>JAMXBD010001502.1:0-356852 GCA_024138025.1 Combretum micranthum
GATTAATGAAAATACAGGATGTGATAGAACCTAAAGTCGATTAGTCAAATTGATGTTCATCTGCTGTCAAATGGGCAATTGGACCATTTTTCGGACATTTGACAGTTCTTTCTTATAATCTATGGCGACTGACTCTAATTCAGTACAAATACAGCAATGCTGATGGGATTAATTGTAATCAGTTAAGTTATACAATAGAATGAGAAGTGACAAGAAAATGAGTAGATAATAGAGGAAATTGAGACAAGTTGCAGAAAAGGTGAGAGGTAAAAGAACAGACACGCAGTAGAAGAAAAAGTAACTAGCCAATGTACAAAACACCGCAGCAGTATGCAGATATCACGATAGATGGATGTTCCCTTTGGTTACTATCTCTTCGGATGAATTTCTTGAGGCTTACAAAAAAATAAAATAAAAAACAGGCTCAAAGAAGTAAAGAGTAAAGGGAAATAAAATATCTGCAATTGGCAGTTGTAAACCAAGGTATTGTGATAGCAAAAGAACTTGTTACAGCTCTTTTTGTTTTTTTTTTTTATGATCGTTGTTCTCCTGGTGAAGAACGGTTGATTGCCATTGAAATTTAGCATGTGCAACCACTAAATTGAACTGATAAGAACGTAGCATAGTTGCATAAGCCAAGTTGTAAACTATAATATTTTCTTTTTCTGTATTCAGGTGGATTCTTCTTCAGCTGGCACTCTTGCAGATTCCAATATATCAATCAATTGCACTGAAAATGATAGATTCGTTCACTGTAGCTCTAATGGCACTGCTTGCTGCTGCAATGTTAATAAGGTACAACATCTGACTTTTCCTTGTATTGAAGTAAGTCTTAGAATTGGCGTCGAAAGCTTGATATGTTTTTCCTATTTCAGTTTAATATATCTCGCTCTTTAACAACTATAAGAACTCAGCTATTGAACTTGTCCTTTGCTGCCATTGTAGACCGGACTATGCAATCTATGCGTTTAACAAGATAATGTCTCTGCTATGGGCAACCGTGAAGAAGGCTCTGAAAGCTCTAGAAGCTCGTATGGCTGACGATCTCGATGAGGAGTATTGTTAAATATTCTGGAAGCTCAGATGACCGAAGCAGTGGGATATCAAGGATAGAAGGAGCAGCTCAGTTCTCTCATCAATCCTCGGATCTTTAATTAGACCTCGCGATGTAAAACATCATTTCCACTTGTTGTGTTTTGATTTTTATTTTATCAGTCTCCACAATTTCCTACATGTTAGAGGAAATTTCAAGATGCAATACCTACTACCATAATCCACAAAAATATAATAAATTATACACTTTCTTCTGAACTCTGTTAACATAATAATTTGTCCTCAATATTCAAAAACGATATCAGATTATAGAATCGAAAGGGAAATATAAACTCATAATCCATCGAACAAGTTCTCAAAATATAATTCAACTAGAATGTAATTGTTCTATTACTCTAAACTAAATTCTTCAATTTCTGGAAGTCATATGGTGCACTATTGTTGAAATACTCCAAATTTTTGCCAACCTAAATTAGAAATGCCATAATTAAATAGTATAATAAGCGATTGCCTTTGAACTTCAATTTAAATTTAATTTAGGAATTAAATTTAGATAGTTTAATTAAATCAATTAAGTAAACTATAGTGAATGATTAGATAAATTAACTTAATTGAATAAGTAAATAGATTTAATTAAAATTAGATATTTCCAATGACACAATTTTCTATTTCAACCTATCAAACTATTTTAATTATCTAATTCAATGAAACAAATTACTCAATTCTTGCTAATCATCAATTTGAACTTCGTTTTCTTCCCATTTCAATTCCTTAAATCCTTAAAATATAACTTAGTTATTTTAGTGAGATCCTAATTACCCTAAGCACAAGTCTATGTGCCCATAATTCTTTATCTTACTATGTACCAATACATATTCAATACTTCCTTAGAGGTTAGATAATTCCAACTAGGCGAAAGATTCAAACGTAACTTTATCCTAATTCTAGAGATAATTATCCAAAGGAAATGACAAAATGTCCCTAAAATCCCGAAAAGATACCTGCCACTTCAATTGCTTCTATCTCAATCCTCCTCAATTATTAAATTGAACTCAATTTCTTAAGTTCAACCACTTAAACCTCTAAATATCTAGTTATTTTAGTCTAAATTTCAATTCCTTAATCCCTAAAAATTTAAATTTTACTACTTGATCATGAATATCAATTCCTAAGTTCTCAATTCCTAAACTTAAGTTAAATATCAAACTCCTACCAATTGAATTGCTAAGCTAAAATTTTAATTCAATTTATCAATTTCTATTTCCTAAATTTTCTTAACTCTTTCCAATTATTTTAAATTCTTGAAGCTCATCATCTAAGTGGCCGAACCCATTTACCCAAAAAGCCAAGCCCATGAACATTCCCTTAGAAAACCTTAATCCCTTATTTTCATTTTCTTCTTTTTGCTAGCTGCCTCCCTTTCTTTCTCTTCCATTCTCTCTGCAACACTCCAAAATTTCAACACAAAACCCTCTCTAATAACAAAACACATAAGTTCTTAGGTGAATTTGAAGATAGAAGTCAAGATTAAAGTAAGAAAATATGCTTGAAGAAGCTTAATCAACTAAGGAAGTAGTAGTAGTAGTGAAGATTTAGTTACTTATATTTACAAAACAAGTAAGTTTAGTTGATTTCTTCAATTGATTGTTGTGAATGCATAATTTTGATGAAATTAGTATTAAATAGATGTAGGATTTATGATGATATTAATAAATTAGTAATATATAAACATATATGTTAAAACCTAAATATGTAGATGTTTCTGTATACTAAGTGTTTGATGAAGTGCAATAAGGAAATGGGATGTAGGAATATGTATAAGAGTATTATATAGTTATGAATGTAAGTTTGTATGTTTATTTTGAGATGTTTTCTATTGAAATTTGTAATAAATTAACTAGTTAAGTAAATCAAATTAAGGAAAGTAAACAAAAGGAAACGTGAAAGCTGATACCCTGTGCATTATGGGCGTGATACAACCCATGATATATGTGGAAATAGGAAATTGTCTCATCATGGGCGTGATAACACCCGTGATCTTCTCAGCATGGTTTTGGTGATGCAAAGCAAAACCGTGATCCAAGCTGCGATTCAAATCACAAGCGTGATTGAGGCCATGATCTCTACTACTTTTGTTGTGGCCCTTGATCACAGGCTTGACAAGGCCTGTGATGTATATCATGGTCTCCATTATAGGAGTGATCCATCCCCTGGTACTTTTAAAAATAAATAAATAAATAATACGTATTGGTGCATGTATAAATAGGAATGAGTTAGTTTATACTTATACTAAGTATACTTTGAATTATAGAATGTATTAATAGACTTAATAACTAATAGATTTAACATGGATTTTAAATATAAAATGGACTTAGTTAATAGATTAAAGTTCAACTTGATTAAATGGACTTTATTGAGCTAAACTGAACACAATTGATCAATTCTATCCAACTTGGCTAAATTAAGTTGGCATAGACTTATTAACTAAATTGGTTTTAGTAAATTCTTTAGAATACAATAATTTATACTTAGCTATTAATCTAACTAGTGAACTCTTATAAGACAATATTAATTTGTAATTGACTGAGATATAATATATTTGTAGCATGTTAGACCATGACTAATAAGAGGTTGTTTCAAATGTATATTTGTTAGGAAAATGAGTATTTGAGATGAATTTGATATAAGTTGATAATAAATTTATATACTTATATGAATTAATCTCTTGAATGGATATTTGTTATGAGTCTACCTTTTGCTTTACCTTCTAACCTATCTTTTGACTTTTGTTAGATTATAGATAATAAACTAGGTATGCAGTAACTTGTGTACTGTTTATATAGGGTAGGCATCCTAAATGAACTAATACTTAAATACGGCTAATAATTTATTGTTATTTATGTGGTTGAATCTGGTCCGAGGAGTAACAAACTTACTAGGAGATGTAATCACCCAAGTTTATACAGACTGAATATGATAGTCGTTTGGATTGTAATGTAGAAAATTTGAAATAAGCTCTAATAGAAGTTATAAAGATCAATTCAAATCTTTCACGATTTAAGAATAATAAAATATAAACAATTTAATTATTGTTTATGAATTAGAATGGTTATTAATAAAATTCAAAATACAATTTTTCGTAATTCGAAACCATAATTAAAATTAGCAACTTGTAAATATAGTACTCGCATGCAATCATAAAATCCAATAGGTGATAAATGAGGTTATAAAAATAAAAGCTCTAATAAAAAATGATTTTTTGTAATATCTTGTGCTAAGTTAATAATTAAGAATATGATTAACAATCAATATTTAATATTATGATCATGACATAAAAGATAACATTAGAAATAGTTTAACTGAATAATATAATAGGTATAATTTTGAATCTAGTTTACAAATTGAACTTATATAGTTTAATTAATTAAACTAAGCAAGATAAGTAAACAATAGAGTATAATTAGATTAATTAATAAAATTAAATTAGTCAATAGATTAATTGAATTTTGATATTTCAAATATTCTCTTCAATTAGCTTACGTGCTTTAATAATCTTTTTTGGCAAATCAAATTTTATCATCTCTTAATAATTCTCAAACTAAACTTCTTTTCTTTCAATTTTAAATTTCTAAATCCTTCAAAAATTCAATTTAAATGTTTAGTAAATTTATAAACCCTAAGTTTAGTCTATTTCGTAAATTGAATTATTAATTCTTTACAATATCAATTTGAACCCCTTTTCTTTCATTGTATAAATGACCCAAAATTTTCAAGTTCAATTGTTTGAATTTATAAAATGTTCTAACTTAACCATTTTAACCTAAATCATGTTTCTTTAATCCTCATAAATTTTGAATCCATCTGCTTGTTTAAAAATATTAAGATGTCTAAACATAAACTAAATATCGAATTTATACAAAATAAATTCCTAAACTAGATTTGTAATTCAATACATTTCTATTATATAGATTGTCAAATTGTTTTCTAATTATTTCAATACTTAAAATAATTCTATGAAAAGTTCAAACCTAAAACTTCTACCCAAAAATATCTTTAATTCTTATCCTTTATATTCTTTTCCTTTTTGACTTTGGATGCTGCCCTCATTCTTTCCTCTTCCTTTCTCCTCTTTCTTTTCTCTCTTCATACAATTCTCCTTCTACTTCTTTCTTCTTCTTTTGTTTTTTAACAAATTAACTCTAAATCTCAAATTCAACAAGATCTTAAGAGAAATTGAAGTTAGGAAATCAAGATGAAAGTTGAGATTCAAATTAGAAGAAGCTACATCAACCAAAAAGAAGGAGGAGGAGGAGTAGTAGTGAAATTTAAGTAGTCTAAGTTTACAAAACATGCAAGTTAGTCGTCTTCTTTGTTTTTTATTGGTGTATATGAATATATATGATGAATTAAACCTAGAAATAAGTAGGATTTATGATAAAATTTGTAAACAAAGGATATATGGACTTGTATCTAAAAACCTAGGTTATGCAAGTATGTGTAGAAATAAGAAGTTTAAAGTTATGATTTGAATGAATTAGTGTTAAATAAATATAGAAATTGTGATAACATGAATAGATTAGTAATATGCACACATATATGTCAAAACTTAAATATGTACATATTTGTGTAGATTAGGCATTTGATAAAATGATTTGATAATATATGGAGTGGAAACATGTTTAAGAATATTAGATAGACTTGATATGAGTTTGTATGCTAGTGTTAAAATATCTTGCTAAAGATATAATCAAATAAATAGATAGATAAGTTAAAGATAAGAAAATGGATAAAGGAAAGCATGCAACTTGATCCCCTATGCATCACAAGGCATGGCATGGCTTAGTATCAAAGCGCAAAATAAATTAAAGGGTAATCACGGGCGTGATGAGGACTATGATCTTCACCTAGTAAAGGTTTTCAAAGAATATGACCTAGATCACAGTAGTAATGAGGGGCATAATCTCGTCAGATCATATTTTCCCCACTTATCACGGGCATGACAAGACTAGTAATGAAGATGATTACCACCATCATGGGCATAATGGTGCCCTTGAAAGAGAAAAAGAAGAATTTCTAGAAAGAGAAACAAAAGAGTAAGACCATCTTTAGAAATACAAAAAACATATGGGCCTAGACGAATAAGAAAAGAAAGATGAAGACTTCGCTTGAGCTTTACAAAAACAATGGAAAGAGGATGAGAAGAAAATAGCATAAAAAGGGAAGTAGGTAAAACGAAAACAAAAGAAAGAAAGAGGAAAGGAATAAAATAAAAACTTGATAAAGCAGAAGCTGGTAGAAAAAGGAAGGGAAGCAAATAAATACTGCCTTAATTAAACTTTTATATTCCTCATATTCTTTAAAACTCTCTATATCCTTTGGCATTATTTATCTAAGTTCAAATTCAACTTCTTTATTTCTGATTATTTATAGTTAGTTTTATTCTTTAAAATCTTTTATTCTTTCTATTCTTTAATTCTTTATTCTTTGTTAAATACACATGATTCTTTGTAAAAAAATAAAAGTAATCTAATGTAGGGTTCATTTTTTACTAAGCTAAGTGAAGCTTAAACCGTGAATAACTTAGAAAAATTTTGTCAAGTTTCAGTTGCTGCTTGAATCGAGTTTGAGGTCACTACTAATGATTCAGCTTGCTCGATCTTAAACAGCTTAAATGCAAAAGGCAATCGAACCCGCAGTCTCAAAAATTCTCTCAAGTCGCAATCTTAAACATAGAAGTTTTTTGAAACTTCTTGTTCTAAACCTTGCTTTGCACTTTTAATAGGCGATATTCCCTTATTTGTTTGATCATGCTTTAAACATTGAGGAAAATGTTTAGCTTAAGTGTAGGAGAAGGGAATTAAGTAGGAAGGTCGAGAATTATTAATTATTGTTTGAATAGAGTAAATGTGTTTCAACGATTATTTTTCTCCACAATCTTAGGAAAATAATGAAATGGTAAAAATTTGACTAAAATTTTTCAATTTTTGAAATACCTAGTAGCTCGATAGGCTTAATGTTAAATATCGTCTTGTTTTTTAGTTGATTTTACCTTGCTATAATCAATTTATGATATCCATGTGGAGTACTTTTACTTATTATTTAATCTAGAAATTTAAAGCTGGAATTGGCATAAGGTTCCCAATAAAGATACTCTATTCATTTTTAAAAGCATGAATGATCTGTCGGCTTTTCATTCTATTCATATTGGGAGCTTTGTAGTCTCTTCTGAAGATTCAAATGACATTTGTAACTTGATGAATTTTCCTTATGCTTAATCGAAAAAAATTAAAATAAAAATGATTATGCGCGTAAGGTTGAAATGGGCAGGGGTTGGTCCCTCAGAAGAGCAATTTCTTGACCCATGTATCAATTTTAAATAAGCCATGAGTCTAATGTATATATTATATTAAAAAAAGCAAAAAGATAGAAGCAAAAACCCATTTGGAGGAAAAAGTAAAGAAGAAGGCAAAATCTTCCTCTTTGTAGCTTTAAAGTATATAAATAATGGATCAAAATGTAATAAAAGCATAAATAAAGAAAGAAATTCAAGGAATGAACTAATGTGCATGTCTTCACTTTTGAGTATGATGATGATTAAGGAACTACATACTTATAAGTATAAGGGGATAAGATTGATAGAGTTCATCTTACTTTGTTCAATCTTTTGAATAATTTTTGCTTTAGAATTATTAATTAAATAATAAGGGTAAAGGTTGATCTACTTGGATAAATCTAGTAGTTTTAGCAAAAGAAACTTTAGCACAAGTTTAGTGATACTAATTGAAGTTATAAAGTGCCGAATTTAATAGGTGATTAAGTTTATTTAATATGGTCAATTTCCATTCGTGATTTATTTTCCTATCCAAGAAACTTTGCCTTGTGATTTTGATTTGATGCTTTGCTTGAGAGCATGCAAAGACTTAAGTGTGGAGGAATTTGATAAGTCTTTATTACTCTATTCCACTCATAGAAATTAATGCTTTATTTGATCCATAAATTCCTATGAATTTTGTCCTTTATCATTTTTATTGTTATAATGTTGTTTTCCAGCTCCTAGGATCAAGAAAATAAGAAAAAAAGTGTTAAGCATCTGATTTGGAGCAAAACAACATGAATGAATAAAGATAGACTCATCCACGGCTACCAAAGGCACCAACTAAGGGCAAGAAAACAAGGCAAAATAAGATAAAAGTATAAATTGCGCCCGCAACTGTGCCCTTGACTTGATTTATGGACTACAATAACACAACCACGTCTTAACAAACTCTAGATTACACCCTTAATCATGCCTTTAATTATACCTGTGATTTATACTGAGACATCCATGCCATGCAATGTATAAGATAAGATCAATTATGCCTAAATTCAAGAAAGCTAAGTCTAAAATCGTGATTTTAACAAAGACAACATAGCTTAGATCACGGCTAATCTTTGAGCCCGCAATTAGTCCCATGAAAAGTGACCCTGTCATGAATGAGCTAGCTCGCAAGTGCATGTGAAGATGAAGAATAATTCTGTTATAAAGAATCTGCCACATTAGCGAAGAAAATCTTCATGATTTTATGTCTATCACCTATAAATAAACATGTACAGACGTGTAATAAAGAGTGTATCATATATAACAAATTTTGCTAACTTAGAATAGAGTAGTAAGAGAAATTCTTTATTTTGCAAGGAATTCTGAGTTTTCTAGACAAATTCATTTTAAACCTAAAGTTTGTTTTTGCAAGACCCTTTTGTGTTTATTCTATAATATTCATATTTTCATATTATTTCTCTTGAAAATGTGCTTAATGTTTACATTTATGGAGAAATAATCGCTTTAACTTAGGGTTAGTGAATCCAAGACCTGATTCATGCGATTTCAAATGCGTTTTAATTAAATATTGACTGGATATTTATAATTAGTAGCTTAAACTTAATTTCGTAGGTCTAATTGTGTGGTACAACTTTTCGATCCATGTCTGATTTCAACTAAATAGATTGAAAAATTATTCTTTTGGAAATATTCGAACACTAATGAAGTTGCTCATAATCATCTTGAGAAAGAAATGGTAAAACTTTCTGTCACTTAGTTTTAAAATTCCCTAAAATGGATTTTTAACCAAAGGGATTCTTAATCTTTATGTTGATCTAGATTGCTAATAGCTTATGTGATACCTCGATTGTCATAAAATGTAAGAATTATCCCTAAATTAATATGGGAATGTCCATGTTCCTAAGATACGGACTGATAATTAAAGGTGTTCATGGTTTGGTTTGGTTTAGGGCTTAAACGAACCGAACCGCATTTAAAATAGTTCGATTCAAATCCTTAATAAATCGAATCGAACCGCTTCACATGCAGTTGGGCTTGGTTCGGTTCAGTTCGAACTATTTTTAAAAGATTTAGTTCTAATAAATAATATTAATAGTTATTTGAGTTCGCAAGAAAAAAAAATGTTTAGATTGAGAAATATCATACAAAAATTAAAGTCATTTATCATTATATCAAGTCATATATTTAAAAATTTCAAAGACATATATTATCCCATTTTAAAAATATTTTTCAATGCGAATTTAAGATAATATATATTTTTAATAAATCTACAACACTAACTAAGAAAATTGTTCTTTTGTATTAATTTCACATTTACTTATAATATTCTTCCTTTATAAAGTATTTAAATTTTTATTGTACTAATTAGTTTAAAGTTCTAAATTATCTCAGTATTGTTGATTGTATATGTTGCAACCTGATATAAAACTTGCTCCTGTAAATGTATTCCATGATAAGAATTTTGCATTTTGTTGAATTAATTTTAGAGCAATACAAGTCCTAATATGTAATGCTCAAGAGTTGTAAATAAATAAAATGACTCTTATTTATTTTTTTATTTCTTTTAATGTGAAGCAATTTAGTTCGGGTTCAAATGGTTTGGTTCAATTCAACTTCTCAAACCAAACTGTAATTGTTTAGGCTCTTTCTAAACCGAACCGAAATATAAAAGAACCACATTTTGTTGTTCGGTTTGGTTTAGTTTTGTTCAATGAACAGCAATACCGATAATTAGAGTTGAATAGATAATCAAATAGGAAAGATGATATCAAAACTATAATAACCCTAAAAATCAAAAGAAATTATTCAAATTAGAGGATTAGTATAAGAATTTAAAGATCAATCTCAAGTAAAATAAATGAATAAAACTCCTTACATAGCAAATAAATAAAATAATAGTGAATAGTGAATAGTAAAAGATAATTGGTAAATAGTAAATAGTAAAGTAGTAAATTGTAATTAAGTAATAATAAGAATGAATAGTGATTTAGGAATTACACAAAGACATATAGTCAAATCAATGAATGGCGTAAAATTTGACTGAATTTATCAAATAAAGTCAAATTAAAGTAGTGTAAAAAGACTAAAATAACCTTAATGTAACTTAAATATCCCTAAATTTACCTACAAAACACCAACAATAGGAGACAAAGAATATCAAGCAACTAGAAATATCACAATCATTCTGAAAAATAAGAACTCCAAATTTTGGAAATATTTGAGGAAAATTCCCAAAAACCTCCAATTTCACTCATACAAGAAGCAGATTAACCAAACAAATATCAAATGAAGACATAAACATCAATCAAAATTCTATAAAAATCAATCGAAAATAGGAAAGTTTGTAGGATCAAATGCCATATTCTTTCTTAATAAAGAAAAATTAGGAAAAAAGTTAATGCATGCATGCGATTAGGTGTCAAAATTAGAAAAATTACTTAACATTTGTCAAAAATTACTATAACTTCCAGTATGAACGTGTAAAATATGTAAGTTACCTGGTAATTTTTGCATGAAATAAAATCAACACTTGGTAATTTTAAATAATTAAACAAACCCTAGGACTTTTGCTATAAATGTTGGCTGCAACATGTAAAATTCACTACACCTACATTCAAATTCATAAAATCACCAAATTTTAAAGTTAGAAGTTTGAGAGTGTGAGAAGTTCGCCCAATAAGCTTAGGGAAGGTGGCCTAGCCGTCTAGTGGTGGCACTGGTGAAGGACAACCAGATTCTGACGAAGCCTATTGGAAGTGTCAAATCTTGTTTTCTTCGACCCTAAAATTTTACAGTAACTATATCATAATATTAGTTACAATATATAATTTTTTCATAATTTTTCATGAAATTTTAATAATTTTAAAATTCACACGAATATAGCCATTATAATGCCAAAATATCGAAATCCAAATTATTAATATAAAATATTTAAATGATTCTTAAAAATCACCACATAATTATATCCTTACTATATGTGTAAACCCCTAGATTTTATGTTAATCTTATAGATAAAACCCTAGAGCTACAAGTCAAACCAGACCCTAAAGTCAACTAAATCAACAACAAATCCTAGTAAATCTAGATCCGGCAATCTGTTACGGATGGGATACAGAATAAACAAATAAAGACTAGATCTATCAAGGACTTATATGTAAATGCCCAAAAATAGCTTGTAATCAGGAAAATATAGTGATTATAACATAAATACAACAGCTCAGTAACTGTATCACACGAACTGATACTTATATAAAAGATACATGAAATGCAAAGGAAATGGATCACCGAATCATTTTATCCCAGATTTGGGTTGTTAGGAGTTTAGCATACTCAAAACTGCCCTTTACATACCTGTATAGTAACAACACAAGAGAAATTAGTTAGGGTTTCAACAGAGGGAAAATACGAGAGTAATAACAAGTGAGATTTAGGGTTTCTTAGCTTGGAAAGTAACGTTATGAGCAGTAAGAGGCATGCAGGTGGAGAATTAGGGTAAAGTAGCTAATATATGGTGGGCTGGGCTTAGTTAGTGTAGACCGAGTCTAACAAATTGGTGCTCTCGTCCGTATACTCATGGCTCCTGATACCAGATCTCAGTTGTCCCTTTCTCAAGCTGCAGACATGGATTTCATCAAGACCACACTTTTGTCTTTGCAGGAATCAATGGATCAGAAATTTGATTCCTTGGCATCCAGGGTAGACAAGATTGAATTGAGTCAGAACTCCCAAAATCTTCCTGATCTTAGCAAGAATGTGCAAGATTCATCATCCTCACAATCGCTGGTGGCTCCAGGTGATTTTTGGAAGGGCATCAAGTTGGAAATCCCTAAATTTTCTGGGGAGGATGTTCTGGGATGGATTTTCCAGGTAGAACAGTTCTTTTTGTTTCATCACATTACTGGTCCTTAAAGATTGTCTATTTGCTCCTTTGCTATGACAGGTGAAGCATTACAATGGTATAAGTGGATGTTTCTTAATAAAAAACTTTCTTCTTGGGAAAATTTTGTAGAAGACTTAACTGCGCGATTTGGACCCTCTGGATATGAAGATGTCCAAGGTATGCTCTCCAAATTAACTCAGTCATCTACTGTTACTCAGTATCAATCAGCATTAGAAGCTTTATCTAATCGAACTCAAGGTTTGACTGAGTCTTTTCTGATCAGTTGCTTTGTGTTCGGTTTAAAACCTGCATTAAGAAGAGATGTGCAAATTAGTCACCCTAAATCCATGATGGATGCTATTTGGCTTGCTAGAATGTATGAGGATAAATTGAATGATAGAAACAATACTTACAAACCAGTTTTCTCTTCTCCTTTATCTTCTACAAATATTGTTCCTTTTTTTAAACCTTACTCTTCTACCATTTTTTCCCCAATTCTTCTACTCTCAAACCTAATTCATCTTATCCCATAGAAAAATTGACCTTTGAGGAAATGCAAGCTAGGCGTGCCAAGGGATTATGCTATAATTGTGATGAGAAATATAATAGAAATCATAAGTGTAAATCAAAGTTTCTATTATTGTTGCATGATGAGAATGAGGGGATTGAAGTGGATTTTTCTGATGCCATAGGGCAGTCAGAACAAGATATGACTAATGTTTCGGATGCAATTAGTTATCATGCCCTAAGTGGGAATCTTGTACCTCGTACACTTAGATTTTTGGCAACCATTAGACAAATGCAATTATCAGTATTGTTAGACACTAGCAGTACTAATAATTTCATTCAGAAAAGAGTTGCAAAACATTTGGGATTGATCATCTCCCTAGCAGTTTCTTTTCAAGTCATGGTTGGCAATGGACAGAAACTACTGTGTACAGGTTTATGCAAGGATGTTTCTGTAGAAATCCAGGGGTTTTCTTTTCTTACCTCTTTCTATGTTCTGCCCATCTAAGGCGCTGATGTGGTTTTAGGTGCACAGTGGCTACAGGAATTAGGACCTATCACTATTGACTATTCAGAATTAACAATGCAGTTCTCTCATATGGGACATATTGTCTGTTTACATGGAGATCAGTCTCCTATAAGTAGCCAAATCACACATCACCAATTAAAACGTTTATTTGAGGTGGATGCAGTGGTTACTTCTTTTCAACTTTTGGCTCAGAAAGAATTTTCAATAGAGAATTTCACCAACAACACACCGTTTGACAATGTGTTGGGCAAATACTCTCAGAGTTTTGAGCCACCCTCATCCTTGCCACCGTTTAGAGAGATTCAACATCGCATTTATCTAGTCAATGGTGCCTCAGCAATTAATATCAAACAATACCATTATCCCCACTTTTAAAAGGCTGAGATTGAAAAATAGGTTAAGGAAATGCTGGAACAGGGATTCATCCAGCATAGTACTAGCCCATATTCCTCACCAGTTTTATTGGTTAAAAAGAAAGATGGCTCTTGGCGATTTTGTGTGGATTATAGAGCATTAAACCATGCTACTATAAAGGATGAATTCCCAATTCCAACCATTGATGAACTATTGGATGAGTTGCATAGGGCGACTGTTTTCTCTAAATTGGACCTTTGTGCTGGCTATCATTAGATTCGAATGGCCAAGGAGGATGTGGAAAAGAGTACCTTTTGCACACACGAAGGCCATTATGAGTTTTTTATTATGCCATTTGTCTTGAGTAATGCACCATTAATATTTCAATCTATGATGAATAGAATTTTCAAGCCTTACTTACATAAGTTTGTCGTTGTTTTTTTTTTTTTTTATGACATACTCATTTATAGTAAGACTTTGGACTCTCATGTTGCACACCTAGATCTGGTATTGAAAATACTTGCTGATAATACCCTTTTTGTTAAAAAGTCTAAGTGTGCTTTTGGCTAGGATTCTATTGAGTATTTGGGCCATATTGTTACTGCTCAGGGTGTCCAACCAGACCCTCATAAGGTGGATGCTGTTCGTAATTGGGTCATACCCATTTCTGTTAAGCAACTTCGGGCTTTTTTGGGACTTTCGGGATATTATAGAAGATTTATTCAATCTTATGCCTCTATTGCACATCCTCTTACAGAATTACTGAAGAAGGATGATTTTCAATGGTTTGGCGCAGCAACACAAGCATTTGCTAAATTGAAGGAAGCTTTAATTTCGGCTCCTATATTAGCACTTTCAGATTTCTTTAAAAAGTTCATATTGGAGACTGATGCTTCAGGGATAGGAATGGGGGCTGTGCTTTTGCAAGACAATAGACCGATTGTCTTTTTCAGTAAGAAACTGCCTCATCATCTATTAAAGGCATCAGCTTATGTGAGGGAATTACATGCATTGGTGGCTGCAATTAGAAAATGGAGGCAGTATCTTTTAGGATCTCATTTCATTATTAAAACAGACCACCGAAGCTTGAAGGAATTATTGACCCAAGTAATACAAACTCCTGAACAACATAAGTATCTCACTAAGCTTATGGGCTTTGACTATACTATAGTCTATAAGGCAGGGGCTGAAAATGTGGTGGCAGATTCTTTATCTAGACAATTTGAGGAGGTGTACCATTATCTGGCTTTTTCTCTACCACATTTTGGTTTAGTGGATGAACTCAAACAGGAATATAAACGAAATTCTCATTTTCAAAAACTCATCCACAAGTTACAGTAGGGTGAGTCTCTGAAATGGGACTTGAGTTGGAAGAATGATCTGTTGTATTATGGCACTCGTTTATTTTTAGTTCCCACTTATTCTATGGTGAACAAATTAGTGCATGAATTTCATGCCATTCCTTCGGCTGGACATTTTGGGGTCACAAAGACCTATAAACGAATGTCTTCCCAATTTTATTGGGAGGGTATGAAGAAAGATGTGGAGTTTTTTATTAAGGGATGTCACATTTGTCAGTAGACAAAGAGTGTCACTAGACATCCATCTGGGTTATTAGCCCCATTACCAGTTCCAGAATAGATTTGGGAAGATATTTCAATGGACTTCATTACATCATTGCCAAAATCTCAGGGATTCACTGTTATTTTGGTTGTGGTAGATTGACTTTCTAAGTATTGTCACTTTAGGGCACTTGATACTAATTATAATGCATCTAAGGTGGCTCAATTGTTCATGACAATGGTTGTCAAGTTACATGGATTCCCTCGGATGATTGTGTCAGATAGGGACAGTATTTTCCTCAGTAAGTTTTGGCAAGAGTTATTTCAATTGAGTGGGACAAAATTGTGTATAAGCTCTGCTTATCACCCTCAGAGCGATGGTTAAACTGAGGTGATTAATCGAGTTTTACAGCAGTACCTCAGATGTTTTTGTATGGAGAGACCCCATGATTGGTGTAGGTTTCTAGCCTGGGCTAAATTTTCATATAATTGCTCCTTTCATGAAGGCATACAGACTATACCCTTTCCGGCAGTTTATGGTAGGCACCCTCCCACTATACCTATGTACATTAGGGGTCAATCTAAATTGGATGCAGTGGACACAGATTTAGCTACTCAAGATGATTTATTGGCTTCTTTGAAAGCTAATTTGTTGAGGGCACAACAGAGAATGAAGGTGCAAGCTGATAAACATAGATTGGATTTACAGTTTCAGGTAAAAGACTTTGTTTATATTAAGCTTCAGCCTTATAGACAAAGTTCTGTTTCTGGTGGCTTTCATAAGCTGTCCAAACGATTTTATGGACCTTACAAGGTCCTCAGAAGAATCGGGTCCTATGCTTATACGATTGAACTACCTAACAACTCTAAAATCCACAATGTTTTTCATGTTTCGGCTCTAAAACCAGCTCATGGTTCAGTTTTTCCATCTCTGGCTTTACCATCTAAGTCATATCACAACAACCCTCTCTTGGAACCTTTGGCAATTTTGGATTCTAGGGTTATCATGCGGAATGACAGAGAAGTGCCACAGATTTTGGTTCAATGGACAGGAACACATCTTGAGGACTCCACTTGGGAAGACGTTGTTCATTTTCAGACACTTTATCCTACTTACAACCTTGAGGACAAGGTTGTTTCTCAAGAACGGGAGAAATTTGTTATAGACAGGATACAGAATAAACAAATAAAGACTAGATCTATCAAGGACTTATATGTAAATGCCCAAAAATAGCTTGTAATAAGGAAAATATAGTGATTGTAACAGAAATACAACAGCTCAGCAACTGTATTACACGAACTGATACTTGTATAAAAGATACATGAAATGCAAAGGAAAGGATCACCGAATCATTTTATCCTAGATTTGGGTTGTTAGGAGTCTAGCATACTCGAAATTGCCCTTTACATACCTGTATAGCAACAACACAAGAGAAATTAGTTAGGGTTTCAATAGAGGAAAATACGAGAGTAATAACAAGTGAGATTTAGGGTTTCTTAGCTTGGAAAGTAACGTTTTGAGCAGTAGGAGGCAAGCGGGTGGAGAATTAAGGTGAAGTAGCTAATATATGGTGGGCTGGGCTTAGTCAGTGTAGACCGAGTCTAACACAATCCCACACGCAAAACCCTAAAACAATAAAAATGAGATAATCTTGGATTATAGTGTGGAATGATGTCACATAACTTAAAAAGATCATATTGGACCAAAAATAGTTCCTTTCGAACCCGAACGGGATCAATTTTTGAAAACAGTGTTCGTAATAATATAAGGATCCATAAATATCTTATATAGCATATTACGCATATTTTTTTTACTACCGATATTCTGATTATCTAGTCTACTATTCATTATACTATTTTTACTATTAATTACTATTCATTTATCTCTGTTTTTCCTTACAACCTATTTCTTATAATCTACATACCTATTCTTACATTTTACATTTCCAATATAACTTTTGACATAACTTCTCTTACACTTTATTACTTTTCTTTATTAAAAATATTTTTTTTACCCACTCTCTCTCCTTCTTCCTCAAGGCAGCTGCTACTTCTCCCTTCCTCTCTCCAATTTTATTTCTTTTTTAATTTATTTTATTACCTTTAAAATCCCTCCACAATTCTCTATAAATATCACATCGCCTTCCACTTATTTCACACATCTAATTATATATATCAAAACTTTACCAAATTTTCCACTCAACTTTTCTCCCTAACAAATTCCCTTCAAAGACTCGCTACCATCCATTTCTCTTTAGTAAAAATAAACACACTATCAAATTGTTTCTTCCATCTTCAACCATCCATTAATCTTAGGTAAAAATTCTAAAACCCCTCTTTTCTTCATGGTAACATAACATGAACTTATTGTATGTTTGATTTTTAACAACCCCATGAGAATTATATAAGGGAGGAAATCATGAAAACAACAATTTGTTCATGTCTTGTTCAAGACTATATTCCATTTTAATTCTTGTTATGTTGTTATTTTGTTCATGATACTAATCTAACTTTCTATATGTATAATGTAAAATTATGTAAAGTATATGTGTGTGTGTGTGTGTATATATATATATTTTTAGAGTCTAAAGCTCACTAATCTAACTTTTATTTATGCTTTTATATTCTTACAATTTATTTATTTATATTCATGCAAATAATTAAAACTAGTCATTCTAGTCTTAGACTTGTCCTCATCAAATGAAAATGATTTATTTTTCTTTCTTTCTTTCTTTTTAGGCCTTATCCATAATCTAAGTCCGAGGAGGCTTGACATAATCTAAGATTGCTATGTTTTTGTTGCTTTTCTTTTTGGAACTATTACATCCTAAGTTTTGGGAAGCCTTGAAATACTTGGTTTTACATGTATGTTTATTTAATTTTCTGTCTTTTATTCTCTATGAGAATTTTTTTATCATACTATATTGCTATAAGTTCATATTCATATATGATCATAAATCATAATGTTGTTGTCTTGATAAAATTTTCAAAGAAATAAAAGAAGTTACTTTCTTTCTTTTATTAAGACTAAACTCCCAAGAAGCATGATTTTAACACTTAGGAGAAATGTTTACTAAAATGTAGCACAATGGTTCAACTACCTCTTTTCAAAATAATAAAATAAGTTATTGTTAAATTTTAATAATTCTTTGCTACACGATGTTTTCCTAAAAACTTATTTGTAAGGTATACATCAACATCTTGAAAAAATACTAAGAATAAAGTGAGTTTTTCTAAGTCAAGATCTAATCCAAATCACTAATCCAACATTCTCCTTAGGAAAAATTTTCATTAAAACTTAGGATCATGATTCAACAACATTCTTTTCAAAAACTTAAATAAATTCATCATAAATTTTCAAGTATTGATATTATGAAATTTTTTTAAAACTTGATTATGTGGTTCCATTACTCTCTTTTCAAAATACTAAAATAAATTTATTACTAAATCTTAATGTTGATAATTCTTTGTTATATAAATTTTTCTTAAGAACTTGTTTATAGGACTCACAGCCACATATTGAAAAACATTAAGAATCAAACAATTTTTCTAAGTCAAGTTTAAGAGCAACTCATTAGTTAAAGATTCCCTTAGGAAAATCTAAAATTAGTAGACAACTTAAAGAACAAATTTTTTAAGAAATAAATCCATCTTTATGAAGTAAATAAAATATAAAAATGATGGTTTTAATTGAATAGGCATTCATTAGTAACAAACTCAAAATCTTAATTTTCTTCTAACAACCTAAAAAAAGATTTGTGAACTTCATTTTCTAACTTCTAAAATAAATTCTTTTATTAAAAATAATTGTTGAGGCAACATCACTAGAGTCATGCATATAATATGAGTACATATATATATTAAAGGATTTTTTTTCAACTATATAAATATCTGTGTATTTGTTATAGACTTTTGGATGAAGCAAAAATTGGAAAAATTACAATTTAAGGGCAAGGATTTTCGTGTTAATTCTATACCGACTAGTTTAAAATCCTAAACGGATTTTTATGTTAAAACCTTAAAAATAGATAGATATTTTCGAGTAGAAATAAAATGATACATAATAAGTGAAATTTCAAGTTAAAATGAGCAAGTTATGGCCGCTTTAAGTTGGAATTTCTATTTATTTGAATTTTGACTAAATTAATAAAACAAAAATTAGAAGTTTAAGTAGAACTTCCAAGAAATACTCATTTCGGTATCTCTTTCGTTTAGGTAATGGAGCTTTGGAGGATCTGTATTTAGAGGACTATTATGAGTAAATGATTTTGGTAAGAACGGCCGAGTGAGTTTATCTCCTACTTTACGTACTTTTTTGTGCTTGTAACTAGAGGCACTAGAAGTAGGAAAAGATGTAAATGGAATATGCATGATAATATTAGTTGAAAGTATACTAAGCATATCTAGACATGAATTGTTGTTAATTAAATTCGTGTTTTCTTATCATGATGGAGTATCTGCAAATTCTATTATTGCCTTTAAATTACTTTAATCACATATCAAGAACCATATTAATTAATTCATGCATAGCATGAAGTGAGTCACATTTCATGCGCTACCACACTCTTGATGGAACAAGAGTATAGTAGTGGGATTCTCAGAGACCCCCCCAGATTATAAAGATGGGCGAATAGGAACCTAAAAGAACTATTTAAGGATGGGCAAATAAAAGCCTAAAAGAACCATTTCAAGATGGAGCGAGTAGGAGCCCGAAAGAAATACATGATCGGATTATAAAGCAGGGTTTAAAGAGCCTGAAACACCTAACCCCAAATGGAGGGCATAAATTCATTCAAACATATGATTTTTGGCTAATCATATGTATTACTTGCTCATGTGTTTAATGCATTTCATATGCCTGTTTAATAACTTGTTTGATTTTTTTATTCAAGTCTACTAATTCGGGTATATTCTCACTAAGCTAGTTAATCTTACACCCCAATAGATTTTTTTTTATGCGGGACCAATTTCTCTTATACCCAAGGTCTCTATATATCCAAGTGAGATTATGCTTTAGGGAAACTTTTGAAGGAAATCATTTTGAAGATCTTAGAATAGATTTCCTTTAAAATCTTTTTTATTCTAGTGTTGTTTTTAATGCAAGACTAAGGCTATATTTGATCCTTAGAGATTTATTGGGAGAATGCCCCTAAGATAATGCAAAGACCATATTCTTATAATTTTGAGGTTAAATGTTTATTTAGAATCCTGTATGCTATATTTTTCTTTCTCGAACTATACATCCCATCAGTGTTTCCTATTGTTGTGATAAACGCCTTACATATAGTGTCGAAGTTTTCACATGACTTCGGAAAGTTATTCTTAAGCTTTAATACCGTATGTGGCAAACTACCACATCTAAGGCACCTTTTAGGGCATGACAATTTGATATTCATACTATCATTATCTTCAATTACAAATTTTTACATATTTTCTTAAGTATTTACAATAATTTGTGGATTACACCTAATAAATAAAGAAATTACAAATTATAAGAGCTTTACAAATATTTATAACTCATATTGACCTTAGTTAAATGAATATATTAGTGTCAATAATAAATATATAAATACATGCATATCCCAAAAGAAGATTACTAAATGTTAATATAATAGCTAATTATAAGTTTAACCATAATAAAACTCTAAAAGCAACATAGTTGAATTCATTTTTATATATCATAAGTTATAAAATGCAAATAACTTTCCTAAATACTTTAAGCTATACATACTTAGCAAACTACTTTAATTCTTTAACGATTTTTTAAAAGAAAATGAAATTATAGCCTTTTGAATTAATACCTAAAATTCTTGTACTTACGCATAATCATTGTTATCTAGCATTGTTCTTGGTAATTACAAAAACTAAGCCTATTAGTTTATTATAAACAAACCTATAGGTATAGTTACTCTTATATAAAGTTATCATGAAACATGAATAAGTCATCATAACTCTCAATAAACTTATAATAAAATTTTGAATTGACCAAAGATTTAGACAAATAATCATACAATCTCTACAATCAGATTAAAACTCTACATCATAATACTAATTCATCTTCTCAAAATAATTTTTTTAGGTACTGCTCCACAATAATCTATTCCACTCCCAAAACACATTTTGGTAAGTGGTCCAACTTTACAATTATTCATAAAGAATCCTTAAGTTGATACATTGATTGTGAATGGTAATTTAGCAAATAGATGCATGTGATTGATTGATTTTTTTATTGTAGTATAATTACTTGATGTGGTATGATAAATTGAGTGATCACGTAAGTAGACCTGAAACTTTAAAAATTTATCTAGATCTTCATAAAACGAATCACATTTCATGAGACATCAAACATCCTGCTTCCATCAAAACCAACCATTGAAGTAAGAATGGAATTTCTTCTTCTAACCTTTATTGAACCGAGTGATAGGAGAAGGGGTCGCAATAAAGGCTATGAGCTATCCATGGATAGTCCTAAATGATTTTTAAGAGGACGACAGTCCATTACACATTCCTGGTCTTATGGAAGATGAATCTATGTCGAATCTCCGAAACCTAGATTAAAGTGGGGTTAATTTCTCTAATCTCATGATGAATCAATCAATATCATGTGGATGGCATAACGATTGATCATGCATACATTTAATGAACTTGTTTATTGACTTCTTTGAAATATATCATAAGATTTTGATCACTTACTGAGCACGTGGAATTTTGCTCACCACCCTATAGTTATTTTACGAATCCTTAAGAATATACATAATGCCTGGAATCATACCCGTAAGTATCAAGACTCAATTTTAACTCCCATTTTCGTAAGTATCTTTTAAGTATGGTATTATTTAGTGAGCCTAGTAATAATCAAATGATTATGGACTATACATTTACCAAACTCCATAAACACATGATAATTACGGCAAGACCATTACTAAATAAACTTTCAAGATGTAACAGCTTGTGAAGAGATTCCAGCGGTCTAATCTAGATTTAGAGTTTCTAACCTTGAGAGAGGCTTTAGTTTTCCTTAGTGAATTCAACAACGCAAATATACCCAGCAAACATCTCTTTGAGTTTGTTAAGAAATCGAGTAAATTACATTAGTGGGTCGCAACGTTTGGGGAACGTTTGGAAAAGTTTATTTTGGCTCATAACATTTGGGGGGTAAGTTTATTTTAGATCACAATGTTTGAAAAAGTGGTTCAATTCAAGTCATAGTTGTAAACCCCCAAAAAATTCCATTTTTTTTCCAGAATCAATACTTAGATTAAATAAATGTTCACATTAAAATGAACCAATTCACTGATATGATTTATCAGTTAGCAAATAATAGTTTAGAGATAAATTGCATAGTATAAATTAGATCTGATAGAATTCTATATGGAATATAAAATATAAATATATTCCAAAAATCTAATTTAAAATTTATACAAATGATGATCACAAATAATTCTATAAATATTAATCAAAATCTATACCGATATTCAATCGCATAGGCACAAAACTATACGGATTAACCAAAAAAATATCAAGTTGCTTGTATAACTACACCTTATGAACTAACGGTCAACAAAATCTTCAAGCCTTACTCCCATATATTCTTTATGCACCGTAACATGCATTTGAGAGGAGAAGTCAAAGTTGTGGAAATTGCCAATTTAAATCTTCACATTAATTATGATAAGACATTCTTCCTACATCAAGATCCTAAAATCCTATGGCAGCTTCCAACCTCCCCTTGGCCGTAAAAGACCAAGCAAACGAGTACAAGTAAGTGGGAAACTTCAATGCTAAAAATAGATGGGAGAGTCCTACTTGAATAAATGCCATTCTCTACATATACCAGCACAATCCCATCAACCTTCCTCTCCCTCTTCATCTCGTGAACTCCTAAGAAGAATAAGGTAACCATCATCTTCTGATAAAGATGACTAAACAAATATTAAGGAAAACTCCACCTTCCCCATTTCATTTTCATGATCAACACCAACCTAGGATCAAAGAACCAACATTTACACATCAAACCATCATTCTTCCTTTCCCGTGAAGACCCCATGGCACGAACCCATCATCAACTAAACAAGGTAAGTAAATACCATCCTAGAAATACATATATTAAAAGCTTTAGGAAATGTGACAAGCACTTCATTTCTTTTATCTTTAGGTATGAATCCATTGGCCAAGAAGACGGAAAAACACCACCATTTCACTATATCAAGGTATATATCTATATAAACACTCTAGAAATGAATGTTTAAAAGACAAACAAAATGAAACTTGTTTAAGCTTTTATATCACGGTTAATGTATATATATTTAAATGTGCGTAAAAAGTATATTGTCATGAAATAGAGTATGTGTGTGTTCATGAAACAGAGGGGGTGTGTGTGGCATGAATAGTGCAGGTGTGTGTGTGTGTGTGAACATCATGTGAGTGTGTCTGTATATATGTGTGTGTTCATATAGGTGTGTGTGTGTGTGTCATAAATTTATGTTCGTGTATGTGTGTGTGTGTGTACTTATATACATGCATAGTAGTAGTAGTAGTAGTAATAAGTAAGTAATATACGTATATATATATAATCTGAAGGTATAAAAAAATAATATATATACATTTAAATAAGTTTAAAATATATATTTATAAAAAATATATAATAAAAAAGAAAATAATATATATAAATAAAAAAAAAAATATATATAATAAAAGTAAATAAATAAATAAATAATAAGAATAGCATAAATTATTGGTGATAAATAAAATGAGTCAAAATCCATTAAAACGTATAATATCGGATAGTAGTTAGATAAGCTTCAAAACTATTCTCTATATAAGCAAATAGAACTCAATACGATTCCGATATAGTCCAATTAGAGTTATGTGATTAAATCCATTTATAAAGTAGTATAGAACCTTTATCAAGTTAGATGATCTTATAAAAATCTATAAAAGTCGAAAGTTAGCTAGGCCCATAACCTTTGTCTTAAACAAGCTGTCGCGGTGAAATTTAGGACCTACCAAATGTACTTAAAAGTGTTGAAAAATCAATTAGGTCGTTTAGGAACTATAAGATCCTATAATTAATTTTTACATATTAATTTGTTATTATTTATTATAGGTGAGGTGGACTCCATCACATATTTCCCCGATGATTACTACAACCATATCTGATATCATAGACAGGTGAGTAACTATGACTATACACATTGTTTGTGGTTGTAATGTACTGCATCTAGTTAATTATATTCAAATAATGAATTACATATGGGGATTGGGGTATTGCTTGTTGTTTGATGATTGAATGGTTGCTAATCCACTTAAATAAAAGCCGAACACTTGTTGAATTAAATTTTGCTTGTGAAAATGATGATTGTCTGAAAAACTGAGTGGTCACCTCAAAACTAAACATAATAATAATTGACAATAAATTAACCTGCAATGCATTACACAACTACATAATTGCATCATTATACCATCAAAGGTACGTATTACTTTTCAAGTCTATAAAAATATTAGGGGTAACTAATAAAGAAAAGTGGTTAGCAGAGGTTTCTAGTAGACTGTTTGGTTCCATAGAAACTAATTAGTAAAGTAAGGAGCGTCGTCTGTGGTATCAGCCTTGTGAAAGTGGAATACTATAGGGAGAATCTAAAGTATCAAGTTAGTAACCTCATTTAAAGATAAATGGCCAAACGATTAAAAGTTCCTAATTGATATTTTGAGATTTTCCCATGTCTTTGTGGCATTGCTCCGAAACTCTAATGGGGGGGTGTAAATCTACATCTTGTTTGGATTTTTGCCATCCAGGCTTGTATTTGTTCATTTATGTGATTGTAGCATTACATATGTCTGCATAATATACTTGTTTGTAATCTGCTTGTGGGTGTACTATTCTAGTTATCTCACTAAGCCATGGTCCGCTTACCCTCCAACAGTCCCTACTTGTTTCAGGTCAACCCATGGCTGGTATTAATTAGCAGTCTCATCCTGGTATGGCGTCACAATCCACTAAAGGTCATCTACGGGAGTGGGAAGGAGTTAATCAAAATTAATTTCATTATCATCTTTTGCTTAAGACAATGTTAAAGTATTATGCTATAGTTATAATCGGACGTTATAAGTAATCATGTTGCAGTATTATTATTGGCTATATATATGTGCATACATTTACATTCTTATTCTATACAACTTGATCCTATATGTAGGAATCACTCTCCTTTGGGAATTTTATCCGTATTATTCTCATGATTATATTTAAGGCCGTGACGTAGCCTAAATTGATGCTCATGATCCTCAATTTAGATTCATGTGACATATCACGTTTAGGATACCCTCTGGAGCGTGACAACAGTGAACACGTGTTACTTTCTCCTGTTGACACGTGTCATCTCATGTTGACACATGTGACTCTTCTCCTATGAACTTGTGTCAATCGTGACCTTGATTGAACCATTTTTCTAAACGTTTTGACCCAAAATAAACTTATCTCCCAAACGTTGTGACCAAAAATGAACTTTTCCAAATATTGTGACCCAAAATAAACTTACCCTCAAACATTGTAAACCACTGGTATAATTTATCCTTAAGAAATCACATAGTAGGGAATTGGTGAAGCAAATCCTAAGCTTTGTCTTACATTAATAACTTATATTCTTAATTTGCCTTGAAAACATGTATATAATTAGTTTTAACCATAGTTTAGCTTTGTTTTGTACCATGTTATTTTGAATATTTCTTTGGCTAGATATTAGATAAAGAGTGAGTAAGGTAGATGCTAATTATTCCTAAGGAATACAATCTAATACTTTCTATGCTACTTCAGTAGGTGTTATTACCTACATTGATGGTTACAACCAAAATTGAATAGATCTTATTAGCATTTTATAAATTTTTGGAGAACTTCAACTTCGTATTCGTCAAATGATCCAACCAGTAGGAGTTAATCAAATCAATGCATCATCATAGAAAATTTAATCTTTTAAAAACCAATGTACAAAGTCCCATTCAGTTGAATCAAAAGTTGTATGAAGCACAAATTTTATTACCTTCCATGCAATTGCACCCCTTTATTGTTTTGCAACTATGTAAAATTTCATCTAACAAAAATGATAATATATATTATTTCTCTTTTAAGAATAAATGACTTTCTTAATAAAGGTAAATGAGATCAACCAAGAAAGGTTGAAGTCTAATCACTAAATTCTTAGTAATGAGATCAACTAATAGGCTTAACCTCTGTAATCTCAATTGCTCCCCCCTCTCTTAGAATTAACATGAGGTTTGATTTAAATTTTCAAGGATTCTTCTTTCTAGGAAAATTTTTAGTGAGAATAGGATCTTTAATAATGCTATGATGCTATCAAACAAGAATGCATGATGACTAACTTTCTTAGGGGCTTTAAGGAAACTTGAAGAGATCATTGTTTTGAAAATTCCCTTATCATTCACTTACCTAAACAATCGGCCTACTCTTGAGAAATCCACTATGGAAAGAGGATAAAATTGGGTTTTTAATTTGACTATGTTGCTTCCTATAGGAAAACAAGGAAATGAAGTAATTATGCATATGTAATTTAAGGCATCTTGATTCACAAATCCAACTACTCATTTGTCTTTTAAAGCTTGGATTTTTTCCCTTACATTTTGCCTTCTTGTTGGCTAAAGAATGATAATATCTAATTTCATCATCTTTAGTCCACTTAGTTCTAGATTTCTATCTCCAAAGCATTTCCTCTTTATGTAATCATAATTTAGATTTTTCCTTTGCTTTTTATCAAGGTTTATAACTAAAGATGGAGAAAAGGCAAAAGCTCCTTTTATCCCAATTAACTTAGCTACCATTCTCCTCTTTTTTTATTTGTATATCGATAAATTTGAAAAAATATTTATGCCAAAATCTAGTTATTCGAGGAAAAGTTAGGATCTAAAGCCCACTTTTTGATAACTAAAAGAAGAAAGAGAGCATGAGATTAAATCATATTTGCTTATCTTGAGAAGGATGGGATAGGCATTAAGCCATTTTGGCAAATGAAAGATAGAGTATTCGTAGGATGGGACAGGCATTAAGCCATTTTGGCAATTGAAAGATAGAGTATTCGTAGTGAAGAAATATCCTGAATTAGTTTGTCTAAGACATACCAATGCAACTTTGGACCGAATTAGACAAGGCATGTCTACTCAAATAGGTCTCAAACCAACATAACCTACTAGATTTAGCATACCACAATCATGCATACAAGTAGCGTACTTCAAAGCTCTATTACTTAAGGAAAGGATCCCTATCCATTATCGGAAGGTTGAATGATTTCATTAAGGTCACTCATAATATACCAAGGCCAATAATTTACTCAATTTGAGAAAGTTAAAAGAATACCTCAAAGCAAACAATAGAGATTGAAATCGAGGATGGTGTAAATAGCAAGGAAGAATAGTTAAAACATCTAGACTTGATCATGGTGTGAACCTCTGGGTTTGGTTGCTTGATGACCTCAACATCTAAGGATTCTACATTTCATATCATTAAAATGAATCTTCCAAGCCTTTTTCCCTTTTTTTTTTTTTTATCATTACATCAAAGGAAGAGGGATTCGATCCTAATATCTCGCATATAAGAAATAAAAAAAGATAACACTAGAATACAAGACTATTAATTCTGACATTTTTATTCTAGATGAAGAAAACCATCTAATGTCTCGTTACAATAAATGTAATAAGCTTACATTTACTCTCGTTTAGCCTATATGGTCGATATTCATCCAAAACTTGAACAAGTACACTTTTTTCCTTAATGAGCGCCCCTAATTTTCTAAGTTATTATTTGTGTTTGTCTGACAGAATAAGGGAGCCTTTCGTACGCCATCATGAGCTCCCATAACTCCATATTAGATTATGTCTAGGCCAACACTAGTCATAGTGTCATACATCCCAGCATGGCGGATGAGTGTCTTGATATTTGGTAAGATAGTCCTAGGTGGGGCAATCAATGGTGATGGTAATACCTAGAAATGGCCAAGTCACAACGTGGTCCAGGCTTCCTTCAAACCTAGGGATCACTAGAAGCCTAATGGAAGTGATTTCGTGATTTGGGTTGAGTGTACGAGAAAAGGTAGGGAGAAGTGCTCCAAGTTCGGAGCTTTTAAACAGAGAATATTAATACCCAAATGATTATGGAATAAACTGAGATTAATGAATCTTATATTTATATTTCTCATCACAAATTCCATATGAATCTCGTAAACAAATTACATATTATTGATAAGCTTGAATCAACTATGATAAAATCCAGGATATTTGTCCTTGAACTTCAGCATGATTTTATCACACTTCCACTCAAATCGTGTATATAATTATATTTTACAATAACTTTATAAGGTTCGCATAAAATTGATAAAGATTTATCTAGATTATTATATAGATTCACGCTTATTATTATTATTTTTCTTATTTTTCAATTTTTTTTATAAACTTTGTTAAAAAAAAAATAAAATATAAAAGAGATGAAATGGAAGAAAATGAATGGTCAATATAATGTCCTGTTTAAGTCTTTCCATTTTAGTTCGAAAATGGATAATCAACCGAGGAAACAAATTGATGTATCATGTGAGCATCAGCAGTTGAAAAAAATTCACGACAATGGAAACTTCAGGGACGGATCTAGCGCAAGGGCACTGCTTTGAGAAAATTTAATTATTTGAACTGGTCAAAAATTAAATTAAGGAAAGTGTTACTTTTGTACTTCGACCTTGAAAGGGTAAATCATTTGATCAAGATAGATGTGACATTGTTAAGCTATATTCCTGTAAAAACATGTCTAAAGTGTACTATAATTGGATTAATAAGCTAGGAAAATTTCCAGCCCATTCTTCTTTTATGGATATGATTTCATATAATATTTAATATCTCGGATTGATATTCAAGCATAATCAAATATTTAATATATTATATTAATTATTACATTTAATTTAATGATTGAATTATAAAGCAAATATTTTATAATAGGTACTTTCAATACTGACCTAAATAAAATTATTTCAGCTTTATAATTCTAGATCATGTCCCGTCAAACTTGGAAATCCTTTCCTTGGATTAAAGAAGCACCATTATAGAAAATCTTTTTTTCTTAAAATTAAAAGAACTAAAACAAGGAGGGTAGTAACATGCTCAACATAGTACTTGGTTTCACCGTCTCGACAAAGAATATCGTGTATGCGATGTCTAGATCCATATATTAGCATGGTCCTGCAATGTGCCAGTTAAGGTTAGTTTAGAATTATGCTACAAGCTGGCATTTTGTAGTGGGTACTGCATCTTCCTCATAAATGCATCGATTATATTTTCTAATAGTCTAATCTAATGCATCATGCTAAATGAGAATACAAGTAAACAATTTTTATATATATATTTTTTTTATCACCCTTAGATCTTAACAAACCTTCACGAGTCACATGATGTCAAAGGTCTAGTTTGAGCAATCTCCACCATCGGTCACATGATGTCTGAAAGGTTCGTGAACTTATTTTTAATTTTTTGACAGAGCTTTTCACCTTCTTCAGTAATAGTTTGAGTAAATGATTCCTGAAAATGGTAAGGACCACCAAACACTTTGTTATATGGTCCGACATATAATTAATTAAACAGAGAATTTGAATTGGTTGATTTATATAGATATGTATAGAGTGGATATTAAACCGATTATATCAGTGCTAAAATAGATAACTAAAAATATAAAAAATATATATTTATTGTTTTATAAATATAATTTTTTTAATAAAACTGCCTGAACAATTCCTATGCATCCCCTATCCTAATGTTAATCCATATACTTTAATTCCATTTTATCTCTTAATGTTTTTTCCAATTAAATTTTTCACCATATCATCTATAAACACTACCCGTTATAACTCTCTAACATAACTCCCTAATATAACTCCATACTATAACTCATAAGTTTCTTTTATTTGAATAATATAAAGATATATATATATATATACATATTCCGTTCAATCTAGAAAAATATTTTTCAGTCATAATCAGCTTCACATAGTCAAACTGAATTGTAATATTCTTCAATTTGAACCATGGACGGTACAAAACTAAAATTTTTGCGCTGAAAGTGGACAAACTAACGAATTAAACTAAACCAGAATTTTGATATTCTTTTTGTGAAGCATTCCGTCTATTTTTGGGGTCCTGTTCATGGTTCACAGCTTGATTCACATGGTGGAGCAAAACTCTACCTTCCCTAGTAAAATAAGAAATGTTTTCTCACCAATCATAGTTTCATTCTTTTTTTTGTTTTCCTGGATACTTAGTGCATATCATAAATATTTTTTATTAACATCACGAATAATACCTTAACTTGATTGATAAAATATATAATTAGGTATCTAAATTATAAAATTAATCAATTTAGTATATGAACTTAAAAATTTATTATTAAGTACTTAAAAAAAATTTTTGTATGTAAATAGTACCTCTATCAAATTCTTTCAAGTACTAAATTGATCAATTTTAAAAATTTTCAGATACTAAATTGATCAATTTTATGGTTTAGATACATGATTACATATTTTATTAAAGTTTAGGTATTATTCGTGAGATTATCCCAATATTTTTTAATGGACAATTCCATTCAAGTACATGCACATTGAGAATTAAATTCACGAATAATTCTTAGATTGCGTTGTAATTAGTTACTAAAGTTGATATACCTCGGTTAAAGTATTCATATGTCCGAGGATAATAACATCCTTTCGCCAAGTTGGACAGACAGCAATTGACTTTGGATAAATCCACTGCAACGATGCAGCCAGAGAATAGTCGTACGCGTAGCGTTGAATTTTATAATGGAAGCAGGATAAGAACCTTAGGCTGTTAAAACTTTGTCATATTATGACTTATGAGTTTGGAATCGTCCCGGTAATATTGCCCATGGAATTCGACGTTCTTTTGTTCCTTTTTCCTCCCTGCCAAAATTTTGAGGACGTTTTCTAGAAGCTTTAGGCTAAAATTTCTTCTACATTCCTAATCCCAAAATTACTAATAATAAAAGAAAGGCAAATGCAGTTCAAACCGAGGGTTTCGTTTAGAGCGGGATTATAAAAGAATTGTATAATATAGTTCATATTCAACTGAACAGCTTGAACCAAGGTAGGTAATAAATTGAATACTTTAATAGCACTACCACATTATATTGATTGGTCAGTAGCATACAAGTGTGGATAAAATTATTAAATGTGCATAATTATATAAAAAATATTCACTATTGTCAATATTTATCTAAAAACATGCACAGCATATTAATACTAAACTAAAATAGGCTGTTATATTGACATCTCGTTTACTTCGCTGAATGAATAAGACTGTAATAGAATTCCTATTACGAAGAAATGGAATAAAACTGTAATAAGATTTTTCTTTATTAAATGGTGGTGTTTTGAAAAAAAAAAAAAAAAGACAGTTTCAGCATTGAATTAGTATTCATATGTTTGAATAAAAAATGATTATTCAATATTTCATGTAATAGGGATTCATTGTGGAATCACTATTCAGTAAACTAAACAACGTAATAGCTATTTATAAGAAATAAAACTATAATGAAATTACAATTAGAGTGAAATGAACGAGCAGTGAAGGTTTTACTGGTACTAGCATACTCTATGGGATTTATTAATAATATATAAGTACCAATAATATTAGGAAACATGAATAATTTTATAAAAACTATGCATTATTATCCATGTTTATCTATGAAGTATTAATATTTATCTGCCACTTACCTGGATAACGGGTGAATTAGGGCCTTTAAATGTTTTTTTTTTTCTTTCCCAAAAAGAGCTGACGCATGGCCACCTCTAACTTGTTGTAGGTTCATTCTTCCTTTTCTTGGGCCAGCACTAGGTTCATTCCTCTACCCAACTAAAATTAAAGAGTGTTTTCGAATCTTGTCCTAAGCATTAACGCTTAAGGATAAAAAAAAAAAATAAAATAAAATAAAATAAAAAGCTTGATCTTTTACCAGCCATGGATAAAAGGTCCAGGTGTATCCGAGCTCTTTATTAAGAAATGACACTGAGATGTGGTGATGGAACTTTGCTTTGCAAATGCATCAAGCAAAAGAAAGGAGATCTTGTTTTTCTTTCGCCTTCTCTTAACCTGCAAGTTTCCTTGATTGTAAATAAAAGTTCGAAAAAGGGCTCATCGGATATTACATCGCATAAGTAGCGACAAATAAAATTTTGGCAGATAAAAACGTATGAATGACAAAAATTATAAATTTACACACATGATATATAAATATATTGAATCTTTTCGCGTACTAAGATAGTGTATTTGGCTAATAACATACCTAGGATTTTTACATGAATATACTAGGATTTTTTTTTTTTTTTTTTGTGGTATCCATAAAGTTGTTTTATTATAAGAGAAAGAAAATGCATTCTTAAAAAATTATGGACAGAATAATTTACAATACTTTTTTTTTTTAAATTCTATTAAATGTTAATAAGCTACTAACCCATCAGCTTTTCCCAATTGGCAGGCGCGACCGTCGTCACATCCAATAGTTATTTGCTACCTATTGGAGCCACCACCATTAAGGCATTAACTATCACCGTCATATTTCCATTGTACACACACTAATGTCACCTAAATACAAGAAAATAGAAATATAAATTTAGTGTTACCATTTTGGATTAATGTCGGACTGATTCCAAGCTTTTCGATCATTCAATTTGATCCTCGCTCGCACGCAGACTGGACAGAAGGTATAAACATTTTAAAATGTTTGGAAATAAATTAAGCATTTCAAAACAATTTATTACTATAATGAATATAATTAAACAAAATTTTTCGAGGTGGAATTTGTAATAATAATGTATAACCGATAATTTTAGGTAACAAGTTTCAATAGAAGGAAAAGGTTGCAATAAAATCATTTTAGAATGACAAAGATAGGCCTGCTGCTTGTAATCAGATTTAAGATCGAGCGAATTATCAAATCCGGCAGGCCCGTTTGTTTAACTTGCCAAGACAGCAAGTTGAGATTGTTCCTTAACCCATGGTAAACCGGTGAAGAACGAAGGAAGCCGTTTGAATCGTTTAGTTTCTATCTGTATCTATATTTAATTTAATATGTATCTATATCTTATTTATATTTTATAAAAAAACATACACCTAATTCTTGATAAATAGTTTGAATTAAGATGATGACATTGTGTCAATATGTCAACGAGCCAAATAGAGCCTTAAGAGGTAGTAAAAATTTGATCATCTAATCATAAACAAAATCGGTCTAATTAAACCATAGATCCTTACTTTTTAAGGAATTAAACTAAATCGAAATAATCACTAAACTTGTTCGAGTGGGTTGGTCCGCAAATCAATGTAGTTAAACAAACCAATTAAACCCCATTAGCCCATAATTATTTAAATAATGTTAAAACTGACTTAAAAAATTAGTTTAGTCATTAATAATATAAAAATAAGCATCCCGTTGCATGTAAAATTATTTAAAACTCTTTATGAATTAGCATATTTAACTTATCAAACTTATAAATAAAAGAATAATACATTAGTATCTTTAACCCATAAAGCCAATGGTTAAGACAGAGTCATCCATTTAATTCTATATCCGTAATCATAATCGTATTCAATGTACATAGTAAATTACACCATGTCCACAGAAGTCTTATATATTTTATTTAGAGGCATCATTATAGTAGAGGTAAGTCGAATTATACCCTCTTTAAATAAGAATCTTTTCCAGCCCAAAATAGCTAATCATTATTTATTTCTTCATCTTTTTTTTTTATTTTTTTCAACTATTAATATTATTATCGTGTATTTTCTTTATTTTTTATTTTATCATTATTTATGTTTTTGCCCTCAGTTAGGTCAGTTCAGTTGATTTTTTTTTTACTAGGATACCACGTTTTCTTTTGTTTTGTTTTTTTCATTCTCATCGCGCACTTTGCCTCTTTTGCATAGTAAATTCCCAATATTTCAGGTTTGTGCGTGTCATTTGGTGGATGACCTTGTTAGGAATGCTTGTCATCTACTCATCTTATGTTCCCATCTCTCTTTCCTTCCCTTTCTCTCTCTCCATTACTTTTCAACTCATGTAAACAAGAAAGACCCTCAAACTACTCCTGCATCTCCTCCATTTTACCAAAACCCTCCCACCTTCCAGCTCCAGCGTCTTCTTCCATGGCGGCAACACCACCACCACCGAAGTACAATTGCAAGCTCTGCTCCAGAACTTTCACTAATGCCAAATCCATCGGCGGTCACATGAAAGCCCACTTAGCTAAACTCAAGCTTTCGATGCCACCTAAGATTCAACAAGAACATCCTATGTCTGATTCATCCTCATCCAGTCAAGACCAGAAATCCCCCAAATTCCGGATTAACATGGAAGAGAAGACTCCTCCTTCTTCATCTTCTTCGGCTTACGGATTGAGAGAGAATCCTCGAAAGAGCTTCAGATTTGCAGATCCTGAGGTCTTCACCTGTGATCCTAGTTTAGCCCTTGTCCATGATCGGGAGAGCGAGACTGAGTCAAAGACCCTGACCCGGGTTCGATCTAAGCGGACCCGGAAGCCGGGATCGGGTGGAATTAAAAGTGTGCAGGAATTCGAACTCAAGAAGGAAAAGCTGGAACTCCCAGGGTCTGACGAGTCAATGCCAGAGGCCGAACCGATGAGCTCGGTGTCTGACACTACCCCTGAGGAGGAAGTTGCTCTTTCCCTAATGATGCTTTCTAGGGATACTCGAGTTCGGGTTGTTGCGGATGATAAAGTTGAATTTAGGAAGATTTACCAATGTGAAGTTTGCTACAAAGTGTTTAGATCTTCCCAAGCACTAGGTGGGCATAGAATCACTCATAGGAAAAACAACCCCATTGAAAAAGCCAAGAAGGCTCGGGTTCAAGTTCGATCTGTCATGCGGGAATTCCGCCAGGATACGACTACAGGAACCCTTACCAACGAAATCGAGAACGTTGGAACAAGGACATATTACGAGGTTGAGCGTGACGATGGGGTTAATGATAGAATTTACGAATGCCCATTTTGCCAAAGAGTGTTTTGCTCTGGTCAAGCATTAGGAGGGCACAAGCGATCCCATTTGATCACTCCTTCAAATTCCAAATTCGACTCGAGCTCAATAGATCTCAACATTGCTGCTACAATGGAAGATGAAGATTGCAGTGTGGTTTCGGATGCGGAACATTTCGATCCGATCGAAAAAAGTTACTAGGAAAATTTTGTGCTAATTTGTTCAAGATCAGTGTCTTTTCTTTTTTTTTCTTTTTTTCGTTTTTTGGTTATAAATTCAGGGTTATTATTGTATTAATCAGTTGCTTAATTTGGTTTTTAATTATTTCCATTTATTTGTTCACAGAAACAAAAGGGTAAAAAAAAAAAAAAACTGAAATTGTTTGTTGTAGAATTATTTTCGTAGATCGGTTAGGGATGGTCTCGTTTAGTTATACCTAATTGTTGCTATTTAGCAGCATCTTGTATTGAATGAATCTCTCTCTCTATGGGACAGTTTGTTAATCTTTTTTGGGGCTGTTCTCATGATAATTTGATGGGCATGATAAGGTACTGATGGCATTCAGGCGTAATTAATCGAATTAACGCAAAAGGAAAGAGTATTAAGTAATTATTAATGTACAATCGAACCCAAGTTACATTGCTTAAAAGTTGATTAATTGTTAGCGAAATAAGATAAAGGAACAATAGACACACGATTTTAAAATAGCTTCAGGCCTTTTGATAACTTCCACGTATTTTATTTGTTGTAACTTTGTTTTAATTGTAACTTTTTCTATTTTTTTTATAATTATATATATAGCTACCACGAAATTGCAGATTGAACCGATCAAAGTATTGGTGCTAATGCATTATGATATTGCATGGTTCAGACTTCATGTGCCAAAATAGACGTGTCTTTCCAACTTCTTCCACAGGTCCACAATTCAACATACCTGAGTTTCCCTCAATTCAGGACCACGAAAACCAATTTTTTTTTCCCGAAATTACATACATTTTCGATACCGCTTCATTTTGCCTAATAGAAATATTGCAAAATGGAATATATAAAAGTTTGATCCCTGGTCTTACTCAAGTACTTTATGCAAAAAGCTATCCTAAATTAATACGGTATGATTCCACATTCATTCTCGTAAATAAATCTAAGGGTCATACACACTTCTAACAAGAGAGCAAAATGAGTTTGATTTATTTCCTTACAAGACCAAAATTCATATCACTAAATTATTATTAATTTCAGCCGAATATGTTAATGTACAAGTTTTATATATTTTTGTACAAGTAAAGAGGACCATATGAAAGAAACAATAATGGATTATTGGTTAAGAAAAGCAATTGTTGCTAAATTTGATGTCCAATGTAAGACACTAAACTTTTCCAAACCCATTTAGTAGTGCTTAGGTGCATCTATTGGTGTCCCATTTTTAAAGGGAACAATGAGAATATTTGTTAGGATGATGGGGAAAAAAATGTGTGTGTATATACATTTTATCAAACGATTTGGTAATTGACTAATCTAGATTCGAGTTAGGTAGGACCATAAGGGTAACAAAGCTCTTCCTACCGAGTTTTAACACAGCTGCATTCCCAATGCTCAAATCCGAGACGTCTAGTTAAATTAGAATAGTCTCTTCTCAATTGATGTATGCCCAATATATTAAAATTTTTCATTCATTTGCTATTTCATAAAATGAATATTAATTAATACAGAATTAATTTTTCAGGCTCTTAATAAAATCCTAACCACTCAAAAAAAAAAAAAGCCTTAACTAGTATCATAGGAAGATAAATAGGGAGCAAATTTGAGTTGGTGAGAGTTGACGAAGTTTAGCATTAACTTTGTGTTGGATGTTTGTTTCATGATTTTTTTTTTTTTTTTTTGGGGGGGGGGGGGGTTCGCTTTGGTCGGAGCAATATGGCTGTGACGAATTGGCGACAGGAAAAGCTCTCTCTGTTCTCTGTCTTTCTCTGACCATTGACCGACCCTTTTGACCACGTCCAGTCTGGGACTCTCCCTCGGCCTGTTTTTCTGTGTTTCCTGTTACTGTTCCTGCAGTTGGAAGGCTTTCGCGTAAAGCATAGTAAACGGCCTAATCGGGTACCATGATTAGAAAATGGACTGCTCTAACCCCCAGTGACGTGGTATATAAATACACAAATACATATATATGCGTGCTTACAAATGATTGCATATGATTGGCTTTCTGTTTGCAAATTTTACATGAAATTATAGATATTCCAGAATATGTTACTTTTACTTTTTCGGATAAATGCGCACCGGATTATTTGAAAAAAAAAAAAAGGAGAAGAAAAAGAAAGGGATAAATTATATAAATGAAGATACCATCTTCGGAAAAAGGAGTATTTTTAGTCTTTTTTATTTCAATTCTTAGTGCTGGTAAAAGTTAACAAATAAGTCTTTTTTTCTTAATACGGTTAACTTATGTGTTAGTTTTGGACAAATAATGCATCTTAATTGGTTAAAAATTATTAATTACAAATAATATAAATAAATTAAGATAACTATAAAAAATAATAAAATATAACAAAAAACCAGAATATTTTAATAAAAAAAGAAAAGTATTGGGGTTACTTTTTAAAAGATATCATAAAAAACTTGCTTTTTGTATTTACTAGATGTTTTGTTATTGTTTTCTTATATTTCCAAAATACAATATGTATACCTAAGTTTTTACTAGATGTGTTTTCAACTCTGATGCAATCTTTCAGCCAAGACAAAAATAACAATATTAAGCATACAAAAGTATCCTTGAAAAAACAAGATAACAAGAACTTCCCTATTTTTTCTGATTTTATGTAATCATTTTTATTATTATATTAAGGAAAAAAATGACATATAGAGATTTTGAAAGCTTGTTTTTAAATCTGGTTATTTTATATATATTTAGTTTCAAAGATAATAGGCTTATCACATCAAAAGTAAAATTTGAAAATGATACTATAAATTTACCTAACTTCAAAATTCACATAGCTTAAATTATATTATAGTGACCAAAATTTAGGGTGCAACAATTTTTGTCACACTCATACCATAATATGAGTATGAAAGACTCGAAATCCTATTAAAATTACAATTTGAAAAATAATCTACATAACTTTCCTCAAACATGTCAATAACTTTGTAAACCTAGTAGTAGCAGTTTTGATCTCTCAAATGAAAGATATTAAGTTCAAATCTCCTTCTTCGTTATAATAATTGGACAAAAAAAAAACTTCACATAAAACGTATCATCATATAATACAAGCAAGTAGCATTCGCTCACATGTGGTAAGTCTTCAAATAACAAATTACATCCATAAAATCAAAGATAAGTCTCAAATTACTAGTGGCATATTTTGGTGTACGAGATTGGATTCAAAATGGAATCATGGTTCCAGAATCCATTCTCTTTTTCCATATTTGAAGTATTTCTAAGAAGATTTTGGCTCTAAACAATGTACTTTTGAATGACAATTCCATTCTGCTTTCTAAAAAATGAATCATGATTTTATTATACCTTTATAAATATATACAGACTTTTAATTACTTCTTCATGATATCAGATATTTATTATTTATATTAATTCTTAATGGTATTTTTAAGAAAATATAAACACCTTCCATTCCTCTCATTCAATGTGTGTTTCAAAAACTAGGAATAGATTTGTCATTTTGCACTCATTCCGTTATATTCCAAACATGTTTCATATACCAATCATGAGATAGAAGTAGGTATTCATATACAATTCGATCATCATAATAACAAAAAAAAGCTATCAATTTGCCATCTACACAATACAAGGGACATCATAAAAGTTTGAATTTGCCATGAAACCACACTTAACATGTAGCATAAATCACCCACATACTTAGAAAAATTGCAAATTAGCCCATCAAACTTTTTATCTAGGTATGGATTTACCTCAATTTTCAAAGTGCATTTTTTTTTAACTTCTTGGACTTTCAATATTTGACATTATTGACATTTTTTTTCTGTGCACTTTAATAGTTTTTTTTTTTTTTTTTTGAGGGGGGGTGAGTGGGGGTGGTGGGGATGGTTAAATTCGCATATAGTTAAAAGTTTAAGGAGGTAATTTATAATCATTGAATCACGAAAATTATGGTGATCTTCTATATCTAATGAATGGAAAGTCCACTTTGAAATTTAAGAGCTTGGGCCAATAAAATCCTCCCTGATGGAGAGATCGTTGGAGAGGTGACAAAACCCTATACTTTTCATGACAAAACCAATAAACCTGAATAGGATGGATTATTTTGTGAAAGAATTTTTGGTCCTATAAAAAGTGGAATTTAGATGTGTGCTCTTTGCACATTGTATGCCTGCTTCTTTTGAAATATTTTCGATTGAGAATCTACATATATGTGAAAGTTCCTAATCGTGCCAATTTTTTACGATTTAAGGGGTTTGAAAGTTTAAAAGGTAAATCTATATATATGTGAAAAGTTAAGAAAATATTTGCAATGTTCCTAATACTTATGTAAAAACAATATACATACATGAAAGGGTAATTCTACCACTATAAAACTAATATAACTGTAACAACCTAAATTTAATCAAGGCATTATTCCCATGTATAATACTTAATTATTACATACTCAGGCTAACTAGAATGATATATTTATGTTGAACATTACTAGCTAGTTTTAAATTCTGAAATCATTTAGTTAGATTATCATATAATTGGATTTAGCAGCGGTGAATTAAACTTTATAAAAACATGTTATAAATCTCTACTCCCATCAGAGCGGACCAATTTTCTAAGAAACAAAATTTTACAAAAACACCTATAATCTACTCTCAAGAGGAGATCAACATTTACAAAACATTTAGGCTCTAACAGGCCCCTTTAAAAGAATATTACAAACTAAAAATATAAATCTAGTCTTTTAAACCAAAACAAAAATAAAATAAAATAAAATACGCAACCCTAACCCACTTCAAATGTGCAACATCACCCAAACCTGAGTTAAACACCATCCTCAACATCAAAGATCATCAACAACAACAAAATCATCATCATCAACATCAGCATCTTCATGACCATCAAATCATCAACATCTTCAACACCTGGAAAAAGAACAATAATAACAATAATGAGTCGAAGCTTAGTATATAGTAACACAATCACATAGAAGTGACACATGAGCTTAACTAAATGCAATGCATCAACCAATAAGTTATTATCTTTTCTTTAAAATAAACAAACGAACACTGGGGCACTCAGACTCCGAAAAAGAATCCAGGAAATGATTTACCATCCCTGGTCCACCACCACAGTAGTAAGGGAGCGTGCCGATAGCCTCTGCAGGCAACTATCCCAAGGCAGGAATCTAGGGGTCCTGAGCAACTATAGTAACTCAGGGGATTGATATAAGCAGCTCAAATACTTATGTCTCTAATATAACTTCATAAGAAAAAATAATCTCATATAAGGTTTACAACCATTACTCAACTTTACTTAACTTAATCTATAATATCACCTAGTTCAATCGTCCTCATAAATATGACCTAAATCATATTATATCATTTTAAGAATAAGAAAATATTACACTGATACCATACACCCTATCAATTACCTGCTAAGCCACCTCTTGGAAGTCATTGCATCATGACGGGTAGCTTAAGTGCCTAAACTACCATGCTACTCGGACAAAGTTGCCACTCCCTGGACCGGATTCAATGGCACACACACAACCATAACCGACACTAGACGTCAGCAAGGTTCGGGTGGGTTCCAGACCGAACTGGAACCAGAACCGCTAGAGCCGGGGCGGTTATGGTTCCGGTTTTAGTTTTACGCGAACCGTGACCTTTTTTTATATAAGTTAATGGAAAATTGAAAAAAAAACCCTAAAATCAACAAAAGCAATTACAACTTATTTATACCCAAAATAAATATTTAAATTTTTTCAAATAAAATATAATAGTTAGCAAATAATAAACACAATTACGGAACACATAGTAGTTGATTAATATACAAGCAAACGATGATAAGTAAATTTCATTGCGCCAGACATTACATATTACTTCCACAACAACATAAACACACTAACTACAACAACAACAAATAATTACTAGTAAATCGTTTTTTTTTTAATTGTCTATACACACCGAGTCGGAACCGCCAGTTCCAGGTCTGGGATGGCGGTTCTCGACCCGGAAGAACCACCGGTTCCTTATGGAGGAACCGCTAGGACCAGCCAGGGTTCTTAACCATCTCCAACGGGACAGTTCTTGGGTACGGAACTACCGGGGATGGTTCGGGGTGGTTTGCTGTTCAGAACCGCCCCGTGATGACCTCTAACCAACACTCATCAATTATTAAGCCGGGTTCAAGTTTTAATTCATTTAGGGATGTCTATTCTAACAATCATCACACAAGTTATTAAGTACCTTTCATATTAAAATTCTAAACAGGGACAAAGGGTAGATCAAAAGTCAACTTAGAAGATATATCAGATATCCATATCTGTAGATTCAATAATTAACAAATAAGAAACTATACTCATCATCCACTTATCTCAAACTTCATTAAGACCATATTTGATCAAACACTAAATAAGAATCTCGCTATGGCTATGAAGATCGCTCCGCCAAAATATGGACAATTCTCCTTTTTTTGTCAAAGTATTTCTTTTCACTTTGATTAGAGTCATTTATTATAAAAGCATCATCACATCATTCATATTCAAAAACATTCATTTCCTAAGCAAACACACATTTAAAATAACATGTTCCCTATATTAGACTAAGGGTTATCCTAACATATTAATCTAATCCAATTATTAGTTATTAACTCGTTTTAGCTTGATCATAACTCATTATCCAAAGCCAAATATTAACTATTATCTTATTTTAACTTAATCCTAACCAATTTGATTAGAGTTATTCATTTAATCCAATTATTAAGCTAAGTTAATCGAACTTAATCAATCTAATCCATTTTAACTTATTCAAGTCTATTTAGTCAAGTTGGACTAAGATTATTATCTAATTCATTTTATAAATAAGATTCATATTAACTTAATTCTATGTTAACTTAATCTTAGCCAAAATGATTATACTTAATCATTCTAATTCATTTTAGTTCATTCAAGTTCATCAAGCTAAGTTGAACTTAGATTATTAACTAAATTCATTTTATATCCAACTTTATATGTAATCAAATTATTTATTAAGTCTTTAAATTCATTAAACTCATGCTTAAGTATATCATTCAATAAATATAACACATCAACTATCATTTATCTTTTTCATTGAAGCCCAAAAAGATTCATTTTATACTTAAACTACAAACATTTAACTAGCAAAACAAGTTTTTAACTTTGCTTGGAAAATTTAGTAACTGGAAAGAAATAAAATTTCAACCTTGATAATTTTTTAATTTGCAAAACTTAAAATATAAATTTTAAAATCTCTTTTTAAGCTTTCCAACGCATTTTGAATCACATTAATCCGAGTTTAGATGAAAAAGTTATGATCAATTTAAGTTAGGTTGACAAGAAAAAGAAGGACAAGATGACCCTGGTTCCATATGGGCCGTATCAAGGGTGGTGGTGGCCACTAGGCCCCTCGCCACATTCCATATGGGTTCAGCAGTGGGGACAGTGGCTACCATGCCCATTGCTATGTCCCGTATGGACCTAGATTGTGTCCCCTACTTCTTTTACTTTATTTTACTTACAGAACTCCACCTACATTATCTTAACAACATCATACAAGTTCAAAACTATAACTCACAACCTTTCTAAATATGTTTTTACCATCATACATCATCAACTCACTTCACCAAACCCTATACCATCAAACTTTTGATCTACACATACTATAACACAACCTAAATCCTAACTTATATGCTCAAATAGTCATCATTCACCAACTTTATCATAATTTCTACTTATATCTTCAATTCATCATATATAATAAAAACAAGAATCAAAACAATATAAAACAAATATACTTACTTTATGGCAAGAACATGTAATTGGATTCTTTTTCTTCTTCTTCTTCTTCTTGTTTTAACTTGTTGGAGCTACTTTTAACCTTGATTTCCCCCTCATATCTCCATTTCTAACTTGATTTTCTTTTAATTCTCCTTGAAATTGAGATTCTTGAGAGTTAAATTTAAGAGAGAAAAAGAAAAAGGAAAAGAGAAGAAGAGGAACGAAAGGATACGAGAGAGACAAATAAAAGAGAGAGAGAGAGAGAGAGAGAGAGAGAGTATGAAAAAGGAGGCAGGTAAAGAAAAATAAAAAGGGAAGGATAAGGATTAAGATTAGAATATTTCAGATTAAGGATATTAGACTTAGAACTTTCAAATCAATATCTTTAGTTCTAGAAATATTTAGAAGATAATTTCAGAATCAATAGGTTATAAATTAAGAACTTAAAATAATGACTTAATTTAATAATTTAATTTATATCAAATTGATATTTAATTTGAGTTCGAGTTTAAGAAATGATATTTTGATACAAGAAAATGAACTCAAATTTTACAAGGTTTTAAGAATTGGAATTTAGGCTAAAGTTTAAGGGTTTAGGAATGCTCTAAACATTTAAATAACATGTTTAGGGGTTTAGGATTTGAAATTTCAAATTTCAGCTTAATTAATTACTAATTTAATTGTGTCAACTTGTCTAATTATTTCCTATAATTCATTTGACTTATTTAATCTATCTAAACTTAATTTCTAACTTTGATGAAAGTTTGGGGCATTTCAATAATCCTCTTATCTCAAGGTTGTCATTGGTATTAACCACTTGCTAAATTCATTGATTGCGGTTGTTTATAAAGGCATTTTATACTATGAAAATAATTTAATTACATCTTCCTTTTAGCACACTAACTAGTATCATAGCAACTAACTACTCATAGCATAGTCAACACTTAATTGATAGTTACGGGACTTTGAATTGTTGCCTTGCACTATGATACAGCATCCATTTCCAGATATATGATTCCTTAGTATTCCTAGTCATCTCGGTATAGGCTCAAGCATAAGTAGCACTCCAACTAAGGTATTTGAAAGTTTTAAGCCCATTTAGATAGCTTTTTTACAAGCATGAACATCAAGTACACGAACCACATACTAGGATTAGGTGCTCAACAGTTTCAAGGTAATTAAAGAGAAAATTCACTCTTAGAAAATCAAATATGCCACAAAATATAAAAATCTTAATCATATTAAGTGTTTCCAAATCTTGGATATATTACTCCATTTCCTACTAACAAGAAAACTAAGACCTAAAATAAATTATTTAGGATCTTCAAGAAGTTAAATCGAATGATGACATTATATAAGAGGTGGTGTAATCTATTGATACTTTAATAGAGTGGGAAGGTCAATTAGTAGGCAGGTAAGGTAAGGGTTGTCGATAAATAAATGGTTAAAATTGACCCTTCTTTCACGGAAGATCCTATGTAACCTACATAACCATGTCCTCTTCCATTAGCTTTATAAGAAAAAACATTCCAAACATCATCCCCACCCCCCCCCCTCACACCACACCCACCCCCCCACACACCCAAACCACACACCCACCCCCCCCCAACCCAAAAAAAAAAAAAAAAAGAAGAAAAGACAACTTCATCAACAATTCAACCCAACATCAATTATTTATATGATAATGAACATTTTAAAACAAAACCATCACAAATATCATTATCACACAATATTATATTAATTCTTCAGAAAATTAATCTGTAAAGTACAAATAAATAATTCATAATAAAGGGTAGAATTGTAATATAGTGATATTTAAAAGGGTATTTTTATCCTTGAACAGATAAAATTGGATACGAGGAAGTTGTACAAGAAGAATTGGATGAAAACAACCATAGCTGGTCTTAAAAGCCGCTAGCCTTGGATAAAAAAGCCGTCGGCCTATATGCAAAGACGACAGACTAAAATCACCAGCTTGAAGTTTTGGAATTTTTGAAGAAATTGGTTGAATGCTGGCATAAAGGCCACATGCATAAATCCAAAAGCTGCCGGCATACATTGGAAGGCCGCCAGCATTCAGCCGACATATGTTCGCGTTTTTCCTAAGCTAAGGTTGCATTTTTCTGATGCTAACTCTCTTTATAAATAGACCCTAGACCCCACGACCTTGTCACATCTTTTCCTCAGCAAAACCCTAAGTAAGTAGATCTTTCTCTAGTCATTTTCAATTATTCTCTTTAGTTCAATCTTTCTAATACGAGTTGTTCTATGGATTCGAAGGAGATTGAAGAGTTGTGGCGAAACCCTAGAGTGATTGGAGATCTGGGAAACTCTAATTCAAAGGAAAAAGGTAATATCTTTCTTAAGGTTTTATAATTTCTACGATTTGAGGATTATAGGTTTTTTATTTCAGTTTATTATTGAAATTCAGGAGAATTTTGTATTAGGGTTCTTATTCCAATTTGACATCTGCAAGCTTTAGGTGTGTAAGAATCCAGTCAATATTGTTGTTCAAAGAAATTCATTTGCTGTTGTATTTCAAATTGTTAATTAGAGACTTTACATATATATATTGAAGGAAGTTGTGGAGAAAGCTGTGTTAGATGGTTTCTTTTAATCGTAAACAAAAGAGACAAGTATGTTAATTACTTTTCATAGATTTATATTTAGGGTTATAGATTCTTTGAGCGAGAATATGAAATTAAGGATTAGGGTTTAATTATGTATTGCAAGTTGAAATTGATTGAGACATATTATTGATTAGGGATATATGAGGGATTGGTGTTCTTTTCTTTAAGAAGTCTTGTTGGTGGATTTGAGTTGGAAGCAATATCAGGTACAACCTTACCATGTTTGATTGCTTGTGCTTGTAGGATTAGTCCTATAAAATTGATTTAATAATATCAGACTTTAATTGAATCGAGTGTTAGTTGTGAGTGGCTATGGTTGGTAAAGACCACACAGGAGTGTAATACTAACGTTGGTAACCTGATGATCTTTGTGTGTTGTTGTCTCGAATGGAGTTGTATTTGGAGATGATTCTGGTAGTTTAGGAGTAGTACGGGTATAGTACCCTGGGTGTGTGGCTTTGTCCAACACCATATATCTATATAATTACATATTTTCGAATATTGGTTATTTTAAAAGAGTTTGAGAAACTTCGAATTTGGAACTAATGGCCTATGATTCTAAATAGTGTTGTTTGTTCAATTAATGAAAAGATAATAAAATTGTGCTTGTTGCATTAGAGTTTTAAGTCGTATGTGATATTGTGCTTGCATGATCATGTGTATGTGTTTTCAGCTTGGTGTACTAAGCGTTTTTCACTCAATCATTATTTTTCCCACAAGTACAGGTGAAGATTTCATTATCTATGATTTGATGAGATACGACGTATTCGTGGACCATGGGGAAAGCGATACTGTAGTTGATCCTTCTACCGATAGTTGAGATTAGTGATCTTGGATCTAGTGATTTTAGAAAAGAAAAATAATATTTTTTATGATTAGTTTATTATTTTTTGAGATTTTGTTATTTCTTTAAAGTTAAATTGTTTAGTTTTATGATTTAGATGAATTGAGGACATTTTATTTCAAGTATCTCTTATTTGAGAGTTATTGGGGATATTTGAGTTACTTATATTTGTGGATTAGAAAATACAGCCTTTGCGTGTCAATATTTAGTAATAACATGTGTCGGGCTGATAATGCCTTAAAGTCAGAGCATTACATAATCGATAAGAGTTTTACAAGAATTCTCTCAAAAATATTGATTAAAACTTATTCTACCCTATGTCTCATCGATTAAACCCTAAATTGAGATATTGAAAAGGAAATAACAAACAAAAAGGTACAAATACACTACACAATTAATATTTAATGCCAGACTTTGATTTGATTAAATTCATTAGCTAATTGAAGCAAATATTATGAAGTTCAAACTAAATTTGATAAACTTATTGAGTAGTTCAAGTTCAAGGTTAACTTAAATATTTCTGAGTTGTACTTGAATAAATATTTAGTCAAATTCGAGTGATTTACAAGTGTCTTGATTTATTTATACTCCATATTGACTTGTTAATGAAATAAGAAAAAAATAGAAAGATAAAGTGTAAAAGATTTAAAAAATAATTGTATAATTTTAGAAGTTAAAAAATTCATAATAAAAATAAAAATAAAAATACATGAACTTAAAATATAATCTATTCATTTATTAATGAGGTAATGTCACCTTTGGTACTTGACCATTGGTTGATTGCTTAATTGACTACCTATACATCCATGTCAAATTTTGATACCTAATAGGATCATTTATTACAGATTCAACCAATGTTATTCTAGGATACTGGATCACATGACTCATTAGAAATCCTATACCGCTTTAATATAGATTTAAGCATTATTTTGAAACCCACTATTTCAATAGGTTTTGGGATTTAATTGGCCAGCAAGAAAACCTAACAAGAAAAAAATTATATAGTAAATTGAAAAAAAAAAAACAACTCTATCATCCTATACCATATCACTATTTACAAGACTCATCAACTCAAGAATTCACATTTTTCCTTGATAAATTTTATTTAACTTGTATGATGAGTTGTTTGGAATATGATCTTTATAATATTATTAATATACCGGGTAGCTTGGTTAACTAACATAATTGTGGTATGTACTAAAAATGTTGGCATAGTGTAGGATTTCCTTTCTTATTGTCTAGTAGGGTGATTTAAAATGTAGAAGCTGCTCGTTATAACATAATGCTAAATGGCAGCATTTTGCATTCTTTGTTAAATTTAAATAGAAGTAGAGATAGTAGTTATTTTATATTCTTAATCTTACCAGTTTCAAGATTTTATGTTATTTTATTTGTAACATGGGTAAGGAGATTATTCACACACACACACACTTATCTCCTCCTTTAAACAGATGATAATTGGAAGACTTAGAAAAGTGTGTAGGTTACCAACATGATTGCATGCGCCATATTATGCGTGACAATATGTTTGGTTTTTTCTTAAAGAGAGAAGGGAGAGATGGAGGGAGGGAGAGAGAGTAAGGGGTTCTATGAAGTATCGAGTGGGGTCAAGTTTTATATGATACTTTCTATACACTCTCATTTGCATCCCTATTGTTTACACTATGTTAACTCCATATTGATTTATTTAGCTGATTGGTTTTTCTAGCTAATCATGATTTGCCATTTGTCTAAACAATCATTCTCATGAAAAAAATTCATTTAAAATATATGATCTTTGTAACAAATATCGAATGTCGCTATAGTGATTCATATCTATTGCTTAAATTGATTCGGTTTGATAAGATGTTTTCAATTTCCACCACTTATATATATTTAGTTCATAATTGGCCATAATAAAAGCCATCTAAGTAAATAGTTTTAGTCACGATTAATATATTTGACCTTATAAAATTTAGGGGTAATGTCACATTTGGCAGCTGAAGTTTTGTCAAATGTGCAATTAATTACCTAAACTTTGAAATGACCAATTTACTACTTAATTAAAGTTTTTCTATACATTAATACTAGCTCCATTAACTCTGTTAACACTGTTTGATGAGGTGATGATATGAGTGAATCATTAAGTGACACGTATATTTCTTAAAAATAAATCCACCTTGGCATTTAATAACATCAAAACAAAAAAAGAAGCAAATGAAAAGAAAATCAAACCCAGCATACAACAACTTATTACACACCATAATAACACCATGCCAAGACCTTCATTGAGCGATCCTCATTGAGATGAACTTGACATAAACCCATTTTCACCTAGTCAATTCACATCTGCTAAACCAACAGCTAAATTTCGAACCACACAAGCCAGATGTCTTGAGCCATCCCATTAAAGCACCAACAAATCTACGAGCTGATGAATCAATTGAACCTACGATGAACTCAATACCATCTTGAATCAACCATTTCTCACCTAGAAACCCATCTTCTTCTTGTCTATCAATACACATCCACTAAAATCACACATCCTCCAAACCCAACCCAACATATTGAACCATCACATACATACTACAAGATCACCATCAGCACCACAAAAACCTAATCCATCCCTCTTCATCCATCCATTGGAGTTTGAATCACTCACGGCCACTAAAAACTTCAAGACAACACCTACTCATTACATTATGCTGTCGAAACCAACAACCCTAAGCCCATTCACCGAGCTTCATTGTATTAAAGCTTTCAAACCAAACCACCTCGTCAAATCCCAAACTTAACCGTACCAAAGAGTCGATCACAAACCACCATCTACTGCTTGTGAGGAAGAATACGCACTACCCCAATCAGTGCATGTCAATTGCTCAACATGCTTACACATGCAATGTGTACTATGCTTCAAATCAGTGATACTTACATATGCAATATGTACCAAGTCTCAAATATTTGCTTACAAGGAAGAAGACTCGTTGTTCAACTTAGGGTTTTGCTGTACTCCTCCTCTCGCCCTCTCTTTCCTACTTAGGGTTTTGTTATTCAACTTAGGTTTTGTTTCTTTTTTTTTTTTTTCATTTCATTTCTTCTCTTTCTTTCAAAAATTTGTAAAATGTAAAGGTTTTGTTTCTTTTTTTTTTTTTTTTTCATTTCATTTCTTCTCTCTTCTTTCAGAAATTTGTAAAATGTAAAGATGTATTTTTTTTTAAGAAAAAGACACATATTGCTTATTGATTTGCTCATGCATCCACCTCATCAAATGGTGTTAGCAGAGTTAAGGAAGGCAGCATTAGTACGTGAGAATACTTTAATTAGATAATAAATGGGCTATTTTGAAATTCTAGTTAATTATATATTTCACAAAGCTTCATGTACTAAATGTGACGTTCGCATGAAAAGTTATACCAAAAGTAAAGCGCAAAAGAAAATATAAGAAGTAAAAATAATTATATATTTACACTTTACAGTTTACAGTTTACCGTTTACCTTCAACCTCCACTGATAAATTAAGAATTACTGTACAACTCCCATCCTCCATCGGTCGGCCGCTAGGTCCCCTTCCCTCCCTGCCCACTCCAAAGAGTCAAAGACCCACCTCCTCTTCTTCCTTCTCTTCCTGTTCCTCTTCCTCTTCCTCTTCATTTCTCCTTCAAAACCCTAGCCCACTCGAAATCCTCTCCATTAATGGACTCCTCCACCTCTGTCCCTGAACCCTGCAATCCCAATCTCCCGCAACCCCAATCCCAACCCCAACAATACCAACCAATGCCTCCTCAACATATTGATCCATCAACCCTTCCTACACAGTACGGTCAGGTTAGTTGCTATCAACCCGTGCCACAACAACAACCTAGTGATGGTTCCGCAACACCTGGGATCGATCCCGCGGCTGCTGCAGCTGCTGTGGCAGTGCTATCACAGCTCGCGCAGATCACCGGGAACATCGATACTTCTGGGGTTTATGGTCCTGGGGCGTTTCATTCCTCGGTAATGCTTATTTTTCTAGTTGTTGTTATGAATCCAGTGTGGAATTTTTGTAATTATTAATGATTTTAACGTTTCATTTCTATGTGGATGTATTTTCGTTGATTTGTGCTTCTAGAATTGATTGATTGATTGATTTTGGGGGAAAGAATTAATGACGTGGGAGCTTCTGTTTGATTTAATCAATACAAACACTTTGTCAAATGTTGCTTGTTGGGTATGCAGAATTTAGTCTTGGACTTGCTATGTCAGTTTATACTTAAAATAGTTTTTAGCACGTGGGGATGATGATGAAAATGAGTGGTGTGGAAATGTCACTGTATGGAGTTAAAAGAGATAGTAACAATGTAGACTTGGAACCGTATCGCGTAGTACTATCCATTTTTGGTGAAAGATCAACCAATGCGAGTTTGGTTAATCATTAAAATGCCTATAAAGTGAGCATTTTCAGATTCCAATTCAGTGGGCTTTCTTGTGAGTTGGTTAATGTACTTCATTTTTTTTTCTTTTTAACTTAATAATTTCTTGGTACATTGTTTGGCATTGGAGCACTTGTTAGCAAGATAGTATTTTCAGTATTCGCCTGCCTTTTGTTTGGATAATGTTGCGGTTTCTTGTTGTGATTTGTGGAAAATCTGAGGATGAGAGCCAGATATCTCAAATATTATAATGAGGATTAAAATGTGAGCCTATATTGGTTTCTATGCTCAAGGTATTGATGTTGAAGGAATGTCAGATCACAAGTCTAAAATCTCCTATCGTTGTTTTCCTCAAGGACTATGTAATGTTTTATTATGACACGTGCAAAATAACTAACTTGTAGTTGAATTTAATTGGGCCAGTAATTTGGTGGATTGATCTTGATTAGAGACAAGCTTTGATTCTCCATCTTCCAGATTTTTTTTGGACCAGTTGTTCTCAACTATAACTTTGGGGAAGAAGGGGATCGAACCTAGGTAAACCCAATGAGAAACCATGCTACATGGATATAAGCCCCTTGGCCCAACTTCAAAATTTAAAAGAATCTGAGGACTTGCCTTCGTCTTCTTCACAAAGCATGCTCACAATATCATTTTACAATTACTCTATGTTATCTAACTATGCAACTATACCCTTGCATTATGATGTGTATAGTTATAAGAAATTGGGTTTATAATCAGTAGGTGTAGCCTTTGCATCACATTCTTTTTCTGGTTAAGGTAAAATCTTGTGCTCTTGGTGTTATAAACATTTGATTTATGGACAGAAGAGAGGCTATACTATATAACTATCAAAGTTTAATTTAATAATTTAAGTGTAAGTGTCTATATAAATGTGCTACTGTTAGTTATGATTGGTGTTTCTATCTAGAGAAGATATTTCGATGTAATCACCCTGCTAGAAACAGTGTCATCTGTTTTTTTGATCTCCATTGGCTTTATAGTCTTTTTGCATGGGAACTTTTACGGTGCTGGATGTTGGGACTACTTGGGGCAGGCCATTCATGATAGTTAGATCTGGCATGATTTACATTCTCTTCTGTTATTTTCTTTAGGATGTTGGACAGGTATTAAATTGTTTTTGTGCAGTTCAATCAAGTGCTAAGGTGCAATTATTTAGCTGTTATCATGTGTCATGGGGTGTGGCCAGTTAACTTATTTATTTTTATTTAATTATCTGAAAATGGAAGTGAAAAGTATCATTTTCTAGAAAAATTGTTCCTATGGAGATCTTGTTCTCTATCAAATCGAGCCCTTAACATTTATCAAAATAGATTAACAAGGTAGGGACAAAGATTAAATCACCCATTAGTTTCTTGTTATCTTGACCCATGAAAATATCTATAACACCATCCTGTAATGGAAATGTTGGAGCTCAACTGGAATGATGAATATTACAAGCATATTGCTGCAAAAAGAGGGTGACCATAGCATTGCTGCCTGTCTTCCTCATGTCCCTTTCTCCTCCATCCTGTGTGTGATTCCTGCAGAGAATTAGTGCTATATTAAATTAAGATTTCTTGATTATATAATTGTGTGTAGGATTTTCTCATACTTGATGCCATCTCTTGTATTTGGTGTTAGGGTGTGGTTGCTACGTTCAACATAAAATGTTGCTTCAAATGCAAGTAGCAAGGGGACAAAAAGAAAAAAACACGCAATGTTAGATTTGGTGGTTGTCAAAAAATTGAGCTACTTTATTTAATGCGATATGCAATGATCAGTGGCTAAAGCATGGTGACTCATTGCTTAGCATATATATGCAGGTTGGTCGATCACCATACAGGGGTGGTGGTAGGAGGGGTGGTAGAAGGGGTGGCAGGGCATTCAGAGGGAATAAGAAGGGAAACTTTGCTTATCGCCAGCCTACATCTGGCTGTCAACCAATCCAAGGGGGAAAACACGATAATAGTGTAGGCAATGACAATACTGGAGCAGAATCCTCAGCTGATGCTGACAATAAGTTAACAACTGAAGGAAACAAACCTGTGGTCACTAGTGAAGCAGAAGCTGCATGTACTCAAAACAAGATAGCTAATAACCAGCAAGGTTCCCAACATGCTTGGTGCGATCTTTGTAAGGTTTCATGCACTAGTTTGGAAACATTTGCACAGCATAAGATAGGAAAACGACATCTGAAAAACTTGCGTAGAATGTCAAGCTCAGAAGCATATGCTCAGCCAGTTAATGGGGTTGAATCTGAGATGAAAGGGCCCCAGCTGCAGGATGCTGCTCAACAAGGGAATTGCAATAAGCCAACTGAACCAGTACCACCTGAACTCAGTGGAAGCCCGAGCAAAACGGAAACTGAGCCTCACAATCATGCAGTTGTATGTCCACAAGACGCTGCTGAGTCATCCCAAAACCTGCAATCAAATAATCAATCCATTGTTGCGGTATCTGGCATGAAGCGTAAGGTGAATGAAAAACGAGGAGGGAAACCCTCAAAAAAGAAAAACAAAATCCCGAAGGTTGTTATTCCACTTATGTGTGATTTGTGCAATGTTAAGTGTGATACGCAAGATGTACTTAATCGTCATCTTTCCGGGAAAAAGCATCTTTCTAAGTTTAAGCGTTTTCAAGGTCACAAAGCCAAGTATGGACAAGTAGGTCTTCAGGCTCTCTATCCCCCTAACCCTATAGCACAAACTGCTCTCCAATCACTAGGTTATCACCAGCCATCCACTGATCCTCAAGGGTCCAATCCACCTTCAGAGATTAATGCTTCACATCCAGGTGAAATATCTACCCCCACTGCACAGGTTGGGCCACACAAACCGGAAGCCAGCACAAAAAAGTAAAGAGCAAAATAATGTGCCGGTGGTACCAGAAAGTCAGCCGTAATCATCACGGTTGAACAAAAAACCTACTAAGTCGGCTGTACAGTCATGTTTTAGAGGTGTCATGTTAGACAGACAGTATTAGGCTTTTCCCATGTTGGCATTAATTTGTAGCGGAAATGATCTCTGGTGAAGTGACCGACTTCATTTTTCAGGATGATATTTTTCTGTAGAGATGCTAACATTCAGGGAAGTGGCAGGGGGGCCAGCATGTCTCTTGACATGCTTTTGAATTAAATCGTCGGTTAACAATATGATTAGATCTATGATTGTGTGTTGCAGCGCCAGTAGTAGCCAACTCAGCGCGTTATGATGTTCTTGCTCTGTATCTTTCCATCTATTCTATTCCTCAGCTGCTTCAGTAATGCTTTTGACTCTGCAAAGTTCCCTATTGCATGATATTGTGAGGAAATTTTTTATTTTCAAGGATGTACAAGATTATGTGTCTCTTCTGGTTTCATTTCATGCAGTTGTTTTGTATGTAAATAATGTAACATTGTGATGGCAGAATTTTTCTAACGTTGTGGTTGTTACATGTCAGATGTGTTTGGTTTAACGAATTGATGCAAAACTGTGGCACTACCAAGATCTGGTTTCCATACTGTCCTACTGCAAAATCAAGAACGAAGTTCAGAGTGTGGTTTTGGTTACGAGTAATTATTTCAGGAAGTGAAACAGATTAGCAACTTTAAATGACTCATCTAGAGCCTGATGATGCGCGTGTAGTATTTAAGGTTGTGAATTTGTAAGGACCTGACCCGCTAAATCCCGAGATTAAGTGTACCGAGTCCCCAACTATATATAACATTTTCACATTATATGTAAGGTTGTCCTAAAACTAACAGTTTGAGAATTGTTTGATTAATTCTACCAACACTTTAAAATAATTTCTAAACAAAAGAATTGCTAATAAAAGCAATCCATACATATATATTATATGTAAAAAGATTAGTGTCAATATAAGACACTATAAAATTACAAGTTGTTTTGATACAAAAGATAGACTAAAGAGATCTTAAGTCTTTTACAACTTAGGCTTATTTAACAAGGTCCATATACAGAGAAATATGCTTTAAACAAAAGCTTCTCCAAAAACCAAGGGCATTCAAGTCCTACTCGTCCCACTCTTTCATGAACCTCTCAAAATCTGACCCATATCCCAGATCATCATATAATTCATCTTCAATATCTGCAATGCAGCAAAAGTGAGCCAAAGGCCCAGTATGCAAAAACAAATACAAAAACGAATTGTCAAGAAAACTTAATTCGAATGAAACACATCAACGATCAAGTCATTATCTTGTTAAGTTTTCTTTTAGCAAAATAACAGTAGGGTATTCAAACCCCGGAATCACGCTCTAGGAATTTAGGGGTCCTGAATAACAGCAGCTGCTCAGGGGGTTGATATAAGCAGTTCGAATATTTATATCTCCTATATCTATTCCATAAAGAAATAGCTTCACTTAGGGCTCCAAAGCCGTTGCCCGACTCTACTTAAACTCAGTCCACAACATGAATCGAGTTCACAAGTTCCCATAAACTTTGAATTAAATCATGGCATTTCCCCCTAAGTTTAAGCAAACGTTACTCGAATACTATTATCCCCATCAGCTATCCGCTTAACCATAAACGAATCGCTATTGCATCATGGTAAAGTCATTGCATCATGATTTAGGTTAAAGCGCTAAACTAACATGTCATTACATCATGACAGGTTTGCTGCTCCGCGAACCAGATTAAACAGCGTAATAGACATCTAATTCATCAAAGTATTATGTCGAATTGAATTAAGTCAAATTTAATAATGCCTATTCCTAGCATAAAACAAGCAAGTTATTGCGTACCTGTACCCAATAGTGTATTACTATATTCACTCAGAGGGGAATCAACTGAAGAACCTTTAACTGAAATAAGGAATATCAAAACAACTCAATAATTGAACGTAGAATATATATACAACACACAATTCTAAGTTAACTATACAAGAAGATTCAATGAACTTAACATATAGCTTTAACATTTAATTCATACGTAAAACATATTTATATAACTTATAGATTCATTAGAAGACCATATATAAAGCAAAAAGGACAATTGAAGAAGGTTGAAATTGTAAAAACTCAAAGGATACGCGGGCAACTTACACCGGCAAATTGGAGCTGAACGCCGAATGCATTAAGCTTGGCGTTAAGAAAATCAGTTCTGTTCGCATTTAACACCAATTAAAGACCGATGGCGTTGAAGCCCTAGTGGCCGGCGTAAGATTTGAAAAATAAACGCTGGTCAATTTCTTCACAAAAGCCGGTGACGTTACAAGCATCGTTAGGAAAATCGGTTCTGATCACATTTAACACAGCCTCTACGCCGGCGTTAAAGTACCAGATGTCGGCATAAACGCAAAAAGACCTATTCAAAAATTTTTTTCCCTGTTTTGCACTTTGAAAATTTGTAACATAAGGCACTTTTAAGCCTTCTTTAAACACATATTTAGCTTCATATACTATCTTCTATCCACATTAACCATTCCTAGCAATTTGAACATCATTTCAACACATCAAACTACTTCATTTATATCAAACCCTCTCCTACTCTTCACTTTAAACTTAACTACTCAAAATCAATTTCAATCCTCACCAACACTTCTCACTACTTCTCATAACACATATAACAAGTTCATATAATAACAAAACACAATCCACATTTATTATAGTAATAAAATCATTCAAACTCATATGACATTAAAACTCATTCTAATATGGATTCTATATCTATATCACAAGAAAGAACAAACAAAGAGTTATAACTTGCATTAACTTACATGAAGAAGCTTTGGCTTGAAAAATTGTTGAATCCAAGAGCTTGTTCTTGCTAAGGTTTGAAGCTTATGGTTTGAAGAAAGACGAACAAAAGAAAGTAAAGAAAAGTAAAAATTCGGATGGATTTTGTTGGCTGCCAAAAGAGTCTATTTGATTAAATTATGGCTCATATTTATCTTAACTTTACTTTTGGGGTACATATGGGTTAGGCTTAATTTGGCTTAATTTAGGCTAATTTAGACTTAATTTGAGCTTGAAAATGGGCTTATTATTGTAAAATTCTGCTACCACTTATTTAGATATTTTAAAAGTTATTTTGATAATTTTAAACATAACACATATATATTAATTCATAAAAGACATAAACATAATTATACTATACATAAAACAATAGCATTAATCTCATCACACATATACATACCTCAATAATTTACATTAATAAACATAATATTAATTCATAACAAGCTACTAACATACTTTTATACTAACAAGAATTTACACATTGTATATCAAAACTATTTCTACACATTCATTTTCATATATCAAATTTACTTCAAACTTAATATTAGAACTAATATTATATTTACATGAAAATTAATCATTAAATAAATTAGGTTATTTCAAATTAGTTTTGTTTTCCACCGAATAAAGCATGTCCGCTTCCTCACTTCTCGTTGCACATGGAGTTAGCAAAAGATGAAAATGTCTTTAATTTCCTGTGTAACATGCAGAATAATTATATATACGAAGTCAGATTTTTTTTTTTAATTTACTGTTTAGGCTTTTCTTTTAAAATAATTTTTGAAATAGTCTTAGGTTTGTAAATAATTTTCTGTTACCCATCTTTTTAAAAGTTACATATATATATATATATATCAATTAGATAAAATCAATTACGTAAATACCAAGACAATATTGCAAGTAAGAAATGTATTAATTTTATAATGTGCACATGTATGAAATGCATTCTAATCTAATTATACTTTATGATATTTTGCACTTTAAAATACATAATTTTATAATATTATGTATTGCATTTCATTTATGTGATATAGCAATGGCCCTATATCGCTATATCGCTTTTACTACATATTATGAATGTAAAATGTAGTATTACATTTCCTATATATGATATAGTTAGAGATGAGCACAGATCGATTTGGTTCTGTTTTTACTAAAATCAAACCAAACCAAACCATAATTTACAGTTTGGTTTTTTTTTTTCCTTCATAAACCAAACCATTAAATAACAATTTGATTCTGATTAGAAAATTTCCAAATCGTTAAATAACAGTTTGGTTCGGCTCTGATTATGGATTAAATCAAAATTCTGATTAAAAAAAACTTAGTTATAATATTTTACATTTGTACGGATATTTAAATATTAAAGTCACACTATAAAGTTCATATTGTAAATCTGAACAAAATATTTTATAAATTCACCACATTTTTATCCATAATCCATCCATAAAATTATTTAGTCACTAATATAGTACACTTACTAACTAATACATAGTAAAATATAATCTATAGTCTTCTAAAAAATAATTCAGTCAACTATCTACTAACAAATTTAACTAAAAAAAAAATCTATCAATAAAGTCATGTATGTATAAAAGTGATCTACTAACAAAATATATAATGAAAAATTAATACATACTAAGATATATAACTAAATAACAAAAACACTACTTCATTGAGTTCAAACGATTAATGAAAAACAACGTTACGTTTCCAATGAATGAATATCTCTTGAACCAAAAAACAATTTAAAAAAAAAAGGATCAAGTTATTATTAACCAATATTCATCATATAATAAATATCATAATAAAATTATAAGAACATATATGACCTTTAATAAATCATTACAAAAAATTTATAATTACAAGTAAAATATTTTTATATTTATCTGTAAAGGATTTGTTTTATGGATTTGTTAGGTTTACACTTTTAAACAAATAAATTTATGGATTGGTTCAGATTAAAATTTTCTAAACCAAATTACGATTTGGTTCAGTTATGGATTGGTTTGGTTCGACGTTTTTTTGCCCAACCTTGATATAATGTTGGTATTTTTGTAATTGTATTTGTATAATTAATATTTTTATAAATAATGGTAAACGTGACTTTGATTCCAAGTTTTTAAGTTAATTACGGTAAATGTCTATGAGTGAAATATGTTACCAAACTGACTGTGTAAACTTGCATAAAATTTTCATATATAAAAATATCTATTAATAGAAAAATTTTCAAGATGTAATTTGATAGGCTATTTTGGTAATAATTTGGATCCTATCCTATCTTGTTAATTATTTACTTGTTAAAAGGTAAATTTAGCATATTAAAAAAATAAAAAAGAAAATATTCATTTTGGATGTAGAAAGGTTGTCTGTTTATTACCATTCACTTTTAATTAGTTATTTGTTTGTTGGCAGATTATAGATACAAATATTTTTTTGAACTTTTTTCTAACAAATTATTTATAAAGAATTAGATATAGATAAAAAAAGTTACATTTCTGATTAATATCAAATAGATCAAATATAGATAAAATATAAATGTAAATAGAATATATTTATATATTTATTTTAAAAAGATACAACACGAATGAAAAATAGGCCATCCAAATAGACTCTAGAATTATGGAAATAGGGTAACATTTTTTTTTAAAATAAATACAACGAGGGAGGGAGAACTCGAATCTGGATCACTTAAATGAGAAATCAAAAAAATATTTCTTAATCACAAAATAAGAAGAAATATTACTTGATCACAAGGCATTTGCAGCGTAACAACTTATTAACTCTAAGAAATGAAAAATTTATTCTTAAAACAATTAATGGAATTTGTATGTTCTAATATGCGATAGGACGATTGTAAAATTGCCCCTTTAACATATTGCTAAGTATGAAAAAAATATTAGAATACCTTTGGGCCAGGTGGTACGTGGCACCCACTTGCCAAAGTACTTTGAAGGAAAATTTCTGTACCCAATTTGGGTTCGTAAACAAGCTATTTCATCTTTCAAGTAATGTAATAAAATTTAATATTCTATGCAACATGATGGACTAAGAAATTTTTTATCGTTTTATCATATTTTCCAATGTGATAAGCTTTATTTATAATAATCTAACTATTTATATTTATATTCAATTATGATTATATTATTAAAATAATTAATATATCAATTCATATATATATTTTTAATGATTAATTGATTTGATGGATGATTTTAATAATAGGACCGTAAAACTTCTTATGAACTATTATTGAACAAAAAGCCATGTAAAAGGAAAAAAAAAAAAAAAAAACAACTTTAGAAGTGTTAGTTTCTGGTCGGATTTATAATAATTAATGTAATAAATTAATATTAGTAAATATATAATTTAAAAGCACAATTAAATACTTTAAAACATAAAATTCAGAGAAAAAGGAAAAAAAAAAGGCTTGAAAAATAAGGAATGAATTTTTCACTGCGTAAGTTCGAATTTTGTTGAAAATAAGGAATGAATGGAACCAACAAATGAAAATTCTTCTTCATGAAATAATTACTTACCAAAAAGGAAAACAAAAAAAAAAAAAAAATGAAATGGATGAGTTTCACGAATCTGTAAGCAGCAGTTCAATGCCCTCCGAGCAAGGGCCAAGTCATAGTTCATTTCACGGGCCCATTATGGTCCAGTTGTTGTACACTCCAAGAAATAAAGTCCTGTAAATACCATAATATATGCCCATCATATATAACAAATCCACATTAGGATCATTGAAAAATGTTACGTTAACAGGGAAAATTAAAGGATCTCATTTTAGAGACAATATGCGGCATAAGTAAAAATTTTAACGTCCACTTATTTTATTTTATTTTCCCCATTGATGGATAATTTCATTGCAAGGAAGAAATAATGATAACTGCTGATATCGTTAGCACATCTATACTCTGCACTATCACAATAAAATAACTAGGAGAAACTAGAGAAAAACCATTCTTTAAGGAAAAAATCTAATTAATTAATTATAAATGATGGGGAACATCACATATGTAATTTGAAATCTTTGATAAGGCTATAATTAACATTTAAAATAAATTTAATTAAAATTAAGGTGATAAATAGCTTAAAGTATGATTAGGGATAGATGTAAATCATAAAATCCAGATCATTAATACAAGTTGGCAATTCCACTATTAGGTCTAATCAGTAGCAGGATTATTTTGGATATACTATTAGTTTTTTAAAACGAGTTTGAAGGGAAATTTCATATATAAAAGGAACATTTCATACTTTCCCTTATTGATTTCCTGTTTTATTGAATATGTATGTGTACAAAAATATAAAAATTATATAATTAGTAGTTGACAATTTGTGTTGTGTTATGCTCATATCCATATCTAAATGAGTTCTTATTAAAAGACCTCAACCCTTAACCCATTCGTTTATGATTATGTATGAAAACCTAAATCTTTGATCCGGCCCATTTATAACGTGTCTTGTATCGATCCGTTTATTAATTGCTAAGACATATAAAATAGATAGATTCTACTAGAACTTAAACATTTTTGTATTATCTTGGAAAGTTGATGTATTGAAATTGTTTTATCCTAGGTAGACCTAATTATATACTCTATTTTGGTTAGACCACATATAACATATTCAATTTCTGTAACAAATGTATTATAACACACACACACACACATATATAATAGTTTATAAACTTGTAATTTTATATAAATAAAATTATGTTATACATAGACACATATATATTATAAATATCTATTATATATGCATGTGATATACATATATATCTATAGATTATATATATATATGGTATATGAATACATAGTTTATAGATTATATATTCTTTGAAAGTTATATATTTATTTATATAATATTTGCAAAATATAAATGTTACATATAAGATATATATTTTAATTAATATATATTATCTATATATCAATATATATATTCATATATTATGTTATATATGATCTTTATTTTATAACAAATATACTATATTCATTTCATATAACAAATGAATTATAACACACATATATAGCAAATAAATTATACATTCATAACATATAGATCTTATATATGTATAGGCAAAGTATATATATAATCATATACATTATAAATATATGTTATATGAATGTTATGTCACATACATATATGTTATATATATTTAAGTGATATAAGTTATATAATCCATACTTTATGTGCACTCTATAAGTTACATATATGTCTAATATAAAATTTACCCATTTTATAAATATTCTATAATCAATCTCTTTTTTAAAAAAGATGTTTATATAAATATGCATAATCTTTATATAACATATATAATATGTATTAATAACTTATAGATTTTATTATCTCTCTGTGTTAAAAATCTATACATGCGATTATTAGAGATATTTGATTTCCATACTATATGGTATATGTTTTGTGCATACATACACGTATATATGCTACATATGTATTGGATAAATCAACTATATATTAATATATAAATTATATATATTTTATATGTTAAATAATATCTATATTGTATATATCATAAGTATGCTCTATATGTAACTTATACTATGCTATATCTATATATAATTTGTTTTTTATATGGATAGTATTGTCATTTTATAATTTAGTTAGAGATAATATTATGATATTTTAACAAAATAAGTATATAAAAAACAATAATATATATTAATGTGTTTGCAAGTTTGTAAACCCAAACTCGGATATGCTTAAATTCATGTTGTTTCAAATTTGACCTGTTTATTATTAGTATGTATTTTTACTTATCAAAACCCTTCTATAATCATGTTGTATCATATTAATTCATGTATTAGGTATTAAATTTCCAGAGCTAATAATTAGTAGCGCAAGTGGCAGGTTTTTTTTTTTTTTTTTTTAATCTTTTCCACTATTTTAGGTAAGAAAACTCATATTCGCCTTAAGCTCCAACATCTGGTCTCCAATAGCCACATAAAAGTACTAAACGTCATAATAGTAATCCCTTTGCTTAGTTAAGAATTTTGAGACTACAAAAGGCTCATTATATTGAAGTAATTGAACCAATCATTTTAGAGGAAATTAAGGGATATATTCTAATACCTAGTGCCTAAAACATAAAGTAGAACTACTATCTAAATTTTTTACGGCAAGACTTTATAACAAAGTTTGGAGGAGATGATAATAGGTTTCATGCAGAAGTGTGACAAATAATTCTAAAGCCATTTGCCAGTCACTAAATCTCACCATGCATTATGCACTGTTTTTGAATAAAGTTAGTTATAGAGAGAAAATGATTGGGCAGGTATATAGTTTCTGCAGATATGATATAGTGCCAAGTTCAGGTTGAATTCCATGGGAAATTCTAACTTGCTGGTGTATTGTGGCAATTTTATCCTAAGCTAAGTGATCAAACTATAATTTTGATGAGAACTTTAAGGATCTATCTAATTTTTTATTTCCTATTGATTCTTATAGGTGTATGTGTGTTTTTATTTTATCTATACCTATTTATAATATGTAATTTGAAAATTCATATTATCTGCATTTATCTAATTTCTATTTTACAATTATGATAAATATGGTGATTTGGGTATAACAATCAAGATGCTAAAATTCAATAAAAGAATTTAAAATATATATTTTATACAATGTAAAAGATCATCTTAGTTGTTATTGTTTTATAAGTGAACAAAGTAAAGGTAGACAAGTAAAGATTCATACGAATTTAATAGGTAATTAATTCGAAAATAGATGAATATAAAGAGAAAAGAGAATAATCTTATCTATGGGTAAAGAATTTTTGCATTAAAAGACACGTAAAGGTGTAGGATGGCTAATTTACTTTTATTATATTTATGTCTTGCTCATTGATATTGAGATTTTTTTTTTTTAATCATTACAATGAAGGAGAGGAGATTCAAATCCGGTACTTCTCATTAGAGGGATCAGGAGAGATGCCACTAGGCTATAAGACTATTGATTATTGATATTGAGATTGATTTAGTTGTTTTAACTAAACTCAATAATACCCGCTCTCTTTCAAGTCACAAAACTTCTAATTATAGCATAAAAACTGCTCTCTAGTACTTTATCTATAATCACAACCCATAGCTACTATAGTTGCATCTGAGATTTAAACATATATATCATAGCCTCAAAGCTCAATTGCAATTCCATTAACCAAATTTGAATTAAATCAAAATCAAGCATTTTTAAATTAGTTAGGCAAATTCTTGTCACGATTCATTCCAATTCTCAAAAGACTCTTTTGATTACTTAAACATTTAAATAATACAAAGTTGTTAAAAAGGAAAAAATAAAAAAAATAATGAATAAAATAGTCAAATTATCACTTACTCAAAACACAATATGTAAGCAAGTCATTAATCACAAAAATTTTGAACTATATCACAATCTTGCACATAATAGTTTAGCTCAACGTAATTAGGACAAAATATTAAAAAAAAACTAATTTATTAATGAAAATAAACAAAAAAAAAAAAAAAAAAAAAGAGGAACCTAGAAATGGTTCTCTGGTCTACAAAGATGTTCCTCCACTGTGTTAAGTTTAATGTTTTGGATTTAATGTGATGAGATGAAAACGTTTCATCTTAGTGTTTTTGATGTTGTAAAGAAAAAATTTTAGACAATACGTGAAAATTTATTAATTCACTCTATATGTAAAAAGGAATCTTTCCAAAATCAAAATTCGCTATTGGGCCCAAAAAAAAAAAAAAAACAAATCAAACTTCACTAATCTAAAGTTTCTCCACCAAAAATCAAAATTGTTTAATTATTTATCTTTAAAGAATTATATCTAAAACAGGAAACAAAGCTACATCTTATTTAATATTGATAATCTAGCAATATGTTTAATTGCGATTTCATTTATCTTCATTTGCTATTTCAAAATAATTACTACATTTGAATAATTTCACACAAAATAACATAACTGTTTGCATCATGATGTTTAACTCCTTTATTTTTAAAAAAATTATATTTATTCCTAATGGTTAAAAGGTGTTACTAATAAAATAATACAAATGAGAAAACCACTTGAGACTATTATACCTATGAAAGATTTATAAAAATATATTATCATATTAATTGTAATAACATTTTAAAAATATTAATAATTTTATAGGTTAGTATATTTTAAATAAGTAACTGCATATCAAACAGGCTTTTACCAAGTTGTATGTTTGATTTAGGAGGCTGCATATATGTCTTTAGAAAAAGTCTGAGGAGAGAATATGGTGGTTTTATATTGAAAAGTTATCCATCAACAACAGCCTAATAGATAAAACAAATTTTGTCTAACAAACACTATACCAACAGCCATAACATACTAAATATATGCGTAATTGTTATTGCCTTAGAATAGAGGCCACCCTTTTAACTCTGTCAATTTGAAAAAAATAAGTCAAATTATCAATTACTAAAAACATGATATGAAAGCAAGTCATTAATCACAAAAATCCATTCAACTATATCGCAATCTCGCACCTAATAGTTTGCTCGACATAATAAGTATAAAAGTAAAAATAAATTAATCCATTAATGAAAATAAACAAAAGAAAGAAGAAACCCAGAAAATGGTTCTCCAATGTATTAAGTTTAATGTTTTGGATTTAATGCGATAAGATGAAAACATTTCATCTTAGTGTTTTGATGTTCTTAAAAAAAAATAAGGTTTGGACGGTACTTGGAAATTTATTAATTCACTCTATATGCTAAAAGGAATCTTTCCAAAATCAAACTTCACTAACCCAAAGTTTCTCCACCAATACAGGTGGTTTCCTATTATTGCTTCATTTTTTTTTATTTAATTATTTTTGCTTCAATTGCCATAGTTCCTCATTAATCTTGAATAGGATTATTTGCTTTTTGTTTTTCAAAACTTTAGGAAAACAAAAACTATTTGCTTATCACATCAATGGTAATTTTAAATATAAATGAAAAATCCAATTGTTTATTTATTTATTTTTAAAAGGTTATATCTACAACAGGAAACAAAGCTGCACCTCATTTAATATTAATAATCTAGTAATATGTTTGACTGTGATTTCATGTATCCGTATTTACTGAAATATGCCAGTGGAATAACTTTCAAAATAATTACACATTTGAATAATTTAGCAGAAAATAACATAACTCTTTGCATCATGATGTCTTACTCCTTTATTAAAAAAATGTTTAAAAGTTGTTACTAATAAAATAATACAAATGAGAAAACCACTTGAGACTATATATGCATATGAAAGATTTATAAAAATATATCACCATATTAATTGTGATAACATTTTAAAAATATATTAATAAATTTATTGGGTAGTATACTTTAAATCAATAACTGCATATAATAGGGCTCTAACATAGTTATATGTTTTGATTTGGGAGGTTGCATGTATGACTTTAGAAAAAGGCCCCAGGGAGAGCATATTATTATTATTATTTTTTTTTTTTTTTTCTTGTTGCGGTTTTATATGGAAAGGTTATCCATCAACAACAACCCAATAGATGAAAAAATCACGGAAACAAATTTTGTCTAACAAATACTGTATCAACAACTATAACATCCTAAATATATGCCTAGTTGTTACAACCTTAGAATATAGGCTACCCTTTTAACTTGACCAGTTTGAGTGAAATAGTCCAATTATCAATTCCTCAAAACAATATGTGTAAGCAAGTAATTAATCACGAAAACCCATTGAACCTTATCACAATCTTGCACCTAATAGTTTAGCTCAACATAATGAGTATAAAATTAAAAAGAAAAATTAATTCATTAATGAAATAGACCAAAAAAGAAAAAGAAAAGAAAAGAAAAACCCAGAAAATGGTTCTGCAGTCTGCAAAGATGTTCCTCCAATGTGTTAAGTTTAATGTTTTTGATTTAATGTGATAAGACGAAAACATTTCATCTTAGTGTTTTCGATGCTATTAAGAAAATAAATCTGGACCATATGTGATAATTTATTTATTCACTCTATATGATAAAAGGAATCTTTTCAAAATCAAACTTGACTAATCTAAAGTTTCTCCACTAAAAAAGGTAGTTTCCTATTACTGCTACACAAATTTCGTCCAACAAATACAATTTCAACAATCATAAGATCCTATATATATGCCTAATTTGTATAGCTTTAGAATTTGGCTACCCTTTTGATTCGGTTAGTTTGAAAATTGTGTCTCCTTTAATAGTGAGAATGGGTGGTGAAGCTGAAGCAAGAAGATCGTTCTAATAGCTACGGGTATAGACAATGCACATGCCTTTTAATGGAGACAGTAGATTAGAGGGAGAAATTCCAATGCACCTTTGTATAAACCATAACTGGCAGGACAACCCGCATAAATGAGCAGTGCATGATCATGTTGCTGCTCAGCATGTATTATAGGGAATAGGGAAATCGGATCTTCTTGTTCTTGTGGCTTCTTGTGCAGGTTAGAGCTCGCATTAAATGCAATCCCACCTAGCACTCCCGCAAGGGTAGCAAGCCTTATGGTTAAAAGCGGAAAAACTAATTGTCGACAGGTCATGAAATGGAGAAAAGAACAACCCAACAATCCTCCTATGACAGATTTCAAGTATGGTTAGATGTCTAGTATACCAACCAACTCCATTTCTCTCTTGCCCTATTTCAATTCTTAACCCGTGTAATGAAAGTTATAGAAAATGGTTTAGAAATATATTGAGAGATTATAAGCTATTGGTCACTGTCTTTGCCTTTTAGTATCAATTTAAAAAAAAATGTTATTGTTTATGCCCAATTCATTTGTTTCCTTATATTTGTATGCCAGCAGCCACAACTATGATGGCTGATTTCATGATCAATGGAATTAAGCTTTAGAATTTCAAGCTACCGAGTGGCATTTGAGGTTTCTGTTACTATTGCAATATATTGTATGATGTCTAATCATAAGAAATGACGATGTTACTCCTAATGTAGGATATGTATCGGAATGGAATGACAAGAACTTGTATATATTATTTATGTTGTGTCATTTTCAGATTAGTTTGAAGAGCAATATCATTTGTAGAGGCTGTACGAGATTATTGTCTCTTCTTGTTTCAGTTCATGCAGTTGGTCTGTATGTAACCTTGTGATGGAAGCAATTTTTCTACCTTGGTGGCTGTTACTTGACAGATGCGTTTGGTTTAACGATTTGATGCAAAACTGCGGCACTACCAAAATCTAGTGACCCTACTGTCTTCCTACAAAATCAAGTGAGATTTAATGGGTGGTTTTGGTTAAATCTTATCATTATTCCGAGAAGTGAAACACATAGTCAACTTTAAGTAACTCCACCAGACCCTGATTACGTGCATGCAGAGTTTCAAGGTGCTGGGATAATTTGTTTTCCATTAGAATAAAGCATGTTTGTTTCATCCTTTCCCTGTACATGGAGCTGCCAAAAAGATGAAAATGCCTTTAATTTCTTGCGCAAGATGCATAGAAGATATATCTATGAAGTGAATAAAAAGAGTATCCATTTTGCGTGCAGAAAGACTGTCTATTATGACAATTCACTTTCAATTAGAATTGCTAGAATAGGTCTATTAAAGCTATAATTGAGTCGAGACAGTTTACGATCTACATGGATTCGATTTGTGAAAGCTTGAATTCGACTTACTTACAATCGTTAGGCTCGAGTTGAGCTACTCAAGTAGTTATCGACTTGAGTTCAAGCTTTAAAATATCAGCTTAGTGACCTTACGAGTTTAATCGAGTATTCAATTGTGTCGAGCTGAGTTGAGTTCGAACTTATTAAGTATTAAATACTTTTTATAGTTAAATCAATATTTTAAAAAAATTGAGTTTAATCGAGTCGAGTTCAAGTTTATTGAGTATTAAATTAAGTCGAGTAATAGTTCAATAACCAAAGCTTGATCGAGTTCAAGTTCGAGCTTGGTATGGTATCGACTTGACTTGATTCGACTCGACTCGTTTACAACATTAGGTATGACAATGTGTCAACTCAAGAAATGAAAAAGAGTTATTCTTAAAACGATGAATCGAATTTGTATGTTTTGATATGCATGCTATGTCATTGCGTACATTTGAATTTTGTTGCAAATAAGGAATGAACGGAATCGATAAATGAAAATTCTTCCTAATGGAACAATTAGTAGATATTGCAACGAAGTGCCTTACAAGGATGGGCCAAGTCATGGCCATTTCACGGGCCCATTATGCTCCAATCCGCATTAGGATCCCGAAAAAGTTTTTTGAAAAAGTTAAAAAGAAAAAATTGAAAGGATCTCATTTTAGAGATAATATGTTGGTTAAGTAAAATTTTAACTTCCATAATTTTATTATGTTATGGATACTACGGTTGATTGATTGTTATAAACCTATAACCAAAAATAATTAAGAGAAACTAGAAAAAGGACGTCTAATTAATTGATTATAAATGATGGGAACATCCTATATGTAATTTGAAATCGTTGAAGATAAAACTGACATTTAAATTAAATATAACTAAACTTAAGGTGATAATTGATAAATAGCTTAAAGTGTGATTATCAATAGATGTAATCATAAAACCCAAATTATAAATAGAGATCCACAATTCCATTGCTAAGTCTAATCACTAGCGGGATTATTTTAGATATGCTATTAGTTTTTTAAAATGAGTTTGAAGGGTAATTTCACATATAAAGGAAGTTTTCATATTTTTCCATATTATTTACTCCATTTATCGAAAAATGCAAGTGCATAAAAATATATAAATTGTTAGTTAGCATCCTAAAAGCAGTTTATTTTAGGGTTAATGTTGTATTTACTACCTCAACTTTCCAAATTGTAATTGGTATCTGAGCTTTTAATTAGTCAATTTGATACCTATTCAATCATTCTATACTTATACTACCTAGTTAAATCTATTAGCTCATTGTGATATAGCTGTTATGTAGCAAGTAAATAATTCGGAGTACAAAAGTCCCAGCAGACAAATTAATAGGCCAAAATACTTAAAGGATTATACAAGTTGAGTCTTTGATTTAAGCATGTAATTGTTTCGGTTGAAGAAATATACAATCAATTAAGCCCTAATCCAAAAGGTGGGACCGCTCTCAATTGAGAGGAAATTCTCTCTCTTTTAGAGACGAGAGAAAAACTTCACGTAATGATTTCCCCTGGTATTTATGATGTTACATTAAAAAAAAAAAATCTAGACAAGTTGAAAATTTGTTAATTCACTCTATACACTAAAAGAAATCTTTCCGAAATCAAACTTCACTAATCTAAAGTTTCTCCACCGAAAAAGGTGTAGTTACTTATTATTGCTCAACTACATAGTTCCTCATTAATCTTGGATAGGATTATTTGCGTTTGCTTTTCAAAACTTAAGGATAACAAAAAATAGGTGACATCCTAATTATACACTATATAGCCTTAGAACTCGGTTAGTTTGAAAACTAACGAGTAGTGAAGCTAAATAAGGGGAATGTTCATGCGATTTTTATATACAATTTGCAAAAAGGAAAGCCAAGCAAATAGATTTGTCTCTTTTTTCACCACATTATTGTTTTTTTAGCCCATTTCTTTTCTTAGGTTACCCTCATGCATTTAGCCGCATATCACGAGTATGATGAAATAACTAGATTACTACTTTTATAAAGAGATTTTAACCTTTGCATGAAGCGAGGTAAAGGTGAAAGGAAACCGCTTCATTTGACTGCAATCAAGGGACGAGATCAGATGTTGTACAAGGAATAAGCTTCTACATTTAGCAACAATTCATAACGGAGTAGGGTAAGTGTTTCCTAATTTCCTCTACCTTATGATCTGCATTTCTTCAAAAAGACATATTTCACACTTATTTTGTTCTTGTGTTCTAATAAAATATTTATAGAAGTAAAATTACCATGTTCCACAGTTTGATCAAGTGGATGTCGAACCGATTATTCAGGCATTGGTACAGAGTACTTATCAGGACAACTTGCCCAATTGAGCAGTGTACGATCATGTTACTACTCAGCGTGTATGCAAAGAATAGTGAAAGAGGATCTCCTCGTGGCCTCTTACGCAGGTTGGAGCTAGCATCAAATGCAAGCCCACCTAGGACACTGCAAGGGTAGCAAGCCTTATGGTGTGAAGTGCAATAACTCATTGTCAAGTCATGAAATAGAGAAAAGACAACCCAACCTTTCCAACTCCTCTCATTTTTCCTTTGACAGATTAAGTATGGTTAGAAGTTCGGTATACCAACCAACGCATTTCTTTCTTGCTCTTTTTCAATTCTTAACCGTGTAATGAAACTTATGGAAATGGTTTAAGGTTCACATTGTAGACATAAGTGATGTCAAATGATTTTACAATTCAAAAATATATTGAGAGATTATAAGCTATTGGTCACTGTGTTTGCACTTTATATCATTTGCCAATCTAAACCATCGGCCTCTTCAAATTTCTATTTTAATATATTGAAAATTATATAACTTCGATTAATATATATTGCAAAAATTGAAGGAATTTGAAAAAACATTTCTTGCAAATGCTTATTACATCATTATTATCATCTTGTTTGATTGAGTTCATAATCAACGCATGGGTTAAGAAAAAGTTAAGGAAATAGATGGGGAAAGAAAACTATTTTAAATTTGTTACAATTTGCGGCTAAAGACTAAAGAAGTGGTACAATCTTTTATTTTTGACTCAAGATAATTTAAGGTATATGCCTTTTTCCTGCAAATAGCAAATCCTTCACACTAGTGGAGATACTCGAGGAATGCTTCCTTTTGAACGATTCTCATGTGAAACCAGACAAATCCTTTTAGAAGTAGGATTGATATTCAAGATGATATTGAAAGGAGCAAAGGAAAAAGACAATAGAAGGCAGCGCTTGTGTTTTCGCATGTCCATTATCCTTAATCTTAACATCAACTAGATTGAAGACATGTAGGACAACTTACTAGGATGTGAAGAAAAAGGTAGACAATGCACCGTATAAATAAATAAATATATAAAAAGTTTTGTTTGTACCAAATCATTTGTTTTTCTTTATATTTGTATGGCCGCAGTCATAACTATGATGATGCCTGATTTCATGAGTGGAATTTTAAGCTTTAGAATTGTAGAATTTCAAGCACTGATTTGCATCTTGAGGGTTTCTCTTAATTGCAATATCTTGTATGGTGTGTAATCATAAAAATAATGATGTTACTCCTAATGTAGGATATGTAGCCGAATGGAATGATGATTGCATGTATACATTATTTTTTTGTGCCATTTATTTGCTTTTAATCACCATTTTTTCTAATGAGTTTGAAAAGCGGTGTCATTTGTAAGAGAAGCTTTTTAAACTTTCAGATTGCAATTGTATACTTATAATAAAACAAGTACATGATAAGTAAAAATATTCTTTATTTAGTCTTTTATATTGTTCCAAGAATTTCTCAACATTTTTCACAAAACAAATAGTGCAAGCAAGGACAATCCAGGTGTAGAATCCTCGACTGATGCTAATAATAAGTTAAATAATTAATAATGTCACGCCCTGAACTAGGATTAGCGCACATCCAATTTTGCCATGTATAATATCTTATGTATTACATGCATAAGCTAACCTAAAAAGCTTATTTATACTAAATTTGCTAGCCAATTTTAATTACTGAAACCATTTGATTATATTTTGAAAACAACTAGATTTATAAGAGTAAAACAAATTTTGCAAAAACATTCATATTCTATTCTCATGAGTAGATAGTAAGATAATCTTTATAAAAATAAAACCATACCATCAAGTATCTCATATACCTTTTATGATTGTAAAACAAAGCTTAAAAGCTTATTACAAAACATGGGTTTCATAAACAAGCCCTTGAAAAATATTACAAGTTCCAAAAGAACAAATACAATTCTTCAACAAATCAGAATAAAACAAAATACATCTACAATCCTAACTCGCCTCACTCTTCAATAAACTCTTTCCAAATCCCATTCACCCGATTCAATCATCATCAATCAAAACATCATCGTCATCATCAAATAATCACTTGGAAAAGAATAAAAATAATGATTCAATGCCCAATATACGGCAACACAAGCACACTTGAGATGATACATAAGCCTATACTAATGCAATGTAGTAAACAATAGTTTACTATCTTTAAACTAAAGTGAAACAAGTAATACTAGAGCACTAGTACTCTTAAACAAGCCTTTAAGAATTTAGGAGTCTTAGGTAGCAACAACTACTCAAGGGATTGATATAGGCAGCATGAATACCTATATCTCCTATATCTATACCAGAAAAGAAAAAATAACATCATCTAGGACTCACAACCATTACACATATTTACTTATCTCATTTTATAATATCATTTAGTTCAAGTGGTCCCATAAACGTAAAATAAACCATATTATTTTCTTCCAAGATTAAGTAAACGTTACACTGATACTGTTTGCTCTATCAGCTATCCCTGAGCCACTTATAATTGTTATTGCATCATGATAAGCAAGTAGTCTAAGTGCCTAGCTACTATGCTAGGCTCTGAGCTAGGTTATCGCTCATCAAATTGGATTCAATGACACAAGCACAAGTAACAATCATTAATGAAGCCGTCTTTAAGTTTTAGTTCATTTAGGATGTCAAGCCTAACAAGCAACAAACATGTCACTACTACCTTATATATTTGAAATCCAAACAGAGAGAAATGGTAGGTTATAAGCTATCTTAGAGGATAGATCGAAGGGTTGGTTTTGTAAAACCCGAGACTTTTCATATAAATATAAATAGAAATAGATAGAAATATAAAATAGAAAATAAATAGCTGATTTTGAACCCAACTGAGACTCTAGATTGAAACTATAAATAGTATTGGTCTGGTCTATGGTTTCGAACCTTAAAACAAAGCTTCCTAATTAGTATTAAACATTGCTAATATTTCAAACCCTATATAAATTTATAATAAAGTCAAATTATGGGTAAATATTATTAATTTATCAAAATACCATCAAACAAAACTTTTAAATAGATAAAATAATTTACGATAGCAGTATAAAAGTTGAAAAGTAAAAGCCTCAAACTAAAGATTCTATGTATACCATAGTATTCAGAATAATTAATATCGATAATATGCAAATTTTCATCTAAAAATATTATCAAATAAGTATTTTACCATACATGTCATTTGGACCCGCAAAATTGATTTTTTGCACAAGTTCATATTTTTACCCACTTCTTACACAGTTGTTGGTTATAAATTCATCATCTTCTCTTTGTTTTTGTATTTCTATAAACCCTATCTTCCTTACATTTTTTTTTTTCATTTCATGTTCTTCCCTTCTCTATAAATTTTTGAACTCCTCTGTACGCAACAGATTAAAACTCTCAAAATAAACGATATTTTGTACTTGTTTAGCTTAATAAACTACCTTAAAACATAGATAATTATCAACTAAATATTTATATTAATTTTCTTAATTATTGGACAATTCTGTGCAAATTGTCCCAAATCCATGGCTGAGATTTTCTAAAACATTGTGCAGCCGATTTCTTCATCGATTTAATCACAAATTGGTCTAAAATAATCAACAAAATACACTAGAGAACCAATCAAAAGAAGCCAAGTCAATGTCTTAATAAATGTAGCAAAATAACAACTAAAAACAGTAACAATCGGAGCAGAATTTGCGAGGAACAAACTGCCATATGCTTCTTTTCTTTCTCTATTTAATGAAGCTTCGTAATACACATAAGAACAAAGCTTTAAATCACACACAACAACAGCTCAAACACTCTCATTTTCGTGCTCCATAACTCACAAAATACACAAAACAACACCACAAATGACACAACAAAACTCTTTCAAAAACTCTAGCTTAACTCGAATTAAAGGGAAAACAAGGTAAGACAAATCTGTTTTAAGTTGTTTTAAGTATTGTACTAAATCTATCATGTCCAACATAAGGTCGAAACAACTCTAGAACCAAGCTCAAAACATCCATAACAGGTCCAAACGAGGTAAGAATTCTTAAACTCTAATTGCACCATTTTAATCCAAGAATCAAAGATCATGCACATGTTTTGGTGTTATGAGTTGATATTTGTGTAAATATTACATGCATAAATGCTTAGGAATGATTTAAAATTGATTTAGATGTGAAAAATGAAAAACAAGATCTGATCCAAGGCTTGAAGATGATGAACAGTGTATACGAAAACGTAAAATTTTCGCCTGGTACTGTTCACGTACTGATCATGTAATTCCTATACGTAATTCATGTGCTTTCCCTTGACTAAAATGTAGTAAGTATTAATAATAATAATAATTAAAAAAAAAAGAAAAGAGAAACTGGCACACGTAAGATCACGTCTGGAATGTATAACGTGATTACGTGATTACTGTATTCCTCGAAAGTTATAATTGAATTGTATTGGATCTAGTTATGGATATTGTTTACTGTACGAGTGGATTGATTGTTAAATTACTCTAATAAATTGATAACATCGTATCTGGTAAAGGTGATGATTGTTTAGCATATTGCCCGTTTGTACAAGGAGTGATCACTTTTAACCTGATTAATAATTATGGGTACTTTAACAAATTTGACATGCATTGTATAAATTGCATATACATAAAAATAATAAAATGGTAGCCTATCGCGTGTTAGTTTTTTGGTTCTCTATAATGCTTGGTACTTCTAGGCAAGAGGCTATTAGTTTTACGCAAGATTACCATTGTTCTGTCTGTTTCATGAGAACTAATCGGTAATTGAAGGACACTACTTGTGGTATCGCTTTGAAGTAACTAACACTTAGTGAAGATTCTAAGACAAGAGAAAAGGAAATGAGTGTTAAGACATGATGAGTTGAAAAAGAGAATTAAAAAGAGAGGATTGTTATGAGTGTTGTTATTCCTGTATGCTTAGTTTCTCCTGGATAGGCGTAGTCATAGATGTGGTTCCTTCAACCCCGATGAGAGGACGTAAATTTCCATCCTGTTTGGATTCCGGGTTATCCAAGCTTGTAATTGTTCATTTGCTTGATTGTTGCATTTCATATGATTATTAATAACTTGTTTGATATGTGGTATGTTCTAGTTATTCACTGAGCCGTGGTTTACGCTGGAAAAGTCTTGGAAACAAAGAGAATAGTTTTATGACTTATATGTATTAATTAATGTTAGGACATCAATTTCATTATCTAAGAATTTTAGATATGTTTCATGGTTTGTAACAGTTATTATTCAAACAGTAAGTTTTATTTATGGTATTGTAATTTTATTTGTTTTCATTATTTCTTATCATGCAACCAAAAATATCATGTTTCGTAACATCTTGTCATTTTCCAAACGTAATCTAGTATTAATATGCATATTTGATGCTATCTGTTGTTTGTTAAATACTTTCAAATATTGCATCAGACAGTATCATAATTTGTGTATTACTACCAGGGTACCCTTGGGGCGTGACGGGTTTAGAGGCAAATATCTTCTCAAGAAAGTAAACTCATATAAGAAATTAAATTAATTATCTACTTACAAAAATCTTATTTTAAAAACTTATTTGATCAAACACCAAGTAGGAACCCACTATAGCTGCGAAAATCACCTTACCATGATAAGGATAGTTTTTCATTATCTGTCAAATTATTTATTTTCCTTTTATTTATAATTATCTATCAGAAAAATATCATTGTCTCTTATTACATATATAAGTATTAAGACAAATCAATAACTTATAGAAAATACTCATTTTTAGGAAAAAAACAATTGAAAACATATTCTCCTTATTATTTATGGTTTAACTGACACATTAATTTAAGCCAAAAATACAAATTATTAAGCCTATATTAACTTAATCTTAGCTAGGTTAATTAGACTTAATTCAATTACTAGGTCATATTCAACTATTACATTAAGGCAACGTTATATACCCTATAAATCTTAATTAGCCTAATTCATTTTAGCTTATTTAGATTTACCAAATCAAGTTGAACCTAGGTTTATTAACTAAGTTCATTTTATAATTAAATTATATGTTTGATCTAATTAGTTATTAAATCTATAAGTTTATTTAACTCCTTCCAAATTGTATAATTTAACTAACATATTATATTAACTATCATTTGTCTGTTTCATTTTATTTTTATTTATTTTATCTTATCTTATTTATTTTTTATGAAGAACACGAGCAAATGGGGTTAGTCGTGTTCCACCTTGTGTACAAGCATAGGAGAAGTACAACTACGTACATTCAATCGTGTTTTATTCTCAAGTTGAAAAATACAAAGAAACACGATGAAATAGGGCAAGCCGTGTTTCACTTGTCAAGTTAAGTGCTTAAGGATCAAAGAGAAACATAGTGGGATATGGAAAGCCGTATTCTAGCCGTACTGTTCTGGAGTTGCGTTTAATAAAAGAAATAGAGAAAAGCACGATTGAATAAGGCCAATCGTGTTTTAGTTGTAGTTCTTCTCAGATGAGTTAAAATCCATGTATTTTAAGAATAGTAAGGAGCACGACTTATTAGGTCATCCCATATTCCCCTTGAGCTCTTTCATGAAAACATAGCATGTAGATTTTAACCTATTTATTCACTTGTTTTACATCATAAACTCAATATACAACTTCTTATAATCAACATGCAAGTTATAACATGACTTACATCGTCTATATACATATTTTTACTCCATATTTCATGAAATCATCCCCTCAAACTCCTTAGTTCTATATATGTTTACACAACCTAGGGTCTGGCATCCAAATAAATATTTCACTAATTCACTAAATTTTATCACAAACCTTACTTATATCTACCTTTAATGCATCATATACATGCATAAATAACAATTAAAATAAGGAAAACCACATAACTTACAAATTTAGCTAACTCAAACCACTTGGTCTTTGCTACCACTACTCCTCCTAAGTTGATATAACTACATTAAGCTTGTGTTCTATCTCCTATCTTCTTTTTTAACTTTTTTTTTTTCCCTTTGATCTTCTTGAAATTGAGATTTGAGATGATTTTAAGAGGAAAGAAGAGAAAAGAAAAAGAATAACATAAAGAAATGAAAAAGGAAAAAGAAAGAATAGAAAGAGAAAGGCAGGGGAAAAAAGAAAAGAAAAAGGAAGGGATAAGGGTTTAAAGATATTTTTAGGGTTAGAGTATTAGGTTTAAACATTTTCGATAATTACTTCAAATATCATAAAATAGTAAAAAAATAATTTGAGAATATATATACTAGAAATTAATAGTTAAAAAAAATTAACTCGAGAGTTTAATTTATGAAAATCTTATATTTAATTTAAGTTTGGACTTAAGAACTAATATTCTTAGGTAGGTAATTAAATTCAAAATTGATGGGAATTACGGATATGGAAACTAAACTAAAATTTAAGGGTTTAGAAATTTCCAAAACATTTAAAATTGAATGTTAAACAGATTAGGGATTTGAAATTAAAGAAAATGGGTTTTAAATGAAAATTGGAAGAGATTATGAAATTTAATTTGTAGGAATAGATAGATAAAATAAATAGATAAATTGAAAGGACTATTGAAATATGAAATTTCAATTTAATCTATTTACTAATTTAATTATATCAAGTTATCTAATCATTTCCTATTGTTTACTTGTTTTATTTATTTAAACTATCTAAATTCAGTTTATATACTAAGTTTAAATTTAAGTTCAGAATTAAATTTATATTATATTATTCAGTTAGCTAGATAAGAATTTAAGGTGTTTCAGATAATAAGTTGACTTGCTTGACTCACTGACAATCTTATTCGTTAGTTTGGAAACCTCATGTTCATTTACTTGAATCTCCACTAAACATTGTTGAGTCATCCCAAAACCTGCAAACAAATAATCAATCGTTGTTGGGGTATTTGACATGAAGCTTATGATGAATGAAAAACGAGGGGGAAAACCCTCGGAGACGAAAAACAAAATTCCAAAAGTTGTTATTCCGCTTATGTGATTTGTGCAATGTTAGGGGAAAAAGTATCTTTCCAAGTTTAAGCATTTTTTTCAAGGTTACAAAGCCATGTATGAGCAAGTGGGTCTTCAAGCTCTCTATCCCCCTAACGACATAGCACAACCTGCTCTCCAATCACTAGGATATCAAGAGTCTAAGATCTAGAAAAAATGTATATATATATATATATATATCTCATAAATCTATGAAGTCAACAAAGAAAGTATTCATTTCAGAGATGAAAGGCCGTAATTTTTTTATTTAAAAAAAATCGTTACGATAAAACACAATAGTATGAATCACATGAAAACCACGTAATAATGCATGGATTCAAGAATTGAAAATTTCTTCTTAAAAACAACAATTCAATTGGTATTTGGATATTCCAATGTGAATTTTATTTTATTCAGAAGTTTGGATTTCGATGAAAATAAGGAATGAATGGAATCAATAAATCAAAATATTTTTAGGAAAATGAATAAATGAAAACTTCTTCTTATTATTTAATGAATTAATTACTTACCCAATAAAAGATATATTGATGAAAATAAGAATGAATGGAATAAATAATTGAAATTTTCTTTAGGAAAATTATTGGAATCAATCAATGAAATATTCTTCATATTTAATGAATTAATTACTTACCCAGTATAGGGCATAAGGAGCAATCCAATGCCTTCTCAAGATGGATCAAGTCATGGTTCAGTTCACAAGCCTATGATGCTCACTAGTTCTATATCTATAGTAAAAAGATAGAAAAGAAAAAAAAAAAAAAACAATTAGCTTATTTCTTTTCTATTTGCAAGACCAGTGCTAATGTTACTAAAAATCACAACTCCATATATAGTTCATCGAGAAGTTCATCAATTGTGGGTATAGGAAATTCATCCTTAACGGTAGCCTAATTAAGAGCTCAGTAGTCCATGCAAAACCACCATAAACAATCTTTTTTCTTAATAATAAAATGGAGATGAAAAAGGGATGTTGCTACATTGAATAATGCCTTGTTCAAGCATTTCATGCACCTGACGCTCAATTTCCTCCTTCTGAAAATGTGGGTAATGATAAGGCTTCACATTCACTACATCCACCCATTTACTAAGTGAATGTGGTGTTGAATAGATCGCAATAGAGGCAATGATGATGGTGGTTCAAAAATTGATGAAAATCTTCCCAATAGTGCTTCAATAGGACTATTGTTGGTGGTATTCACTCAAGTAGAATCCATCTAAGCCACAAGGGTGTAGCAGGAGGCTGCAACATGACCTGAAGAGCATCCTTAACTGATTATGAGAAATCAGTTGTGCTGAAACAGAATGATCACCAACCAAAGTGATCTGAGAGCCTCCATGGGAAAATGTCATGATTAACTCATTGTAATCCATTGTGACAGGTCCCAATCCTTGAAGCCACTAAACACCAAGGACCACGTTAGCTCCTTGAATATCTAGAAAGTAAAAGGTATCTTGAAACACAAAGCCTTGAATGTTCATGTTAACTAGTTTGCATTGACCTTGACATTGAAGTTTTTGGCCATTCCCCAGCATAACGTTAAACTGTGAAATAGGAATAATAGGAAGAACCAAATGTTTCACCACCCTACTATGCATAAAATTGTGTGTACTACCCGAATCAACAAGTATCGAAACATTACGTGAGTTAATTGTTCCTTGAAACCAAAGGGTCCTAGGAAACAGATCTCCATTTAAAGCATGGTAAGTATAGTAGAATGCATAGTATCTTCTTCAATCATTTCGTTAATATCTTATATCTCATTCATAGCAGTGGTATCTGAAAGAAGCAATATAAATCGTCCTTTACATTTATGATTTCGACTGAATTTTTCATTACAATTAAAACAAAGGCCTTTCTCACGCCTAGCGTGCATCTCTTCTGGAGTCAAATGTTTAATAGGTAAAGAAGTAGATGTAGAAGGAGTAGTAGTACCTGATTGAAAATATTTGTTTGATACTAACATTGGTGGTTTTGAAAATTGCAATGGAGTGGAACTGTATGTAGAAGAAAGTGGTTTAAAAGGTCTAAACCCTGTTGATTGCTCCTTAAGTTTATCTTCACGCATTCTGGCTAACCATATAGCATCCATTAAATTTTTAGGTCGAGAAATTTGTACCTTACGTCTTAATGCAGGTATTAATCCTGAAATGAAACAGCTAAGATGAAAGGACAGTGGTAAACCCACAGTGCAGTTGGACAGTTCCTCAAATTGAGACTGATAATGTGCAACAGATGATGTTTGAGTTAATTTAGCAAGCATGCCCTGAACATTTTCATAACCCGAAGGTCCAAATCTTTGTTGAAGAGCGTCAGTAAACTTAGTCCAAGAACTAAGTTGTTTGTTCATGTACATCCATTTGTACCAATTCAAAGCATTGCCCTCTAGGGTAAAAGGGGCAATGGTGATTCTCTGCTCATCAAGAATGTGATTAAATACAAAGAACTGATCTACTTTGAACAGCCACCCTAATACATCCTCTCTCGTAAACTTTGGAATCTATAACTTTATCCCTTTTAGTAAATTCCCCACCGATTGCTATGACCGAAAATGATGAATCTTATTCATGATTATTAGAATTATTAGAGCCGCAAAGATTTTGATTCACTTCTAATTTCTCAATTTTTTCATTCATTTTACTCAAACTATCCTGAATAGCAATTAAAGCCTTCTTCATAGCATCCATTTCATCCATGGATTCATGAGATCGAGTAACAGGAGCATAAGACCAGTATGAGAGCACCAAATATTACACTCGGTTTAGCCTATTTCGAGTATAAAAGCCTCTTAACGTAATCCTCTCGCGCCTCCACCAACAATTCCTCATATAAGAAATCAAAACCCTAACTCTATCTCTCTTTCTCTCTTGCTTAGTATTTCAAACTAACTGAGATTTGTGTTTGCATGCAAGTATGAAATTGATACAAAAATGGCTATTCGAGGAAGCCACAACTCTACAAATTGCTCTATACTATAAGCTGGGATATTCCTATTTCATTCGACTTCTTCATTTTATACATGTACAGTAGTTAAAACTACTATCTGTTATGATATGATGTAAAATAACTATTTACAAAACTTAGATCAGCCGTTAACAACTATATTTGTAATGTGTACATGCATTTCATGAGTAAAATCCTTTAGCCACTTGGACTTGTTTCTAGATCTATGTAACTGGGTTGTAACGGCAAGAAAAGCAATAGGACAACTCAAAGAAAAGTTATTATTCTGATAAATTTCTAATTTATATTTATCTAATCATTATGAAATGGGATCATGTTAATGTACTTTACAGATGAAAAAGTCCTGAAGCAAAACTATGTAATTAGATACAAATCAAATCATTAAAAAAAATCATATTATAAATGCATAGTGCCATCAGCATTCATTTCTGAAGTAAATAGATCTGACTTGATATTTTCACAATAGTTGTAATATACAAAATATTTGGTGAAAAGGTAAAGGGCAAAAAGAGGAAAAAGGAAAAAGAAAGAAAGAAAGAAAGAAAGATAGTATGATGCAAGTTGAAATTCGATATCAAATTTAAAAGCAGCGTTGCTCGGTCCAATCACCATCATGATTTTTTTTCCAGTCTACAACTGTCATTTGAGAGAGAGAAGAGTAGCATGGATTGTGAATAAGTTTTTTATGCTTGTCGACTCTTTACGATATTAAAAAAAGAAAAAAAAAAGAAACATTAAAATTTATTTTATTTAGTATCTTATTAAGTTATGGAAAAATATCAACATTTCAAAATGTTACATGTGCCCAATTCCATAGCATTTCCATCAAAGAAATACGATTATTTTTCATTTTTATGTCTTTTTTCTTCCTACAATATTCAAGCAATTACTAAAAGTATATGTACAAATAGTATAATGATAAATAGGAAAATCAAATATTATGTTGTTGGTCACATGCTTCCACTTTCCAGCTCCCTATCACATCCAACATTTTGAGTAGATGTTTCTCTATCATGTAATTTAATTTTTTACATAAGAATAACTTCGGTATTTCAAATGAATATTATATGGCTAATTATTCTTAAAACTTTAGTGGTAGTTTCACATCTTTTTTTTTTTTTTAATTTGTTCAAACATAAAATTTCTTTCCTACTCATATCTATCGAGTATCGAAATTTTCCAAATAGGACATAAAAAATACAAATTGAAGCATATTCGACTTTTGACTTATCAATGCTCTGGACCAGTGCACGGCATTTCGATTACCCACCAATATTTAGCGAAAGGAAAAAAGTAAAAATAATTTTAAAAAAAAATTGAAATGAAACAAGTTTTTGTTTTCAATATATATATATGCTCTTTTTTGAAATATGTAATAGTATTTAAATTAAAAAATAATGGGATTATAATAAGGTTCTAGATATTCATTAACTATAAAAATAAATGAGCCACAAATCATCCAATTGAAAAATTGAAGAATCATATTTTTTATCAATTTGCCTGAATTGTTATTGATGATGGTACTAGCTACTGGTGAAATATATAAGCTTATACCAACTACATTGTAGTTTCTTATCTTAGCTTTCAAGAATGATGGACCAGACAAGAGGATCCCATAAAAAATTGTAATTTATTTTCTTCTTCTTTATGTAATTTATATAATATATACAAGGTGGGTTTGATAGATTATATATAAATGTTAAGAACCTAAAGGATAAAGTGGGGAGTCATTGCTATGTCGGTATTAGCTAGGTTTTTGGGCCGTAGGATTTTCTCGGTCCGCTGATAGATGCTGAAAGGTAAGAGATTATTGTAAAGACTACCCTATTATTGTTCATATATTAAAAAATTATTGAAAGTTATACAATACATATATCATCCACTCAAATTTTTTTCTCATTTTATGGGGTAAGAACTGTAGAAAGAGCGACTCTTGACTGATGAGAGAAGCTGACCCTAGCAAAAGACTTTTTGTTTAATGGTATTTTAAATTTGCTTAATTTTATAAATAAAATCAAATTCCAATTCTATTAAAAAATAATAGGTTTTAACTCACTATCACACGGACTATCTCTATTATCAAATGATATGAATGGAAAATGATAGTGGGTCAAAGAAATAATTACAAGATTATGCATTCATAATAGAAGGAGAAGGAAAATTATGTGGATTTTTCTTCGAATCCAATGAAATCATAAATATGATTAGCATTTTTCTTATTTTGAACCAAATCATTCTCTTAGGTCTAAAAGATTTTGGAACTATGAAAATTCAGTGTAGATTTTGGCTAATGATTGAATCATAGTTTATAATTTAAGAAAAAAGATAAACGCATGATATTCAATTTTAAATTGCAAGTGCAAAATTTAATATTTCTTTCTTCTTTTTTTGTCCAAAAAATTTAATATTTCAATAATAGTATGTTTTGACGATATATAAAAAAAAAGAAAAAGAAAAGAACCCAAAGAATAAAGTAATGAAATTTTAAATGAAATGACACCTTGACCAAAAGAGACAAAATAAGCTTTTAGAGCATGTACAATGAGGAGTGCTTAAAACCATCCCTATATGCTTAAAACCCATCCCTATAGATCATCATTGTAATTAAATCCTTATAAAATTTTGAAAATTCTTCATTAAGGATCCTACTGTAACTTTTCTTTGCAAAAAAAAAAAAAAAAAAAAAAGAAAAGTTTCCACAAATGTCTAGCTAAACTAAATATTTTAAAAATATTAGATTAAATCCGATAATTAAAAAGACCCATAAAAATCATAAAAATTACTATTATAATAATTAATTAGATTAAGTAAATAAATTCTTAAGGGAAAAGAGATGATATCAGATACAACTATTAGTGAAAATTATTGCCTTTAAGATTTCAAGCCATTACTAGAGATCTTGAAAGTTTCTGATATGCTTGTAATGGATTACACGGAATTTGCTTTATAGAGAGTCGAGAGATACTCTTTATGTGATAATATGAATTCAAGTGTGTTTTATCCAATTTACTGTCATAATACTATCCCTCAAGTAAAAATGTTATTTATTATTAATTTGATTTTAATTTTTATTTTTTAATAAATAACACGAGCATATTGTTATTTACCAAGAACCTAACGTGACATCAAAAATACTGTAGAGCAATATTTGTCCCAATGATATACCAATTGAAATGGAAAAATACTCATGTATATTCCTTTGATGTAGAATATATTTTCTCATTCAAATGTACTTGTAACATACAACCTATCAACTCATGAAATGTAGAATATACAATTAAAACAATTAATCGAATTGGTACATTACTATTCCAATACGCACACTACTTCACAAAGTAAGAATTTTGAAAATAATGAACGAATGAATAAAATTAATAAATGAAATTTTCTTCAGGGAAATTATTGAAATGAAAGAATATTTTGATGTATGTTGTGGTTGGTTAAGCATCGTAAGGTGCAATCCAATGCCTTCCGTTGACAAAACTCTTGACGAGAAATGGATGGGCCAAGTCAAAGTCCAGCTCTCGGGCCCATGATACTCCTCTCGTTGCTGCTGCCCCTGGGCCCCAACATTTGTACACTCCAAAAATGCTGTCCTGTAATTCCACAAAAAATATATATAATTGAATTTTTATTATCAAAATAAAATTTTGATAATATAGTTTTGTCAACAGGTACAAATTTGAACAATTAAGAAGCAGAAATGAGATAACATAAATGGCGTACTCTAAATTAGCTTACTTATTTCAAATAAGTTTTGAGAATTGTTTCTTATAGAGGTGGTAATAAAAAAAAGAAAAATGTAAATATACTTTTAAAAACAATAAAAAAATGAAAAATTCTTTCATCTTGCCATACATCTATTTTCTTGTAAAGTGTGTAATTAATATTATAAAATAGAAAAATTTTATAATATTCAAATTCAAAAAATATAGAAAGTTTCTTCTATCAATTTTTAAGAAGTGCCTTAAAAGTTAAAACACTCTTTGACATGATTTAAACAAACATTAAGCATTTTGCATTTGTAAATAATTAAATAGAAGTTAATTTTTTGACAATTTTTTATATATGTATATTCTTATCAAAATATGTTCAGCAAATATTTATATGACACATATAATAATAGTAAATTGTTAATAAATGCTTTCAAGATAATCTTAAAAGCCAAGAAAATGTTGCATGCACACTTCTTTTCCTCTTTTAAAAATGTACAACGATTTTAATAAGTTCCTTTTTTTTAATTTCTTTTGACTCTTAACGAAACTTAAGTACTCATAATATATATATATATATATATATATATATTAATAAGTACCTTTAGTAAAACTTTAAACAATGGACAATCATAATGGCATTTTGATGGGCCATACTTTGAAATTTATGAATCATTCTCATCATTAGTTTGCTCGAATCATTAATAATGATGATAATAATTTGTAAAGTCAAAGCTAATTAATAAATACAGTAAGAATTAAGATTTTGTTCTTGTTGCCGACGTGGTCCCAATCATCCCAGACACCATGAGCCACCAAGTCATCGAAGTAAGTGTAGGAGTACACAATCCTTGAGTACTGGCCCATAGCCCGGCCCAAATAGAGCGATCCGGTCCCCGTCACTCGACACCGGACGAAAGCAAAACCGGTTTTCTCATCAGGGCATTTTCTGGCATGTGCTGCTATCGACCCAAATCTAGTTGCTATTGAGTGTATATGACAGTCCTACCAAAGTCATCAACAAAGAATTATTATCGTAGACAAACTAATTATATAAAAGGTTTCCTTTTAAGTGATTGTCTATTATCAATTCCCTCGAAACACCAATTTTGTAGTTATGCATGCGATTTTCAATTTGAGATGGAACTATGCAAGTGTCTAAGAAAAATTATTTTCATTTTACTTTTGGAAATTAAATTTCCATAAGTTTTATATTTTTGTAATATGGGATGATTCAAAGTCATAATTAAATTTTTGTAATGTTTAGTAGAATTCAAAACTGTCAAAGCTAGAATTTTGTCTCATACCATATTGTATATCAAGTTTAGATTCATTTGTACGAATCTAGCTTCTCAAACTTCATGTCCATGAAAAATGACATGTGCTCGAATGATAAAATTTATAATTTTATTGAAATATTTTATTTTCAAGCCAAATGCAAAAAATACATAAAATGTAGACCTCTTGAATGTACTTATTTATCATCTTGTTATCGACTTATCATGCAAATTTTTTTTTTTAAGTCCCATATAGCTTCACTTCACCTATTATAAAAATAATAAATAATAATAATAATGATATAGAAATAAGGATTTGTTAGGCATTCATTTTACATCGAGTGCATAGTGCTAAGCAAAGATGATTTAAAATTTTACACTTTAATCATATAAATTTAGCTATTTACATGTGGAATCACTCTAAAAAGATATCTTCTCTTACCTATTTTGGGCTGAATAAAGTGATTCAGATTTTGAAATTGAACGAAATAATATATTGCAATTTGCATACTGGTGGGAAAACATAAAATGTATAATTCATATTGCATGCACCTAGCATTAGTGTTTAAGGGTTCACGTGCAACCAAAACAAAAAGTCTTTAATGCGGCCGCGCCATTTCTGACACATTGTTGAACGGGCAGTACAGGGAAAAGATTACCTCCTTTTCCATTTTTGTTGCTCCCATTCAAATGACAAAACATGCAGAAAGTGGGACTCTGTGAGCTACATGCAGACACCAGAAAGGAGCACTTCGTTTTAATTAATATTAGATCCACGACGCGACGTGACGACAATACTATTGGTACGACTTATACATCACATTCGATGTAATAACGCTTCTTCCAAATTATAACGTACCTATGTTTTGTTTGTATCATCGCAATGTACATTTATCTTAATATAATGAAAAATACATAACAATATATGATAAGATTAACTATGACTAAGATTTGGTTGTGTGGAAGATAATTTTGTAAATGTTGTCATAACTAAGATTTTGTAGTTATAAAATTTTGTAATGATAATGTCAACAGATGGGTGTCTTTAGTTATTCATATTGATATGTGACAAAAGAAGGTAACCACAATAAATAATGATTAGATGAGAAAGGCTTTAGTGCTTCAGCAGATATTATATATTGCGTTTAATATGTACTTGGGTGAGTAACCATAAATAATTTTCTTATATGAGTAGTAGTTACTTTAGATTAAGTTATGTTTAACATATTATATTTTTTCTAATTGGGGACGGTGGTTAATAATTATTAAAAATGCTTGGTGGGGAGAGGAGAATTTAAATTGCCTAATTCATTCTATTACAAGATCAATATAAATGCCACTAAATTATTAAGTTGTTGATAATTTAAATATGTTGATAGATATTAATTTCTTCTTTTTAACCTCTTATTATGTGGTACAAACATATTGATAATTACAAGACAAATTACGACAAAAAAAAATTGCAATATAATAATACAACTAAAGTGTATCATTTTATTAATTACCTTGTACATGGACCTGCCATTTCCAAAAATGAAGTCTATGGAACCCTCGATGTAACAATCCTTGAAGTAATGCCGACCAGCATCGTCACATAGAGTGTCTTGTGCACCGTAGAATCCACAGCCACTGAAGTACGCCTTGTCGCCGGAGATCCGAAATGCAACCGCTTGCCACCCTGCATCCCCGGCATTGGTGCTGGGGCCGTGTTCTAGTTGAAACCATAGAACGAAATACATAATTTTCCACGTTAATAAGGATATATTAGAATGATAAGTAGGATTGTTATGGGAGTTATAAATATATATACTATTTTAAAATACCATGAAAGTTTCTTAATTAGTTCTAACATTATCAATTAGTAATACTACTAAATTTTCCTAAAAGACCTTTCAAAACAAGTTGACATGACAAATATTATGTATATAACCAATTATTTAGCGTTAAAGGATAAAGGTTTTCTATGTCTTGGATCAGAGGCACCTTTTAAGAGAGGGGGGAAAATCACCTTTTACAATCATGATATTGGGTGGTTTGAAATTTACTACTATGATTACTGGTGGTTAGCTAAATTAAATTTTATATGTACCCACCAGAATAAAGTTAAATTAAAATTGCACTATGAATTTCCATAACTAATTATACCATTCAGGTCGTTTTCATCATTAAGAAACTTTATGGTATTTTTAAGATAAACCCTTTCTCTTTTCTAATAATTTGTTCATTTAATTGACCATTATCAAATAAGTAGTGAATGGCATAATAAATACAAGAAAAACTTTACCGGATAATACACATCAGGTCTAATATATATTTGGTGAGCAAAAACCAATCATATTTTGACACATAGCTATATCCATAAATCATAAGTGATAATTGTTTAAAAAAACTATTTATTATCTCTTCTATTATTTATTAAAATATACGATTAGAAATTTTTTACCACATGTATACATGGTATATTTGCTGTTACATATTTTTCCTACAATTAGACACCTGTACTTAACTAACAAGAGGGTTGTTCGTTTCAGAGTTCAATTTTATCATAAAACTCCATAAGCAGATACTTAACATAGAAAGTTAATCTGAAAACGCATGTTAAAATAGGCTTATATGGCCAAAAGAGAATGATCGATCCTATATTTATGAAAAGCCTTAAATGAGACAATGTACCTTAAAACTGATATTACGGGCGAGAAATAGTTTGCATAAACAGTGACAGAACTGTTCTATAAGTACGTAACTGTTGACCATTGGACCCACGGTCGGATGCCCTATCATGCCACTCTATCACCGTCACATCTCTTCCTTCCCCTTGGAACGTGATGAACGGCTTTGTCGCCGGAACCACCACCTTTTCGCTGCACCACCCACCGTACCATGTCATTATCACCTTCAAGAATAATAGCATAATAATATATAAAATAAATCCACCTGAAGACAACATGTAAGTAACTGTCTTGCATTTCGAATATTTTTGTTCGCTAGTGTAAGGTTGTGCTTTTCTTTGGTATCTCGTCGTGTATATAGTAGGCTCGAAGAAAATGAAAATATAAACAATAAAGTAAAATAAAAGAATGAGTAAATTATTGCTGTGCTTCAAATATCAAAGAAAGAATTTAATCTAGATCAATTAATTGTATATATGTATCAATAAAATTTTAACACATAAGTAGTAGTTTTTAAAAAATTATGTATTAGTTTCATATTCTGTCAAAAGAAGATTCATATTTATATATGTATATTCATAAGTCAATATAGGTATTTTTTGCAGATAGTGCTCTAGAATTTTCAACTAAATTATGATATCCAAGTCGCAATTGAAAAATGAAGTTTATTAGTAAATTTAGCTAAATTCTAGACTTTGATGGAGGCTTCGTAATATATATATATGTTTGTATGTATATAATATTTAGAAGTTTCTGTTATTACATGTAATATCCCGCGCTGATTTTTATGGTGGTGTTCTGCCTATTGTTATTCGGAATGGAATCAACAGCGGCTTGGACGGTCTTGAATTGGGCGGAGCCGTTATGATTCACCGTGATTACGAGGTGGCCGATCGGTCCGAACCACTTGTGCCGGTGCCTATTGACATTACTGGAGGTGATATTATTGGTGCAAGTGCTAGTTCCGTTATTAACCTGCAAAGATGATACAAAAAATGATGAGAAATTTGATAAACTAAGAATGAAATAGTAAATGTATAAAATAAACAAAGAAGTAGAAGAAAGAGAAGCCATTAAATTAAATATCAAAGTGAAAAAAGGAATCAGGGAGAAGAATATGGAAAAGGAATATATAATAATGTATGTCTTCTTGTTGTATTAATTCAAATGTGAGAAGGGAGCACAGAAGACTTCTTGAATGTGAGATTTGAGAGAGGGAGAGAGAGAGTTGTGGGTTGTATGGAGATTGGTTTATATAAATATAATAAAACCTATAACCACATGGTCAATAATGTATATATAATTTTTCGGTGGAATTTTGGTGTTTCAACGGTCATATTTCTTTTTGCATATTATATGTAGAGTAGATTTCCACATAGAGTATGGGGGGAAGACGGCTTTAGTCGTATTTGGTTGGTTGCATTATTGGACACGAGACTCCATGTGGGGGTCGCATCCATTTGGCTGGGCACCACTTACAGTGAGATTCTTCTAATATTCTACTCTACCAGTATGCGTTTACTAACTAGCAATGGATTTAACCCCATACTCTAATCTTGGAAAATCATAGTCCATGTTAAAAAATAAAAAAAGTAAAAAATTTACTGATGTATAATATTTTCATTATATTTGATTTACTAAAATTGAATAAGAATCATAAGAAATATAACTCAAACCTATATCGTATATCTAATTTGGGATACACTAGCTCGTAAAACTTTGATTGGATAGATCACTATATCTCGGCTTGTACATACGACATGAGCAGAATTATGGTATCCCCACTCAAATATGTAAAATAGTGATACTAATTTGATAATCATTTTTGTATAATATATATATATATATATTTTAGATAACAGTAGATATGTGTTTTTATCCTCATGCATGAGTTTGTTTTATGGTTAGGGGTATTTAAAAAATGATATTTTAATAAAAAAAATAAACATTTTTCTACGGACCAAATGAGGAAATGGTTCTCACTACTACAGATTGAGGCTACTGCAGCGAGTTTATCTGGTGAAATGATGTTCGACAGTAGTTTTTTTATTTTTTATTTTTTTAATAGATATGTAGCAGCAAGATTTTGTTGCCGCTTCATTAGGGATTTCGCTGCTAAGTAAAATTTATTTTTGGCGCACAGAATCCCGCTCTTTTTTTCTATGAGCGGCAAAAAATTAGCATAATGGCGAAAAAAAATCACCACATAGCACTTAAATAGGATATTTATCTTTATCCCATTTTCTCTACAGATTTTATTTTATATTGATATCTATCCTTTTTTATTTACTCGTTCACACTTATACGTAACCTGCGTAAGTTTATTTTCCTTTTTCTTTTCCTTTATTTCTCAATCTTTTGTCGGTAAGTTTTTGCTTGTGATTTTGTAGATGAAATATTTTGAGAAGGAACAGCTTTTTCTACGTTCATAATTTCCATCCAACTCAAGTTTTGATTTTCAATAATCTCTCGAGGTAAATTTCTACTTCTTTACCTAATTTGGTCTTTTAATCATGATTAGGGTTTAGGGTTTGTAGATATTTTTGAAGTGACGATCCTTTGCCTTATAGATTGATTTGCTTGGTGATTAATGCGTGATGTTATTGTGATAATTTATTGAGGTTTTTTGTCTTTTATTGTTTACTATTTGTTAAAGTGGAATTTCCTGACCTCGCCATTGATTGCTGCGTAGGAAGGTTATAGATGACCTCTTAGGAGCTGACGGTTTTGGTTTTTTTATATTTTGTTTTCATTAATTAAAATAAACTTCCATAGAGAATTTTTTTCGGTTCAATTTGTTTCCTAATGGTCTTGAATGCACAAATTAATTTCATACGTCAATAGTGCAATTGAAATTCTAAGTCATAAGAATGGATTAAAAAGGAAATAAATATTTAATTTCAAACAAATAATATTATATTTGTGTTCAAAATCCCTTAATAAATTGATGGATAACTCATTTAAAATAAATTGTTTTACCCTATAATAGTGATAAGTATATAATAATAGAAATGTTGTATTACTTATTAGCCAAAACTTTCTTGTCTTTTATCCTTTTTGGTTTAATTAAACCGGCTCTATTTAACTAAGTTCAACCATGATAGGATTACACATATATATAATTTGTTTGATTAGTGAAAATAGCTAATTTAGAAGGAATCCTACTTAAAAGAAGCAAAAACACAATTCCATTTAGAATCGTTTCTTAACATGAATGAACAAAATGGTTTTGGTGATTGTGTATCTGACAATCTTTGTAAACAAATCATCGCCTTAACAATAGTGATAGCTGATTATTGGATTCCTATTTATTAGTATATTGGGTTTGATCTTATATATAAATCTCAAGAGTTGTAAATAAATGATTAGAGCATGAAGCATTTTGTGTATTTTTTCTATGGAATAAAATTTCTTGTTTCCTATAATTTATTAAATCAAGTATTATTACTTTTTTTAAATGAATGTGCTCGATATTTCTACTGGATAAAGAAATTACGTTCGTGGATCAAGCTGACCATAAGGATATCTTAATCAATTGAAAAGCAACATTTAAAAGACAAATTAACTGTTAAGTTAGAAAAACATACAAACAAAAAGGAAAGAAACAAAATTTATTAATTATAAAGCCTTTATTTTTGGATATTTGCATGGGTGTAAAAACGGAAAAAAAAAAAAAAAAAGAAAAGAAAGAGGTAAGATAGTTAGGATATTCCTCTATGGAAGCAATGACGGCTTCAATCTCTTTCTTTTTATAATTTTCTAGTTAGATGATCTATATATGGACTGTCATAGGACTTGCTACGATATGTTCCTCTGTAGCTTTCATCCTCTTAAGGAACAGCTTGCTACACAAAACTCCTATCAATTTTCTTGCTATTGCGAAATTATTGCTCTAAATACTTTAATCTATTTCCCCCTACTTATCCTTGCTTTTGAAAAGGGACCTATATGACTGTGGCAATATGACCAAGTGCCACAATATTATTATATGATATAATAATTATGGTTATAAGTGATTGGGGTCATCCAATTACAACAGTTGTTAGCAATGTGCAACCACTAATAGACAATAGCATGATTAATGAGTTAATGAAAACCAAATATTTATGTATAACCTTTAGATAAACACCCGCACTTATGTTAGTTGCAATAGTTGAAAACTTTATGAGATGCAATTCTACAATTGCTTTATTGGGAGACAATAATGAAAAATTATTTGTGATATGTATGGCTCAATGATTTATAAATATCGATTAATTTTTATTTTATATTTTATTTTTATTTTAGGAAATTTTAGGAATTTATATATTATATGATTGTAAATAGGTGTGACATTGCATGAAATTTAATTGTGGTAATATAACAATACTATTTGATATAATTATACATATAAGAAAATTAGTAATCGTGTGTATGGATAGGATGTCAGAACGAACTTGGCATAAGACACATAATAGGCTTTCAAAAGAGTACATCGAAGGGGTTAAAGCTTTCTTAGCAGTAGCACAGCACCATGGTCGGGAACATGATGGTTTCATTCGGTGTCCGTGCCGGGATTGCCTCAATGCATATTGGTATCCCATTGAAATAATCGAAATGCATTTATTTTTAAGGGGCATGGCTTGGTCATACTCGACATGGACACACCATGGGGAAATTCCAGGCCAAACCAATACTTTAGCTTCAGAGGTTCCTGTCATTGCAAATGACAACAATAACAACACAACTACAATGTTCGATGATGGAGCAGATAATGAGATGTTAGAAGACATGGTGCACAATGACACTGATATGGAAGATGACGAAATGGATGGTGATGTTGAAGTTGATGCTGACACAAATAGGTGGACTACTCTCTTTGAAGACGCACAACGTGAGGTATACCCAGGGTGCACTAAGTTTTCACTTTTGTCAGCTGTAATACAAATGATGAATCTTAAGGTTGATGGTCGACAGTCTGTGAGGAGCTTCAATAATTGGCTTGCATTTGTAAAGAGCTTATTACCAAATGGTGAAAGGTTGCCATCATCCTACTATGATGCACGAAAGATGTTAAAGGGATTAGGAATGGATGCAAACTTAATCCATGCATGTAGGAATGATTGCATTCTATTTAGAAAGGAGCATCGAGCGTTAGACTATTGTCCGGTTTGTAATGAATCAAGGTGGAAAAATCAAACTAACATAAATAACAAGCGGATTCCCATGAAGGTTTTGCGCCATTTTCCACTTATACCACGACTACAAAGAATGTTTATGTGTAGGAAGACAGCTCCAGAAATGAGGTGGCATAAGGAAAGTTATGTTCATGAAGATGGGGTCTTGAGACATCCATCCGACTCTGAAGCTTGGAAAATATTGGATGGTAAATATCCTACATTTGCATATGAACCTCGAAATGTTAGACTAGGTCTCGCTACAGATGGATTTAACCCCTTTGGAAACCTTAGTACAACATACAGTGTGTGGCCAGTAATTCTATTCATATATAATGCACCACCATGGAGGTGTATGAAGGAGCCATATTTATTGATGTCCTTATTAATTCCAGGACCAAGATCACCAGGAAAAGACATTGATGTTTACTTAGAGCCTGTTATTGAGGAGTTGCAAAAACTATGGACAGACGGTGTGAGGACATTTGATGTTGTTTCTAGGCAGTCATTTCGCATGCATGCAGCTTTACTTTGGACAATCAATGATTTCCCAGCATATGGTGATGTGTCTGGATGGACCACAAAAGGATACAAGGCATGTCCCATATGCAACGTGGACACAACTAGTGGACATGCACAGAGTAAGTTCCATTACATGGGTCATAGGAGGTTCCTCCCAAAAAGGCATCCATTTCGTCGTGAAGCTGATAAGTTTGATGGGACCGTCGAGACTAGATCGGCCCCAAAGCTTTTAAATAATGCAGAAATTTTAGTTCAATTGAGTCGCTATGAGAACGTAGTTTTAGGCAAGTCTTCTAATAGGGTGAGACGTCGCCGAAATGATGATGGTACGAATTGGTGTAAGAAAAGCATTTTGTTCAAATTGCCTTATTGGTAAATATTGGATGAACTATCCGTCAATTTAATTAAAAGTAAACATAATTAGTATACATTGTAATAGTGTTTAGTAGACATTTGGTCAATATGGGGTGGCTGGTGGAGGAAGAGAGAGAAATGCAATTGTCGTAGCTTAAAACTGATATAATTCTGCTAGTGTTTATATATAAAGTGGTGAATGGCATTGGAATACTTACCGATGGATATAAATGAATTGGAAAATAATATTGGTCATTTTACTCCGTTTGAGTTTTTGTATATTGCTCCCTCTCATCAATTTTGCTCATATATATAATGTCTGTATATAATGAATTAATGCTTATTAATTAGTTGTGTTATTTTATTTGTACTGTACTCATATAAGTTCTTGTTATTTTAAAAGTTATGTCATATGGTTAACATTAACCATAAAGTAAACTAAATGCTAAAATAGAATATTGCTCTTTGGTGGGTAATTGTGCCTTGTGTATATATAAATTTCTCTTAGGAATAAAAAATAAATGTGTGTATGAATGTTCATTTAATTCTTTTACATTTATGTAATTTTATTTGTCTTCATTGCTGTGCATCTTTTTTATAAAACAAGCTAAAAATATTATGCATATTTTCAGAAAGTGACAGACATAGAAAATTGGGCACACTTACATAAGCATAGGAATGGGCCAAAGGCAGGTGAATGGGTTCACCCTGATGCAGAAAAAGATTATGTAAGGCTACTTTATTAAATTATAGTTTAACTTTCGTGGCTTTTTAAATCAATTTAACTAACAATTTTCCTATACTATATAGAAGGAGATGGATAAGAAGAAGAAGGAAGATGAAGCTCGAGTTAAAGAGAAGGGAGGTAAGCCTAAGTCTGATGCTGTCATTATGGCAGAGGTTTTAGGCCATAAGTCAGGATATTATCGAGGTTTAGGATATGGCGGGCCTATCCCACCCTCTGTCCGAACAGCAATATATGAAGAGCAATATGGATCTTCTTCACAAACATCTACTCAATCTAATGAACATGATGAAGTCTATCATAAGGTAGCTACTTTAGAGCAAAAGTGTGAGGAGTTAGAGAGGAAATTACAGGCTCAGTCTCAGCAAATGATGCCCTATCCATGGCCGCCTTTTGTTTGGCCATCTTCTACATCATCTCTAGGTGGTCAATCAAGTGGTACATCTCAACAGCATCCTTTCTCTAGTGCTTTTTCATGGCCTAATCTACAAATATACTCTCCTAATGGGTCATCATCACAACAACTTGCTCCATATCCATTTTTCAACTCACAGGGACAATTTAACCCTATGCAATTTAACCCCTTCAGCATGTCGCCCTCCATAATGAATCAAGGTGGAGAGCCAGGAGTATCTGGGTCAGGTTCAGATGTAGCTGTCAGGCCTCCTATATAGAGAGTGTGTGTCTGTGTATATGTTTTTATTTAGGTTCATTAGTCTAGTTTGTTATCGTCTGTATTTAACTTTTTTTTTTTGGACATTTGTATTTGGATAGGTTATGTATGTTGTTTGCTTTATGGATTTTTTACTATGCACATGTTAGATTAATTGCTTTAATATTTTTTAATTGATAATTGTTGCATTAATTTCCATATAAATTTGATTCTATTATTTTTTATTAGCATATAATTATTTCAATTGCATGGAATTATTTAATGTTTTTTATTAATTGATAAAAATTTGATAAATAAAATAAAATAAGTTAAGCGGCGAATTTATTTCGCTAATAAGCTGGTGTGGAGTTGTTAAGCAGCAAATTTAATCCGCAAAAGAAGTTCGCCACAGCGAGTTTTTTGGCAAAAATTTTTTGCCAATGAGCCAGGCGTGGGAGCTATTAAGTGGCGAATTAATCAGCAAAAAAAGTCCGTTGCTAGGAGTTTTCCAGCAAATATTTTTTGCCAATAGCTTTTTTTTAGCAAGGCTTTCCCAGCAATGCATTATAGCAAAATTAATTCGCTAAAAAGCTACTCAGCGGCGAAATAAGACCTACTGTTGCAACTTTTTTTTATTGAAGTAGCTCTTTATTTTTGTAGTGTCTTTCATATTAATAAAATTAAAATACCAATTTCATCCCAGTTTGTCAATACAATGTTAGGGGTACACATGATTAAAATAGATGAGTAATTATGGATATTTCCATATATATACTACGTAATTTATATAATATATGTATCAATTGAATGGTAAGATCTCTATGCATCATGTCATATATATATTCACTGTTAATGTTCAAACGGCTTTGAATCCGTGTTTTAGTATTTGTGTATAAAGTCCATCTAAGACAGGGATAGGATAAGGATAAAATTTCTCTTATCACATCATATATTGGATTGCCAACTTATTATTATTAATAAAATTTACACGCACAGTATTTGATGAATATATCAAAATTATTAAATGTTTTAAAATTTAAACAAACTTTCTATTATATATTGTGGACCTTCAAACAACTAAATATGGTACCAAGACTGTGAATTAAATTGAAATTTCGCCAGATAATGCAAGTTGGGAATTAAGAGTGTTAGTGACAACTTTGTTCGGATCTTACGAGTGGAATCTAGACGTTGAAGGATCTCTTAATTGCTTGTGTCATGTGAACGATGAAATATGAGTTCCCTTGCCTTGTGAAAATTGGACTTTGTCTGGAGTGGATCTTATCAGTATGAGATGTGGATGAAGTTGCGCCGGGAGCAGGAGGGTGTTTATTAACGAGAAATGGTTCGAACAAAGTGTCGTTAGAAACGGACAAAGTCAATTTATGCAAGCTTCTGCAAATATTGTATCTGCTCAAGAGTTGTGAATTTTACCCAAATAAGTATAAACATTTAAAAGATTATGACTAAAATCGCATTTTAAGAATTATGACTCATAGTCATAGCACGTTGTACTGCTTGGAATGCAAAAGATTATGTGATTTCCTTACATAGGTTGCATGTTCCTATGTCATCTCCTTCTTGTCGTTAGTGTAGTTTAGAAACTTTAAATATTCATCCTAAATTCGCCCAAATTCCTTCTTTTTCACCTAATTCATGCTCCCAATCATTTTCTTCTACAAAACCATTACTCTTAAATCTCGGATTTCATATCTTATATCCTAATAAAATAACGATTAAAAATATTGTGAGATTCGTCTCTTTACTCCAATTATTCGTCCATTAATTTGTTTTTCTAACAAACTTATATAATAAAAAACCTTAATTCAATTCCGTCTTTGGAGTATAAAGGCTATCTTAACAACGAATTCATCACGATACTTTCCTTCAACACAAAGGACGAATAATCATTAGATTCGTTACAAGCCTCTATTTTGACGTTGACTTTATGTTTCACCCTTCAACCAGAATCGTTGCTAGAAATCTCTTTAATTATAACAACTAAAACTCCATAAACAAGATACCATTTGCCTTTTGCATGACAAGTCTTATGATTTTGTTACCGGTGTCAACAATCCTTCAAGTTGTCCACCTTAGGATAGCTGTCCACTAAACACACTTGACCATAAGATTTCAATGAACTTCAAGAGCATTTCAATAAAAGGCGTTTCAATGTAAAATATATACATATATTTGTCAAAATCTGTTTGAGACATTTCTCATTTTCCTCATTCAAAGCTATCGTCCTCACTAGTATTTTTAAAATTGCCGCAAGACTAAACCAAATGAGAAGAACTCTAGAAGTGCTCACATTCAAGCTCTAGAGGTGCTTCTATACTAAGACACCTTTCCTTATGTGGCAATGTATGGTGGGATTACTACAACTGGCCGATTATATGCAACAAGCACGTAGATTGACTCGAGAAGAGTCTTGAAATTATGAAAGATGTGTGAATATTACAAGGAGAGGCATGGGAGGAGGAATAGGTAAACTTGATTTCTCAAGCACATAAGTATGACAAAAGATCAAATCAAGTAGACTCGATCATTCATGATTCGTTCTACGTTGAATTGGCATTTTAATCTTTCATGGGGATATTTCAGTAAAACTTCTACATTGCTCTCAATCTTAATAATATACAAAATGAGCCAAATGAAGAGATGAGCCTCTTATTTATAGATGTTGAAGGTCAACGCTAACTATTGGATAGCATATGGATAGATGATCGAGATCAAGCGTTTCTTGCAACTATTGCACTGCTTCCATAGATCGAACGACCAGCATTCACCCCTTGTTTACTTACGTAGGCATAAACTTCAAATGTGGGCTTGAATAGGTTCAATGTGACTTGAAGGCTTTTATTATATTAAAGAAATCTAGTCCTTTAATAAATAGTTCATCTATCATATAAATGAGTTTATAACCTGTTCTACATTAGCTATTGAAGTTAAACAAAGCCTAAATTATCCTAAAAAGATATTTTCTGAATCTACTTTTGTATATAAGAAAATTGATTAAAGCCAAGAGTAAAATAAACTACTCCGACAATCTCTATTCTGAGCCTACCAAACCAAATCTCCTTAAAACATCATTTATTGAACTTAGATTACTTGGTCATATCACTAAACTAAGAGACTAGCATATGACATTAAATTAGGCCAAGGGCCCGTTTACCTAAATAACCCTATATAGGCACTTAACTCCTCCTCATTGATTAGTCAATCACTATAATATTGCTTGTAACAATCATAACTCCATACATGAGGTATTATTCATTTTTGGCATTAGACATTGCACAATTTTTTCTTTATGTTAGTTACTTCTTAAAGGTCATCCATCTTAAGTGTGCCTTAAGCTAAGTACATTTAACCATAGCGTCTCTATGATTAGAATTTTATCACAATCTATTTGAAGGACATCAAGTTAATGCTTGAAAATTATTATAAGATCCCAAAATCTTACTATTTGGTGAGATTGTTTCCTTTCTTGTATATCTTTGGACATCCCAATTTCTCATGAAGTGAAAAAAGAAGTAGCATTAGGTCCATTTATTTTCTAATTGATGGCTAAAATAGAACAAATCAATAAGAAAAGAGAAAAAAGATTACCATAAGCAGAAACATTGACATGTAAGAGGACTATGGTTACAAAGATTAAGGTTTATCTCTTTATTTTTCCATAATAACAAACAAGGAGGAGTTAGCCTCTCATTTACAAGAGAAAGTCTAACCAAAAGTCTATCTTGCTCTTAGTTTTAGTTTTATTTTCTTTTAAAGGCATTTTATTTGTCACACAAGCCTTTAAACTTAGTCATAACTTAAGAGAATTCATAATCTAACCAATCTTTGTGCTAGAGGAAAGGACAATGATTTCATACCTCTAGGCCATTTTCAAGTTTCTACATGTGTGCTTTATAAGCCATTTCCTAACATAGGAAATGTGATTGGATAGTTGAACTTGATGATACCTTTTGTGCAAACATTTTACATAAGCATTCAAACATGATCTAGATGTAGTTGTATGTTGAAGGAATATAGCAAAAGGAAGTTTATCAATGCTGTGTTTCACAACTCTTAAGCAAGAAATGGTTGTGACTTGTGAAAAAGTGAAAATGGAAAAGAAGTATAATTTTTCACTTTCTCTAGTGATACATTGGAAGGAAACGTAATTGCAAGAAGAGATATATATGAAATTTCATGTATTCAATTATTATTACTGAAAAGCCAAAAAAAAAAAAGAAAAGGAGTGGGGTGTTTAGGGGTGGGTTTCAACAAAAAGGAAATGAACAAAAATGTAATCTATATCTAATAAAATTAGCATTATTTTATTGAGGTAAACTTTTTGTAAGGTGCATTTGTAATTTTAGTTTCAATTCCACCTTTCCACTTTAGTCACCTAATTTTTTTGTCTTTGATGTTTTAGGTACCTATGTTTTTATTTTTAACAAATTGTACACCCAATTTAGTCCTCTCATTGTCATAATCAAATTGCTCTTAATTCTGTGGGAAAAAAAAAATCAACCCTAAATATATTTTATTTTCTTTTCAAAATAACAATTATAAATCCAAAATCCAAAATCCTCATGCAAAAACTCCAAAATATCCATACAAAGTTAATTTAGGAATCTTAATTACTATCTTTTGTTATCACATAAGTTATTTACTTTTTGGATAGCAAGCTTAAATATGATTTTTCTCCTTTTAGCACGTGTTAGAGCAACAAAAGCAATTATGCTTATGGAGTATTCTAATTTTATATTACTATAGCTTTTTCATCAACAATGATCACGTTAATATCTCATTATATTTTCATGAGAGCTATATAAAAGCTAATTAGTTAATGGAAACAAATTTACTAATGGAGTAGAGATGATGAGAGAACTATTGCATTAATTTATATGACAACTCATGAATATTTATCTATCATCAATCATCCAAGCTACTATTACATTTAAGAGCATCCATAACCTATAGGAACTCCAATAGATCCTTAAAATGTCACATCAGAATTTTAAGGATATTATTTTTAAAAAAACCCATCACTTTATCTCTAAAATCCTTCACACAAGGTTCTTTATAACGTTTTATAATTTTATGGTTCCACACAATAATAAAAATTGCACACAACGTCGTATAAAAATAAAAATAAAAATAAAATCAACTATTAGAACTGGTCCTTATCAAAGGACTACTTCTTCCCTTAAGCACTGGCTCCATCCCATAAGGACTAGAGTACAGGTCCTTTCCCCTTTGGAATTGTCACCAACGAACGACTACTAGGGATGCTCTAAAACAAAATACAAGGTTGTTAGAGGGAAGAATAATGGAGAATAGATGATGAGAGCACGTAAATGGCATTCTTGTATTAAAGGAAGATGGAAAACAATAAATTGTAAATTCACATGCTCAACAAGTGTGATTAAAAAAAAAGATGGTGGTTAGCAAAGAAGATGAAATATCCCAAATTTTACTAAGTTAATTAAAAAAAATGTGAATTAGATCATATAAAAATATGAAAAAATTTGAACCAAATTAGAACCTAAAGTAGAAATTTGATCTAGATAATTTAACTAAGTAAATTATATTTAACTAAGTAAATTATATAGTATATTAGGCGAATTAGCAAATTTAAGCTAGTAATTGATTTTAAATAAAAATAAAGATTAAATTACATTAATTTTCTACTTCATTCAACTATAAACTAAACCAAACCCAACTATCAATTTGGTCATCTACTTAAAACAATTTCTTGATTTTCCATTTTTCCCAATTTCAACAAATTCTTCTAAATTCAAAACCCAAATTTCTCAACACTTTAATTATGACCAAATATCTATTTCAATCACTTAATTAGCTAAATTTATTTCACCATTTTCATATTTGCTAAATCAAAATTCCTAAATTAATTTATCTAATTCCTATGCTCATTTAACCCCTAATTACATTTTAAGACCTTAACCAAAGTGCTAACCCAACTCATGAACTATCTTAGCTTTAAAACCTTGTAAAATCCTTTAGAACCTAACATAATTACTATTTTTATCCATTTAATTTTTCAGCAAAATTTTTCATGGTATTTATCTAATTTAACCTCTTAAAATGCTCTAGAATATTCCCTAAAGAAGCCACCTTTTGTACTATCTACTATCCTACCTTTCTTTTTGCAAAAGCCCTAAAAGGAACCATAATTTGACATCCACATAGCCTCCACTTTCAGCAAAAAAAAAAAAAAAAAAAAAAAAAAAAAAAAAAAAATCATTTGAAATTATTCTTTGTCAACCCATAAGCTCTAGAACATTCTCTATATTGCCAACAAATGTTCTTATTTTCCCACTCTCTTTTCACAAAATGAAACCCTAATGCACTCTAAAGTAGCCACAGCTTTACCTTCCCCCACCACCCACCCACCCACCCAAAGCAAAAAATTTATCCTCATTATTCTTCTCTCAAAACAAACTCTAAAACACTATAAACTCATTTCTCTTATCAAAGCCCTAACTCGTTTTATATGTTCTTTAAGCCATCTAAAATCCTATTAATATCTATTTTTCTTTTTGAAATTAGTTGTTATCAAAAGGGATTATGGTTTAGAGGCAAAAAGGAGCTTCATCAAATTCTTAAGAGTAGAGTAGTGATGGTTTAATCTCTATTTTGCTACCTCAAGTGACTGTTTTAGTAAATTTGTGTGGATACCGAAATGTGTTAGTAAATAATAGGTTATGCTACTAAAAATAAAGAATATAAAATATATGATATGGGTGAAATATCATGTGTTAAATAGTTTAATGAAAATATCTTGATAGTGGCATTGTTTATGTGTGAGTTAATGGATTTGTGAGATAAATATGATTAAAATGGGTTATCATCACATATATTCTATTTTGATGTGCTTATATCATTTTTCTAACGAATTTTTATGATGAAACTAATTAAATATAAATATTATATGACTAGACGGAAATTAATCATCTAAGAACACAAGCTTTGTGATATTAGTTAATGTACTAAAAAAAAAATTTTTGAATGAAATTTGGTGAAATTATATTTTATTATTTTATGATGTAAACTGAAAATTTTGACAAATTTTCAATTTGGTTTATTATTTTTAAATGTCTAATAGGCATGATAAATAAGAAAAATAAATAAAATATCAAACAAACGTATTTTTGTACAAAATTCTTATGAATGATAGATTCATATGACTAGTAGTAACCTGAAAATTTTAGTGATTTTTGAAGATCATTAACTAATTTTAAAAAATGGATTCATTTTCACATGACAATTTGTAGTATTATGAGATTTTAAATGTAAATAAAATATCAAAAGGATTTATTTTTTTTATCAAAATTTATAGGAAGAATATTCTTTGCATCTATATTGAAACTGGAAATTTTTGTGATTTTTTGAATTTATTTACTATTTTTAAAAATTACTTCAATTTCAACTTATGGTATATAGTGACCTGAGTTGTTAAATTTAAATAAAACATCAAAAAAACTTATTTCTAAAAGAAAATTTGGGAAATGTTTTTTTTAATATGTATATCTGCAAACTAGAAATTTTTGTAATTTTTGAATTTTTTTTACTATTTTTAAAAAATAATTTCAATTCATTTGACAATATCATAGCCCGGTTTTACAATGAAAAATTGCATGTTTCGGCTTAAATAATTGATTTAATGATTAACCAGCTTGATTAATGTACAATTAATTACTTAGGTATTTTCTAAATTTTTAGGACTTTTGCCAAATTAAAATTGATAGAAATAAGTTTGTGGGTCAAATATGATACTATATGCATAATAGAATTTTTACTTATAAAATTAAATAAATAAACATAGCACGGGTTAAATAAAATAAAATAAATTCTTATGGGCCTTGACATGCTAAATGGACTTAGTTGACAATCTATGACTTGATTAAATTAAATGAACTCTAGCCATATAAAAGAGTTTAAATTGGATATTTAGCAAATAGATGGGCTTTTATAAACTTAGGGCTTCAAAAGACTATAAAATGGAATTGGTAATTATTTTATGTTTAAATGGGCTAAAATAATTCAAATGTTCATAATTAGTAGGAATATGATTAATTTGACGTAAATGACCTAAAATAGGCCAAGATAGTAAGAATATGTCCAACTTAACCTAAATAACCTAAAATAGACTTTAGAAATTAATTTAACTCCCACCTGGCTAATATTAATAATTTTGGGCTTTAAGGTTATGGACTTAAATGCTAAAATAGGATCTAATTTGACTAAATAACTATAAATGGGCTTAATTAGATAAAATTGATCTAGAAACACAACCTTAGGCCTAATAACGTAATTTCTAGCCAACTAGACCTATTTGCACTAATAGGTTCAAACTAAATCCTACCAAGTCTTCCCCAAATATTTAGAGTCTAAACTTTTAAAATATAGACAATACCTAACTTTACACTTTATGGGCTTTAATTCCATAATACAAGCTCAATACCCTTACATATTCCAATTGGGCCTATTCCCAAAATATTTAAGTCCATTATCGATTCCGGGTATTAAAATACCTATTTGGGCTCAAATTCTTCTATGGGCCCGAAAGCCTTATAATATCCTTAATGGACCCATATAGGATATTAGAAAGTCTAATAACCTAATTAGGGTCTAAATTAAATTCTAATTAGGCTTGAATATAATTCTTAGGTTCAATAACCAATATTATTCTAATTGAATCTAAATTCAAAATAAAGCTCTATTTCATTTAATTTAACATTTCTTTCGCTTGCTTGGCTCAATTCCTAAATCCTAAAACCCATTATCCTTGAAAGTTAAACACTTTGAGAATTTCTTATTGAGCCTAACCCAGGACCCTAAAATCCTAATACACCAAAGTAATAAATTCAATTTCTAAATTCAATGTGCTTAGTCCAAATCAGTTACGCCCAATTATCCTAAATGAATTCAAATCAATTAGAACCCAAAGACCTTATATTACATGAGATCATGTATTAATTAATTAATTAATATGCTATGAATCATTGACTTGTATACTTGGTTCTCATATAAATTAATCTTCCTTAAATAGATATATCATCAATCTACTGTTTTTCATGTGATCCATTATCGTCTACTAATTCATTATCAGGTACATAATGACTTGCATGTTACTTGCTAGGTTAGGCATCCTAAAATGAACTAACATTTAAAGATAATCTAATAAATAATTTGAGTGTGCTTCTGTTATTTAACCAGTTCGAGGAGCAACAACCTTGCTAGGCAGTATCAACACGGTGGTTAGATGCTTAAGCCATCATTGATGGCTCGACGGGTAGCTGATAGGGTAAACGGTATCAGGACAACGTCCATTTAGGTTCGATTAAATGTATTATATATAGTTAACGACTATAGGCGTGATTGAGATGCATATAACTATGGACTGAAATAAATGGAGATGTGTAACAACTATAAACCCTAGAGGAAGTTATTTTCTTTTTCGAGTATATCATATAGGAGATATAGGTATTCAGGCTGCCTATATCAATCCCCTAAGCAGTTACTACTACTTAGAATCCCATGGCTTGTTGTACAGAATGTGAGTGCTTCTGTATTCTTTGAATCGTCTTAAACTGCTAATTGTTGCATCGCATGTAGTTTAGGTATGTTTGACATATCGTGTGTGATTGCATTGTTGTGTACTAGGCTTCAGCTCATTCCTTCTTTTTCGGGTGTTAGTGATTTTGACTACAATACTTATGTGTGTCTCGGGTATTGGATAGATTGGTACAAGCTTATCGATAAGCGGAGTGGCTAGGAACGTGAGATTATGTATTCCTCTTAAATAAAATTTGTAGTTATCCTTTTAAACTTGTATTCTCTTTTGAGGGCTCGGTTTATACTCGTGGTTATAAAAGCTTCTATCAAAGACCTTGTATTGATTTTTACCTATCTTTGATACTTTGTTATTTTTTACACTACTTAATCGAATATTTTCAAAACCTAATTATACGATTTTAAAATCTAGAATTGGTTATTAACAAATGATCATGATAAACAATAGTTTATGGTAGCCTTAGCATATAATGTCTCAATGTTATACATGACAAAACTGAACACGCATTGACCTTTTTCGAAGCATGACAGATCTATAGATTCAATTACAAAAAGGAGAGAGTTTAAGATGTAGAGGTTGATCCTATACAAATGGTTCGGGGTTCTTATTTATAGAAAACTGAATTTGGGAATAAGGTATTGGTTTAAAGGAAAGAAAATTGTTTATTTGATATGGGTGGTTAATTAATAATAGATATTTAAATTTATATTTTACTATATGTGACGTTAAAGGAATAACTCAGGTGTGCAATTTATCAAAAATAAAAACACAGTACCTAAAATATTAAAAAAGTCAAAACTCAAGTGACTAAAGTGAAATTTACCTATGCATAAATTTCTATTTATTTCCATTCTTCACTCAACTCACTAAACATAACCTTTCTTTCGGATCCTTTCCATTTCTACTCAGACATACTCTAATAATTTAATCACAGAGATTGTCAAATCTTTTTACCATTCAAATGAGTAGCATATTATGCACAAACTCGAATAGTTGACGGAATATGAAAGCTCTCTAAGCAAGGGAAGAAAGTTAATAGTGGACATGAATATGAAAGCAGACCCGCAGTCAAGAAGTAAATTGTCGCAGTTTTGACTGGCGAGTCGTGAGAATTAATTCTACAATCTAGATTTGGTCCCCTAGTATTAGACGTTAGCTGAGGTGCTCATGGCTCCCTGTCTTGTTTTATGCCCTGGGTTCAGGCCTATAAAAACTAGAATTGTTGTGTTGCTTTCACATGATCCACTTGGATAGACAAATAGTTACTTATACAAATAATAGCAGATAGCTAGACAGAATTCAATGGGTGAATATTTTAATCGGAAAAAAAGAATATTGAGTGAATATTTTAGTCATTTCATTTTAAAAATATTGGCACTTTAAATCAAACGGTGGTGCGTCCAAATATAGGCATTCTTTTGGGGACTAGCCTATCATATTAAGCTTAAATTTGATCTTGCTCAAAGTCAAAAATATGATCTCTATCATTACCTGGGAATATATTAATCATTTACAATTTGGGTGATTCAATTTGAATCCTCCTCCTCTTGTTGCCAAAAATTATATATAGAACCCTTCTGTGTTTTTTTATTATTGTTTCAATATTATTAATTAACTGAACAAAAAGGAAAAAAATTAAAAAAACATCAGTAGTTTGAAATTATTTTTTAATAAGGAGGGAAAAGTTTTAAATTGGTCTCAAACTTTGGTTTTGCAATAAAAAAGAAAAAGAACCTTAAGATGCTGAGTTTTAGAATTAATTTTTAAGAATTTGACCTTCATACCATCTATACGTTTCTTTTGAGTATTGTATGTGGTGCACCATATACAAAACGGTTTTAATTGTACGACTAGACTTATCTCTAAAGGGAAAAATTAATCATAGAAAATATATCCGTGTTTTACAATTTTCTTTTTTCATTTGCATAAATACATCTTTGGAATGAAAAATTAAATAATTGCTTCAAGCAACTGCAAATCAAGCAAACGTTAAAAATTAGGAAGATGATGGAGGGAAGAGTTTTAAGTCTTTCACTGTTTGTCTATACCCAAAAACATTTCACTTGCCTGTTTTTAACCTCTAATTAAGCCTTTTTAAAACAAGGAATGTGATTTCTGAAATTAACATAGAAAGAGTAAAATATTAAATGTGGTACATGAATTTTGCACAAAAAATCAATTTGGTATCTAACCTTTAAAATAATCAACTTAATATCTAATTAAACTTTTCATGACTATTTTTACTATATCATGAACATTATCTGCTCTATTTCTTGATTTAAAAGTGGCAGCCTATCAGTATTAAAAGGTATTAGTAAATATAGTAAAAATTCAAATATATAATGTGTTTTCCACATTAGCTAATAGAGCAAACATTGTAAGGAGTAGTAAAAATAATCTTGTTGATTGTCCAATCCTGACTCCAGACCTATCCAAGTCGAGGGTCGAGCTAATAAACATGGCCCCAAGCCCCCTAAGTCACTAATAGTAAACTGATATCCTTATAGACCCAAATGCAATGCTTAGTCGGTCTCAGAGCGCTTCTCTGTCAACATTCATGGCTTGGTGAAGATCGCTTAGCATAAGACAGCATCATGACACTTCTCCACGATCACCACTAAGCCCTTTATGATTGTAACACCTAAACCAACCAACCAACCACTCATCCGTTGTTAGCAAAACCACTAAGTCAATCTCTTATAAATATTCACAATCCATTCCAAACCAAGATAATGTTGCACAAAACCCATTCATATTCATTTCAATCCGCGAGCTTGTCATGGTAAATACTGACTAAAACATCGGAATGGATATGCGAGGCCCATGCTTGACACACCACCAACACGTTTTCTATTTTGCAAACTTTCTTACTAGCCACGATTCAAGCCCATCTTTTACAAGTTTGTCCTCTACCAAATTCGAGTAAGTGATAAATCTAAAAAAGTTTAATTAAATACTAAATTAATCACTTTAAAACATATGTACCAAATTAATTTTTTTATGTATAGTTCACATACCAAGTTTCTTTATAGGCATCATGATGTCACAAGTAAATGAAAATCTATTGAGCGAGACATCCGACATAACACTTAATTCAAACAAATAGGGAATCATAAAATATTCATTTTTTTTATTTTAATGCAAAAGTATATTTGAATATTAAACCCATATCTTAGTTATGAGATATGTTAAATGATTTAGTGGACCCAAATTGTTGACTATATTTTAATAAATTTAAATATGGAGAACTACAGGCATAGTCGAGTATGCCTATTTACTATTTACTAACACAAAACTTGCTTCATCATAGGGTTTATTAAAAGTAATCCAAAGCCTCTCTTTGTCATCCGACATATTTGACAATGATGGCGCGGGCATGGTTTTATTAATATTCTGCATATTTACACATGGACCACAATTTTCTAAAAAGGCAAAATTTTTTGAACGTTGGGAACTTTAGTGATAAGACAAATGTACAATTTATCCAAATGCAAAGGTCGAATGACTCCGGACAAAAATTTACACAAACTCAAATATCGGTTCCTTTTTGACAAAATTAAACCCTAAACAGTTTCATGTGTCTCAAAAAGTCATCTATTATGATTGAGTGTGTGTGTGTTTTGTACAATTGCATTGGCTGATGCTCTGGACCACTTGACTACAAAAAGTTGCCTTTCGATATGAGGGTTTTTAGCATGTTTTTGTGCTGTAATTGCGAGGCTTTTGCCAACACGTCAGATTATATTCCCACGAATAGTATAGGCTTGATATGACATGTCAATTACGTTTATATAGTTTTATGATTAAGTATTTGCAGTTTAAAATATGGATTTGGTATTTAAATTCTATTTATTTTTATAATTGATTTTATAAAACTTTATAGAATATTGCAACTACCTATTTAAATTTTATATTTTTTTTTCGGTTAACTACCTCATTTAGATACCATAAAGTTTATAGATAAATGAATTGATAATTTTAAATTTTAAATAGTTAAGTACATTATTAAGTACCTAACATAATATTTACCCTACATTTAATTTGATTTTCTCATTATAAATTACGGTGGTGGTAATTAATTTTTTAAGCTATATGAAGTAATCTTTATTTTAAGACCCGTTAGATCCTGAGGAGTGCACCTCTATATTATTAATTTAATCTAATAATTCTTTATATAAATCTATATAGACAGTAGATTTCTACTGCTGAATTTAACTAATTCTTTTATTTTATGATTCATATGACCTTGATCAAAACGAATGCAGAACTATATGACTAGGAAGGCCAAAATTTACTTTATTACAAATATAAGCATAATACATTTTTTTTCTCTTTTAAATATATATTATAATAATCTAAATTTTTCCACGAAGAAAGACAGAAGCCCTTTTCAGCCCCAGGTCCATCCCTGCCTCAATCCGAAGTAGAATGCACGATTATTTATATTTTTGAATGGTGAGTAAATTTATATTTTCAAATGTCCTTAATAAAGAAAAATAGCAATATAGAAAGAAAAAGGGATATTACCAGATGCAATCCGAACCATTGGCCTTTTTTTTGCAATTGTTTAATACTCTAACTTTCCAAAATTCCAAATTCAATCCTATATTTTTTAAGAAATTACAATTAATACATTGTGAATGTATTTTTTTCCTAAGTAATTAAAAATTGAAAAAGAAAAGGAAGGCGCACTGTACACATAAAACGGATTTAACATAATGAGTTATTAAACACGCTACAACTCGGTCGCATGGAACAAAGATGTTTGAATGAAATTTTACTTTCCCTATAGAAGAGTCAACCGCTTAGTATAATCAGGTCTTTTAACAGTAAGGACATCATTAATCATGGATTAACATCATTACAAAGGGAGTTGGTAGCTACGCAACTCAGTGCATTGTGTTTTTCTTGTATTAAGTCAGTCTGTCTTTACTCCTTAGCCTCATTATAGCGCGAGGGAATTTGGTTGGATTTTCGGAGGCAGTATAAGGGCAATAGATCACTTTTTATTTTACTTTCGTGCTTTGGGCATGCATGCACTACCTGCAAATTTTTCAGGAAGTGTGTTTGTTAATTAAAATTTGAAGCAAGTCGATCGACACAGTCCAACTGAATTGTGCACCAAGGAAAACACTTAGGTAATTGATGGACTCACCCAAAATATAAACAAATAAATAAATATATATATATATATATATATATCTAGACATATGTCCATTTCATTAATCCTTTTAAGAAATGGGATCGAGGAAGTAAAAGATTAAAATTACTATATTAAATATTGTGTTATCTTCCACGGAGTGGGTGACTGAATTTAGAAAGTCTAGTCCATAATTTAGAATGAATAGAGATTCTTGACTTGATGGCTCCAAATAAGTCATTGAACTACTAGTGCACAATAAGTTCATACTAAAAACAATCTATGAGAAATAGAACACTCTAAGTTCAGAACAAACCAGTATTACTTATATTTTGTCATGATAAATCAAAACTCATTGACAATTATTCTAATGCAAAAATAAAAAGAATTGGCGAAAGACAATAACCTGTCTGAAACCTCTATTTTAATGCAAGAATCCATTGACAAATATTCTAATGCAAAAATAAAAAGAATTGGTGAAGGAAGATAACCTGTGTGAAACCTCTAGATGAATGGAAGAAACCACTAAGATGGTAATTTGTAAGACTATAGAACCAAATGACCAAAATGAGTCTTCGGAGTTGGAAAAAAAAAAGAATAATAAAATTATTATTGAATCCCAGTCACATTCACATTAAATAAAAAACACTATTCTACTCTATTGTAGCCTTTATCGATGTTTAGTATTAAAATAGTGGGTCAATGTCACGAAAAGTACATAAACTTTAGCAAAATGTGCAATTCACTACTTACCCTTTAATTTGATCAATTTAATACCTATTTCAACTTTTCATATTCATTTTTGCTACCTTTGTTAACTTTGTTATATTTGATAGCATTACAGACATATAAACTACTGACACATACCAAAAAAAAAAGTGCTAAAAGATAATTTTTGTGATTTTACGAGCAACAATGGCATGGAAATTCAAAAAACTAAATCCTCCATCCTTTTCTCTAATGGCACCAATCAACCCACAATCCAACACAAACCCATTAATTACCCATGTCTCTCTCTCCTTCTACTTCGACTTTCCATCCTCCACCATCCACACCTCCTTTCTTCTCCCTCTTTCTTTCCCATTTTTAGGCACACTCTTCCTCAACCCCTAGTCCCTCCAAATCACATCAATCCTCGATCCCAAAACCCTAAAATCTCTCCAACTCATGATTTCCAAACTCGATCCAATCAAAGTCAAAACTTGATTGTACCCTTAATGGACTAATCCTTGATTTTGATAATCTACATCATAACCTCATTACCCTCGACTCTATAGTAGATTAACCCATTACACATGTTATAAAATACACCCTTATATTTTTACTCAGAGTCCATTCACATGCATGACATGCTCCTTTGCCAAGACTTAGATGTGGAGATAAATAATCAGATATCTCTAAATTGCGGGTCTTAAATAACGATGACATGTGAGCTTGGAGCTCTGGTGGATGAATGACCGAGAACGATTATCCTGAGTTCGGTTTGTGTGATTTTTGTATGTATTACTCAGTTTTCTGGTTCCATAGTAAACAGTTGTGTGTGGAGAGGCTTGTGTGTTTCTCGATGACTCAATTGTTGGTTTGAAAAGATTAATGGCAGCACGGTATGGTTCTATGTTGACATGATGGTAATGGTATGAATAGGTTTTAAAAATGGCTATGATGGGTGCAAGGTGATTTTGGTTTGTCAGACTCTTGGTCTTTGTTGAGTGCTAAGTTCACTCTAGTGAAGGGGATGAGTTGTTTTGTAGCTGTGGTGTAGATGAAAGGTTAGGTTTTGCTTGAGAAAAAAGCTCAAACATTTCCTAAATTATGGATGCCGAAGATGAATGGTAGTGGTTTTCTTGACGCATTTAGTTTTTTCTTCCATTTTGCTTATATAATCATAAAAATTATTTTTTAATACTTTTTTTAACACATGGCAGTCATTCATAAGTCCATAATGCCAGCAAAGATAACAGAGTTAACAAATTTAACAGAAGCAGCAAAAGTAAACATGAAAAGTTGAAATAGATATTAAATCGATCAAATTATAGTGTAGATAGCTAATTACACATTTTACGAAAGTTCAAGTACCTTTCATCATATTAACCCTAAAATAACATCTCCTCCTATGGTAATACTATTGAGAGATCCAACTATTAAAATCGATCTACTTTGGTCCAATCTCAAGCCCAATTCTAAGTCCATCACAATGCTTATATTCTAGAATAAGTATCAAGTTTTTTTTTGGTCTTTGAATATTTATCGAGTTAAATTTCCAAAGTATGTAAGGTAGAGTTTCTAGATTCCATATAAAAACTGGCAAGTTGAAGTTTTCTAAACAATATATTATAGTCATTGGATCAAATTGGCCCCCACTATCCATTAAGAAAAAGGAAAAAAGCATATAAATAAGCATTCCGTACTCATATGTAACTAAACCAAAAAAACTAAGAAATACACATATGCTTCTTCATTTCCAATCACATTCGATTCTATTATATCATTTTTCACAAACCATTTTCTACTTCAATAATTTTCTATACAAATATCATCTTCATGTTTTTTATTCTATTTTAATCAAATAACATTCTTCACACAAGTGAACACATGTCTAGGGTTTTTTTTTTGAAAAAAAAAATGCAAATACAAATTATACAAAAAAAATTACCAAAATAGTGATGCTATCGCATCTTGGAGTACAGATACAAGTATTTACACTCGTATAGCATCTTCAATTAGAGATAGCGATCTAGGCAAAAAAAAAGAAAAAAAAAAAGCAGCTTGTGAATTGCACAAAGGTTGTGCGATACAATGTTGCCCCTGTATCGAGTAACTAACGAGCGATACATGTATATCCGACACACATTAAAGGGTATCGCACAACCAACGTACGATACATGTGTAAATCTTTAAAAGAAAATTGTATTGCATCCCTAAGGTGCAATACAATAGCACTAATTTTTTATTTTATTTTTAATAATTAGTTTTGTGAATTTTTTTAAAGATACATTATACATGTAATATCCTCTTCTACATACTATCAGTGATATTAGAACTCATTGCCCTGTGACAAAAAACGATTCAAAAAAAATTCTAACTCGATACCTACTAAACTAAGATAAAAAAAAAAAAAAGAAAAGAAAAAGCGAGAGGAGGACTAAAATGAGGAAAAGAAAAGGAGGGAGGAAAAAAAAAAAGAAAGCCTTTAAGAAGGGTACAAACCTAGACAAATGAAAAGAAATAGACACCTAAGACCTCTAAGGCTCATGGAACTCAAGTCTAAGACAATGAAAGACAAGTCATAACTAGATTGGGTTAGTTAGACTTAAAGAAGAGTGATGGAAAATAAGAAACATTATAGTACCACATCAGCTTGTAAAAGACAAACTAGCTAATAAGTTATAATTTTATATTTTTTCCCAACTTTTTATTTTACTTATATATATATTTTATTATTTATGATAGAAAAAGAAGTGAATTTGAGCTAATTGAATATACAAAATATAAGAAAAAGGAATGAAAAGCTTATGCTCAAATTGTCTTATTTTTATTTGTATCTAATCTATATTTAATCTGTATCTAAATTTTATCTATATTTAATCTATTTATAAGTAAAAATATCTATTTTTTATTAATATTTTTTCTTAACGAATATCTATTTAAAAACAATAAAAATATGATATAAAAAAACTAGAAAAAAATGAAATAAACATATCAAAAGCCTTACCAATGATATTATAATTTAGTAGCATCTTTTTTATTTCTACAGTGAGAGGTCTCACATTCGCATTCCCTATCCTTTGTAATGACAATATATATATATATATATATATATATATATATCAAAAGCTTTGTTCTGGAGTTCATTAATAGTCATACTCCAGGTTCCATTTGTCGGGGCCATCTCCATGTCAGGCATATAATAAATTGAATGTCCATTTCGAGCCCACGCTTCACGAGCCCATCTGACCAGTCGAAGTTCCAATTCCATAAGAAGTCCACCCACATTAATATTTTCGGAAAAGTCCACACGGGCTGAACCTTCATGCATCATCCATCAAAACGTCCCATCTTACTCGTGTGTGAAAATCTCAAAAGCTATAGAAAATTAGAAATCCGTGATCGAGCCTTATTTCAAATCCATGAAAGATTAGCTATCATCACGGGGCAATTTTGAGTTGGGATCCAATCTAACCGATCACCAGCAGTTCTTAAGTCAGAAATCAGCCCGGGAATAAGGTTTTTACTATTCTACTCCAAAACCATCTGATCCGACAGTTTTAGGACCGCTAAACCATCGATTGAGAACCGACTGTTCTTGTGGTTCTACACCACAAAAACAAAAATAAAATAAAATAAAAAGAAAAGAAAAAAAGAAAACTATAAAAAAATTGTAATTGAAAAATAAATATTTAAAACTATTCTTGCATTAATAATAATAAATTTATTTCTTAATCACAATATTTAATGTGTTTTATTAATAATACAAGTAGTAAATATATTTGAAATCATGTACTGTTCAATTTATGTAAATTTCTAACCAAAGTGAACTTTTTTCTTTTTTAACAATGTGTGACTTAGTTTTATATTGTTAGAACTTATTTGTATCTTGAATATTTTATAGTACCACATTTCTAATATAACAACTAAAAAAATATAAGTGATTATATATAAACAAATGCATAATTATAGAATTTCATTTAATTAATGGCTTATAAATAATTATTATTAGACTCGATATTATTTCAAGTTAAAAATTTATTTTGTATTTTTTCTACTTAAATTAAGTAAAGTATTTAATTGATTTTTTTATTTTTTTTATTCCACGGTTTTTTATTCTTTTGAAACCAGAACCAAACCATAGAAACCAATAGTTCATAAGAATCGAAAATCCAACCAGCTTTCACAAGTTTGACCCTGGTTCCACAAATTTTGAAACATGAAACCAGCAGTTCGAGTCCGGTTATGAACCCAAGCCAACCCATGACAGTGTCTACCACGAAACATATTTGACGTCCATCCTCCTTGCTTTTAAGGTCCACTACTTTGTCCATCCACCAGTTTAACCGTGCATTCATTACACGGGTGCTTTAAAGTGTGTAGAATTAAATTATATATAAAAAAAAATTGATAAAAAAGAATTAACTGGAAGTTTTATACAGTTGAAAAAAAGCTTTGTTATTTATGTGGACGGGTATGACCTTGTTGAATTAGGTCAAGTGTGGAAACTAGAAGTCAAAAATTTCCCAGAAGTTAATATGTTAATGGGATGACCGATAGTTATACGTAGCAAGATATATAAATAAATAAATAATAAAACTTAATAATTATAATTTTTCTATTAGAAATGTGGAGTCAATAAGAAAATGTATTTGGATTCATAATAATAGATTATAGTTCGTGGAAGTTAAAAGCATACAATCCATTAGTCGACATGCTAGCAAGTAGAATTGGAAAGCAAGTACGCGCCGACCAATAAGAAAGAAAGCAGGGGCAATTCAAATTATGAGCCGCAAACAAAAAATAGAGAAAATTTTGGAGAATGAAAAAAAAAATGTCTCATGGATTCTGAGATTCGGAAGGAAATTCGATGTCCCGAAAATCTTGTCCTATCATGTCTTGGTGAATAAATATTTATCAATATTTATAAAGTATAATAACTATTTATTTTATTTTAAAGATATTTTTATTTTTTTAATTTATTTAACATGTAATAAGTGTTTTTTTTTATTGAAACAGAACGAGTACATCATTTTCGAAACTAGGGATCCATTTATATTCACATAACCAAGATAGAGAAAGGCCAAAAGCACGCATAAAATTTGCGGAATTAGAGAAAACGGACACACAATGGAGATAAATTTGTGGAATTCCACGGAGAAAACTTGTTAGACGATTTTGATGGCGAAATTCTCATTCGCAAATTCAATTCTTTAATTAATCTGGAGTGATATTTTGTGCACAATACTTTGAAAGCACTGGATCTTTAATTATTATTGTTATCGGTGAAATGTATTGTGAATTGTTTTCTATATGGGTTGGTATATTTTCAATTCAGTCTGTTCTAAACTTTTTTGTATGGGGTAATTGATGAAATCTAATTGTTAATTTGTTGTTGTTACTTTATTATAATATCTTCAAACGACTCGATTATTATTGATGCTATGATTTTGTGTGCTAGAATCCAAACATGATATTGTAAGAGATCTTAATGGGATTGAGGATTTATCAAGATTCACATTTAATTGGAGCAGTAAAATTAGAGGATTTGCTATTTCTGATTAAATTGAATTTTTCAATAAAACATAATGAAATATTCTTGTTAATTTTTCATAAAAAAGATATAAATCAAAAGATTAATAATTGTAAATGTGAATTCATATTAATTTGATTAGAGAAATGTAAGAAATTAATTTAGTCTATTAGGAAGACTTTAGAACTTTGAAGAGAATACAGTATTTAGCAAATTCACAAGAATAGTCAATATGATTGGTAAATATAGTTATAATCTAGTTAACAATATGATTTGTAATCTATGGCAGATTTGATTTTGTCATGTCTTATATGGTTGAATTAGAAAAGGGATAAATTAGATTGAAAGGTACAATGTTTAGGTACAATGTTTGACGGCAGGTCCATTTAAGGTATCAATATTTGTAACGCTCTAAGTTATAGGCATTACAACTCGCCACGTGTCCTTTTCTTGTTAAGAATACGCTAAGGCTATAATACCATAAATCCACCAGTTGTCAATTCAAATCATCAAAACTTTGATAAATAGATACTTTAAAATCTCATAAACTATACAATCCAAAACATCAAATCATCTAAATAAAAAAAAAAAAAAAAACCTAATAACAAGTTTCATAAAATTTTAAAACGTTAAATCTCAATATTTTCTCAATAACTATCCTTGCCTACTTCCATATCTAAAAATCTACTGATAATCAGCTAGGTTGTTTGATCCACTATTGCCATCCCATGATCCATGAATATATCATAGCCAGACAGATCATATACTACATCAACATCACCTGTACCTAAAAAAGATAAAGGGATGAGCGAAAACGCCTCGTACGCCATACCACAAACAAATACGCATGATCATACAATATACATAAATCACATACAATCCTAAAACTAATGCAACAACCATAATTTGTTATCTTTAATTTAGCCAAGCAACTACCACAGTTTAGAACCATTTGCAACTAATCTTAAACCTGGAGTAACTCATGACTCCATAAAACAAGTTTTATACAAAAATACTTTTACATACATATATTGGTGTTGGATGCGATCCACCCATCATTGCGTTTATATACATATATTGGTGTTGGATGCGATCCACCCACCGTTGCGTTTATATACATACATTGGTGTTAGATGCGATCTATCCACCATTGCGTGTCATAATTAAGCTGGCACGACTTTTAATCTACCGGAATCATATCCAAGTGCAACTCCCCTCAAGAAAACATTACACAAGGATCATCAGGTTGCGAGTGTTAATATCACACTCTGCGTGGTCTTTACTAACCGCAGCTAAGCATAAGCAACAAATCAAATTAAAAGGTCTGATAGAATTAGGTCAATTTATTTCTCTAATCCTACACACACAAGCAGCAAGCAAGTTAAGGTCGTACTTAGATTCGCTTTCAATTCCAATCTCACCAACAGAACTTCTAACAGAAAAGAAACTCAAATCTCACAAATTTTCCTGATCATCAATATATCTCAAATCAATTTCAATTGCAAATTCATAATTAAACCCTAACCCTAATTTCCATAATCTTATTCAAAATATCTATAACCCTAATCATAGATCCACACTAGGAATTTAACACACCTGTTTATCTTGTTCACAATCCAATGAAATCTCCAAATATAGTTCCTTCAAAGATTCCTAGTTTCTGCCATAATTCCTAAAATATACATATAATCCTCCATTAATAAACCAACCACTAGAAAAATATCGCATCTTTAAAATCACAAAGATGGGATGGATCCACATTTACCTAGATCTAGCAGATCTTGCTTGAAATAGGATCCCAATTCAATCAATCTTCTGACACAATCAATTAACTATTCTTAATTGCTATAATCATATTTCTATAATCTATAAATCTTAGAAATCACAAAACTATAATAAAGATATTACCTTTATCTTGAATCGAAACCATAAATCTCCAAATCCACTTTAGGGTTTCTTCACTAGATCTTGAATCTCCTAGGGTTTTGACTGAGGAAGAGGAGGAAACAAAAGGGTTCAGGAGGTATTTATAGGCTTTGGGAAAACCTAATTTTAAATATTTCATTTATTGTCCTTCTTTATGACATTCATTTTCCTTCTTTATGATTTATTACATCTCCATAAAATCATTTTATTTAATAGCATATCACATTCATTGTCCTTCTTTATTATTTGATTTGAATGGACTATTTTGTCATCTTATTTAACAGCATATGACATTCCTTACCCTTCTTTATAATTTATTTATATACTTTAGGGTTGACCATAAAATCCTCTTATTTTATATCAAATGACATATTTGCCCTTCTTTATAATTTATTTATCTGTATATTATAATATTATAAGTGGTGCCAATTGCCTTGTAGCCTAGTAGTATCTGGTTTAGATTCTCATCCTTGAGGTATCGAATTCCACTTTAATGCCAGCTTCTTGTACAAAAGCAATATCATTAGATGCGAATAATCCAGAGAACTAGTTTTTTATGCTTTTTGTTAAATATATACAATTTTAGGAGAAAGAAAATTTGACCGTTCCAGATATTTCATAGAGTAGAACTGGAAGCAAGATAGCTTAAGAGTAGGACCCAAATTCCAGTTGTTGATTCCAACTAGTTCAATACCCTCTATCGTAAGAACACAATCCATCTCCCTCTCATTATGCACGCAGGAATAGACAACACATAAGCAAAATAGATTTCCAAATAGAATGCCATATCCCCAAAAGTAGGATTCATTATGGACATCATACTTGTAATGTAAAAACCTAGACTCAAAGGATCCAAAAAAGATTGTGAATGAATATAAGGTAAAATCAATCAAGACACTAACGAAATGTAGATCCATTGTAAACACATTTCCACATTTTCAATCCAAAATTAAGAATGATATGCTCAGACAATTAAATATTATGCATTGCAAAGAAGAAAATTTTCATCTATAAGCACCACCGATTGTAGGTTCACAATATGAAGTAATACATGAATTTACTCAAGTAATATATTGTGCTGAGATATGCAGATAAATCTGCTTATTACATTTTTTTTATATAATCTATTTTATATTCAATATAAAACTTAGTATGTAACCATGAAAAGAGATAATACACAAGAGCAGACAATTGGAAAAGTCGCACCAAGGAAGCAATCGGCAACTAAGAAAGACAATAAGTAATTAACAAGCATTATAAACCGCTACTTACAACAACTCCTTTTTTTTTATGGAAAAAGAACTTACTCTTTTTTTTATTATTTCTATTATGTATTTTGAGTCTTTTGTTTATGACTATTATAAGTATATTTGCAGTTTTTGAATTATATCTTACATAGGTTATAATCGTTATATAGAAACTCATGTATAGACTCTACATAGGTTATATACATAATATATATATACATACACACACATATAAAACAATACAATAATATATATGTTACCTATATAACAAATAAATCAATTACATTTTCATATATACGTTACATATATAATTTGTTTGCTAAATATAATCTCTATATTATATATATTTTAAATATAATTTGTTTACACATATATAATACGTTATATGCATAATCTATAAGGTAAAGCATACACAAAAGAAATAAATTATATATATATAATATATAAACATAGGTAAATTATACCAAAATGTTATAACGTTTGGGGACGAGTTCATTTTAGATCATAACATTTCAAAAAGTTCAAAAGAGGTTATAACGTTTGAAAAAGTGTCTTATGAAATTTAATTAAGTATTTCCTCTATTGATACATGTCAATAGGGCCTTAAAAGAAGGGTTTATGGAGTTTTAATTAAATATTTATCATATAAACACGTGTCAATAGTGACCTTAATTGACCCACTTCTGTAAACGTTATGAAATAAAATAAATCTATCCCCAAATATTGTGACCTAAAATAAACTTACTTATTAAAAGTTGTGACCTTTTTTAAACTTTTCAAAACATTGTGGGTTAAAATGAACTTACCCCCAAACATTGTGACTTTTAGTGTAATTTACCCTATAAACATATGATCCATCGATTTGTGTATAACATACATACATACAGATTACTATATATAACTTATACATGATATTATATAGGTCAATTATGAAAAAAAAAAAGTGTTTTAGCCTTTTAACAATTAATTGGCATAAGTTTTTTTTCCTTTCTTTTTTTTTTTTATGAATAACTAGCTGAAGATACATTTGTTTTGTCCCATCCAAAAAAAATCTTTTAATGGTCACATGATAGTCACTTGTCTTTTAAAAATAATCTCTATCCCAAAAGAAATTCCTTCTTTGTCTCTCTTTCCCCCTAATTATCTCTTCTACTTCAGCAATAATAATGAAGGATAAGCAACCCCATACACCTATCTCTTCTACTCTAAGGATGGGACATATTATTCCACTCTTCGAATTTGCCAAACATCTCTTCCATGACTTCAACTGCACCGTCACCCTCATCATCCCCACTAACGACTCACCATTGAAGCAGTAGAAATCGCTACTTGAATCTCTCCCTCCATCAACCACCACTATGTACCTACCTCTTGTGAGCTTTGATGACGTCCCTTAAGATGGCAAGATCAAGATTTTAATCTCCCTTACGATGGTTCGCTCCTTCCCTTCCCTAAGCAACGCACTAAAGAAATTAGCTAAGCCTAAGTAGCCCATTGCCCTCATCGCCAATCTCTTTAGTATAGATGGCTTCCACACAGCAAAAGAAGTTAGAAATCTTGAAATACATATTCTTTCCTTGAACCACCATGTGATGTGAACGCATCAAGGCCAATTTATCAGTTAATTGTCATTTTTAATTTCTTTGTCAGTTACAATCAGTTACTTATTTTTGTCAGTTACGTGTCTTTAATTTCTTTGTCAGTTATATGTCTTTAATTTCTTTGTCAGTTATAGTCAACTATTTATTTTTGTCAGTTACATATCTTTAATTTCTTTGTATGTAAAATACTATATATTAAGTCTTGGTTATGAGAATTAAAAAGGTTTTAGTTTATTTTTATTTTGGTGAGTTCATGTGAGAGAGTTCTCTCTTGTAATTGACAGGATTGTCAATACATGTTATGAATATTGAGAATTATAATTTTCTTTATTCTTCTTGCTGATTGAATTTTTATATTCCTTTAGCAATTCGTGAGAGTTTTTACAAATCGTGAGTTATATCGATTTGTGATTCCATTCACAAACCAGTTTGATTTTTGTTAGTCGTGGCACCTATCGACTAATAATATCATCCATATCATTTATTTCTGTTTTCCTTTAAAATCAGAAAACCCAAAAAGATTATGAAAAAATTGTTAACCTCCTTGGCATCTTATCATTTGGTATCAGAGCTTCTGGTTCAGCGCGCTTCATTCCGGTCTTCCAAGAAAAGAAAGAAGTCGCCTCAAAAGTTTCAGGAGATTCAACATGTTCACATGATTTTCCATCTAGATTAAATGCCAAGATTCGAGGTCGAATCTTTTCCAAGAAGGGGAGAATGATGTGAATGCATCAAGGCCAATTTATCAGTTAATTGTCATTTTTAATTTCTTTGTCAGTTACGTGTCTTTAATTTCTTTGTCAGTTATATGTCTTTAATTTCTTTGTCAATTACAGTCGGCTATTTATTTTTGTCAGTTACATATCTTTAATTTCTTTGTATGTAAAAAACTATATATTAAGCCTTGGTTATGAGAATTAGAAAGGTTTTAGTTGATTTCTATTTCGGTGAGTTCATGTGAGAGAGTTCTCTCTTGTAATTGACAGGATTGTCAATACATGTTATGAATATTGAGAATTATAATTTTCTTTATTCTTCTTGCTGATTGAATTTTTATATTCCTTTAGCAATTCGTGAGAGTTTTTACAAATCGTGAGTTATATCGATTTGTGATTCCATTCACAAACCAGATTGATTTTTGTTAGTCGTGGCACCTATCGAATAATAATATCGTCCATATCATTTATTTATATTTTCCTTTAAAATCAGAAAACCCAAAAAGATTGTGAAAAATTGTTAACCCCCTTTGGATCTTATCACCATGTGTCTCTCTCTCTCTTCTTCTTCATGCCAACTCTCAACCAAGAGGTCATGTGTGAGTATAAAGACCTTCTAAAACCAAAAAGCCAATATTATCCATATTTTCCATCAGTAAGGGATAGGGTGAGGTTGGATTTGGGTTAGAAGGTAAGCTTTTGTTATTTTTGTAATTTAGACAAAGAAAGAGAAAGAGTTTCACCTTTTTTTGTTTAAAGACACGTGACTATCATGTGACTATTAATGGCTTTTTAGATGAGACAAAACAGAGTGTATCTCTGGTCAATCAATTATCAAAAAAATAATTCAGGTGAGTTAATTGTAAAAAAGCCAAAACAGAGGTAAGTTTTTTGTAATTAAACCTATATATGAATATGTTATGTATATACACACATATATTATACATGGTGTAGACCTATATGTTAAACATACATGCCCAATCTATTTATTTGTATATAAAGGTGTTAATGGTCTAATATGGACCACAAGCCTTCCAAGACATGTGTGGCCCACCAACCGACTAGGCTATGTTAAACTTGTAAGTTTGATGGGATTTTGATAAGACAACTAGTTGCAAAATTAGCTATTCAATTGTGTTAAACTACAATTAATTAATCAAACAATACAATGATCAATATGTTAGAATATATATATATATACATATTTATGTGTGTTGATCTATGAAGATTTGTACAGGAATTAGCATGTGCAAATTCATTAAGCACAGTAGTAGTCACTCATTACATTGAAGGTTCAACGAGTCCTTAGTCAAGGCACGACAAGCTCAAGACTATAGCTCGACGAGCTCAAACATGCAGAGTCCTTGGTTATGGGGTTCATTAAGGGCTCGACAAATCTACTCCTCAAGGCATAATAAGCTTAAAGGCCAACTCTTGACAAATTAAAAAATGCACAATCTTGGCCGTGAGGTTGGTTGAAGACTCAACAAGTTCATTGTTCCGGTTACGATGAGCTCAAAATGTAAGACTCAACAAGATCAAAGATGAACATCTTGGTCGAGGGTCAAGTTTAAGGTGCAACAAGTTCAAGACATGACAAGTCTGAGGCATAACAAGTTTGAATTCAAGGCTCGATAGAATGCATATGAGTACAAACTTGGTTGAGAGCAAAAATGAAGGTACGACAAGTATTAGGGCATGACAGTTTGAATGAACAGGCCGATGTGGCAAAAAGAGCTGTTGAAGCACATTTAATGTGTGTAACCTAAAGATGTTATGTCTAATGGATATTTGAATTTTTGAAGGCTTTAAATACTCTATCCTTGGGAGATTGAAGAGAAGTGCGAATTGAAAGAGCTATTACTTATGAATAAACCAATCATTAATTTTCTCATTCTCTTATTCATTAAATTGTAAATATCTGTAAATAGAGAGAAAATCATTCTAGTGCTCTATTCCTGTATCAGCTATCTATCAAAGAGCATCTAGATAAAGAAAGGAAATATTTTATTTCCTAAGTAATGTAAAAGTGGTGTATTGCTTAGCCTGAGCGTGTTTAATTGATGATTAATAAAAAGATTGTGAAGTCCTCGGTTGGAGGCATTGGTAGATCTAGAGAGTAGAAAGTGTGTTGAACTGCACGTTAAATATGAACTCAAATTTCCTATCCCTATTTCTTTTATATTTTATATTATAATCTGTGGTTGTATTATCGGCTGCTATTGAAGTTAATTTTGATTTGTTGCATTAAAATTAATTGTTTAAGCATTTTAGGGCAAATACTCAATTCACCTCCCTTCCCCCACAAAGTGTTTTCTAGTGTATTTTCATGTTTTCATCTGGTATCAGAGACTCATCTGTATCTTTTCTATGCTTTATCGCATATAGAGTAAAGATCATGTAATTAAATGCACTAGGGTTTTTAGAGGGGCAAGTTATCAATAGACCACCACTTTTATGTGGGGGTAACTACCCATATTAGAAGTGTAGAATGAAAATTTTTCTAAAAGCTCAAAATAGATTAATATAGAATATTATAGAAAATGGACCTTTAACTATAGAAGGAAAAGAAGAAAGAGATTACAACAAAAATGATTAGAAAAGATTAAATTTGAATGAAATTGCTATGAATATATTGCACTGTGAGCTAAACAAAAGTGATTTTGATAGAATTTGTACATGCAAATAAGCTAAAAAAATATAAGATGAACTAGAAAATACTTATGAAGGAACTTCTAGAGTTAGAGACATGAAAATAAGTCTTTTATTTGGTCAGTTCGAAAATTTTAAAATGCTTCTAAATGAATCTATAGACGAGATGCATAATAGATTCATTAACATCATAAATCCCTTAAGTGTACTTGGGAAGAATTTTACTAACTTAGAAATAAATTATAAACTTCCCAGGTTACTCCCTAATGATTAGAAAGCAAAAAGAACTATCATAAAAGAAGCAAAAGATTTAAGTGCTATGAGTAAAGAAGAACTCCTTAGGGAACTCAAAACGCATGAGCTTATCAAGAAGCAAGGAAAAGAAGCAAACAAAAGGATGTTGCTCTAAAAGCTACAAATCATGCTTTTAGTGATGATGATAATGAAAATAAGGAACTTATCTAGATGGATAAGATGCTTAAGAAGTTGATGAGGTCCAGCAACAAGTCAAAGAGAGTAGACGATAACAGCAGCTCATCTAGATATAAAAAGAAAGATGTGATAACTTGCTACAATACAATGCCACCAACCTGGACATATCCAACTGTACTGTCCACAACTCAAGAAGGCATCAAAAGGATCAAGAAAAGAAGTACTCATCGCCACTTGGAGTAATGATAACTCAAGTGACTTTAATGAAAATGTGTGCTTCATGGCGCTAGACGACGAGGTAACTTCCTCCTCTTCTCCTTCTTATGATGAGTTGTATTTCATATGATAAAGTATGTTGTAAGCTAGTAAAAGTAAAGAAAAAAGAATAGTATGCTTAAATCTTTAATGATGGAAGTAAAAGAAGAACTAGAAAATTTTCAAATCAAACATGAGGAAATTAAATTAGAAAATGAAAAACTACATGAAGAAATAAATGGTCTGAAATGGGAAAATAATAAGATAAATAATAAGTACAAGCAACTAAAAGATAAAAATGATGAGTTAAGCAAGATCAATGAAAAATTAACAATTAAAAATTACTTACTTGATATTAAAATTAAAACTATCAATAATGATAGAGTTGAATGTGCCAAATGATAATTTGAACACACTTTTTGAAAATCAAAAGTGTGATTTAAATAAATATGGAATTAGCTATAGTAGAGAAGATAGCTGCAAGTCCCACAAAACTCATTTTGTAAAAACCACCCATAAGACATATGCAACTACTCTGAGAAATCTGGTCATATTGCACATAATTGTGCAATAAGAAAAACCATGCATTTGAATTATAAAAGAATACTAACTAGTTTAGATTCTTAAAAAGGTGATTCTTATTACACCTAACTAAAAAGGACCCAAACTCAAATGGATACCAAAAAGATGATTGTATTTTTATAGGTACCCTAAGTGGCTCTAAGGGAAAAAAAAAATATGGTATATTCTCAACTTGCTTGAGTTTGATAGTTTGTGCTCTTGATATTTTGGTGTAAAGATGCTTTTGTGCATGTTTTTATTCTAAAAATGAGCTAAAATTAAATTTGAAATGCACAAAATTGGATTTTCATGTTTTTTTATGTATAAATCATGTTTTGTCATATTTATTGGATCTAAACAAACTTGTACAAAGGTTCAAATTTGAATGAAAATGATTTTAAATAATTTTGTGCACACTCTTGAGGAAAATTCATTCTTTTGATAACTAAAATGTGCACAAATTTGCAATATGTGTGAACTTATGTGAGTTTGTTTAGTTCCAACATGCTTTATATAATTTTTTTACTTGCATGAAAGTGTTGGATATACTTAAACACGAATTCCTTGATAATATATTGATTTTCTGCATATTTTGAACTAAATTTGTGCTAAAATTGGGCTTTGAATACATAAAAATGGTTTTTCATGCTTTTGATTCATAAATAATGTTTATACATGTTTAATGTTGCTTTCTAAACTTACTTGAAAATTTGAAAATATTTGAATAGTATCTTAGACTTATTTGTACACGCTGGAAATACATAATCTGCAATTTTCTAACTGTAACTTACACAAATTTATAATATAAAGATGTTTTATCATGTCAAAAACCTTTTTGAACTTGTATGTTGTCTGTACATCTCTCCTTATTTGCAATATCATAAATCTATCATTTTTTTTTGTGATTATAAAGGGAGAGAAGTGTAGAATGCACAATTAAAGAAGAGAGAACAGCTTAACTTGCATATATTATGTAAAAATACTCTTTATTTGTGTTTGTTTCTGTTAAGTGAATAGTATCATTCATAAGTTAATGAGCTAATATTGTAAGGCACGATTTACATGTTTTGCTTGTGAGTGTTTTAGTGAAGTCCCTTTGTGTTTGAGGCAATAGGCGAAGTCCTCATGTGTTGAGATGCATGTGCGAAGTCCTACGTGTGTGTTGGCATTGAGTGAAGTCCTCTGTTGAGGCAATGTGAAGTATTCTTTGTGAGGCAATTATTTATATTGAATGAAAAATATGAAGTCCTCCTTGAGTAAAGCAACTTCTATTGTTGATTTTTTGATGAGTCTAAAGGGGAAAGATAAATGTATGCATAATTGACATGCATGAAATATTCTTTTAATAACTTCAAAGGGGAAGAAGAGCCGTTATGTTTATATGTTGTATGCATTATGTTTGTATGTTGTATACTATGCTTGTTTTTTTACCAAAAAGGGGGAGCTAAATGATGAATTAAGTGTGTGTGCATTTCCCTAAAATTAAGCATCCAAGTCTTTAAATCAAGTCTGAGAAAATTCCTTTAAAATCCATATGCTTAATTGAGGGGGAGTATGCTGAATTGAAAAGGGGTTAACTGTGCATAATTGTCCTCATCAAAAAGGAGGAAATTGTTGAACTTTTAAGTTCAATATGGGTTCTCATTAGATAATTAGTTACACAATTAATTATTCAATTGTGTCAAATACACTTAATTAATCGAATAACATAACGATCGGTATGTTAGAAAATATATATTTTGTCTGTGTTGTTCTGTGGAGATTTGTGTAGAAATTAGCATGTGCAAATTCATTAAGCATAACAATCGTTACGGATTACATCAAGGGCTCGATGAGTCCATAGTCAAGGCACAACAAGCTCAAGACTAAAGCTCAATAAGTTCAAACATGCATAGTGCTTGGTTAGGGGCTTTGTTAAAGGCTCAACGAGTCCACTCCTCAAGATGTAACAAGCTTAAAGGCTAAAGCTCGACAAATTAAAAATTACACAGTCTTGGTCGCGGGGTTTGTCATGGGTTTGACGAGTTCATTGCTCAAGGTGAGACAAGTTCAAAATCTAAGACTCTACGAGATCAAAGATGAACAATCTTAGTCGAGGATCAATTCCAAGGTGCAATAAGTTTAAGATGCAACAAGTTTGAAGCATGATAAGTTTGAATTCAAAACTTGATGGAGTGCATATAAGCACAAATTTGATCAAGGGAAAAAATAAAGGTATGACACTTTAAGGTGTGACAAGCATTAAAGCACTACACTTTAAGGTGCAATAAGCATTAAGGCGCAACAGTTTAAATGAATGGGCTAATGTAGTAAAAAGAGTCATTGAAGTGCATGTAATGTTTAGCGATTTAAAGACGTTATCTTTAACAGACATTTAATTTTTTAAAGGCTATAAATGCTCTATCCTTGAGAGATTGAAGAGAAGTGCGAATTAAAAAAGCTATTACTTGCGAACAAACAAATCATTAATTTCCTCGTTCTCTTATTTATTAAATTGTAAATATTTGTAAAGAGAGAGAAAACCATTATAATACTCTATTCTTATATTTAATATCTATTAGAGAGCATATAGAGAGAGAAAGGAAATATTTTATTTCCTATGTATTGTAAAAGTAGTGTACTACTCAGCTTGAGCGTGTTTGATTAGTGATTATGAAGTCCTCAGTTAGAAGCATTAGTGGACTGTAGAAAGTAGGAATGGGTCGAATCACACGTTAAATCTGGACTAAATTTTCTATATCTATGTCTTTTTATATTTCATATTATAATCTGTTGTTATATTGTCGGTTGCTATTAAAGTTAATTTTGTTGTGTTGTATTAAAATTAATTGTTTGAGCTTTTTAAGGTAAATAGTCAATTCCACTCCCCCCTCCCCGTACCCCAACCAAGTATTTTCTAATATATTTTCACATTTTCAGGCCACCCATTAGGCTAAGACTCAGTCCATGACAGCAACAACTTGAAGCCCTACCGGAGCACCTATCATCTTTGCCAACAGTCCGACCAACTCCTAGCCTTTTATTGATTAGCACCGCACTTGGCATCATTTAGTGCACTCGCCTCAATCAGGCTCAACATATGTGCATGTGAAGTAGTGGGTTTTACTCATGTCTATAGTAATTGTTGCCAACCGCAACGCACTCTCGTACTATTCTACGGCACATTCTACCACTAAGGATCACTTGACTATAAATTACCTTCTCCCCTCTACAAGAATGATGATGTCACTCGAAGTATCTTTCATACTCATTACTTATCCCTAAATTGACATGCTTGTTGACTAGGTATTGGAGTGGTTGCACGAGGCCCTACCCAACGTACCATTAGCTGTGATATATTAAGTAGGCCCATAATCTATCATATTATAGTCTAATTCTCTACATATGGCCCCCATTGGATTAGAACTAGAGACAATATGTATATAACATTTTAACTTTCTATTCCTCTTGCAAGGGAATTTTAAAAAATAAAAAATACAACCTTACAATCTTCTAATTTCTTTAACCAAGTTTGTTTGGTTTGTCTTATTCTAGTCATTTTAGCAACTACTTTTGTCATTTTTGAATAAAATCTTTTTTAAGAAACAAATACAGATGAAAAACAAACATTTTTACTCATAAACAAATTAGATAGACTACATATAAATCAGATACAAATCAACTACAAATAAGATATGAATACAGATCAGATTCAGATAGAATATGAATGAAAATCAGACAATCTAAACAGATAAAAAAAGTGGAACAACAACTACGTTTGCTATAACATTCCAAATGAGAATATTTGGTGGTAAATATAGGCATTTTCAAGTTCCTTTATTCATATCTATCTCTTATAAGCATGGTTACTGTCACTACATCTAGCAATTCTCCTTCCCATAGCAACAACATTCCATGAAGCTATCCAAAAGCCAAAAAACATCATAAACTAGATAGCATATGGCATGAAAATGATGAAGAACTTGAATCTATGTCTTGCAACCCACATGAATCTATGTCGTTGTTGCTTGAATGGCACTCCCCTGAAAATAACCATCATTCCTCTAGTAAAACTCAAATGGAAATCTCTAATGAAACCAAGTAATGAAACCAAGGAAGGTAAGCCTACATATCGAGACGTCTGAAAGTTTACTATACCTAAAGCGTATGTTAAGTGTTTCTTTCAAGAAGAGGCCTTTGAGATGGAATATTATCATAACACTTAAATTGTAAACCATTTAATTTTTCATAATTCTTAGAAAATAATCTTATAGTTAAATACCAAAACTAAGACCCTGAAAACCGATCCAAGTTAAACCTGAATTCTAAATAAGATCAAATACGAAAATTTTAACCTTAAGAAAAAGAGAACCCTAAAAATAAAATGGAAAATCTAACAATCATTCAATTCAACATCCGTACACCAACCAAATCATCTATATGATCCCTAACATGTAAATCAAGATGATATATCCAAATAACACTCAATAACAAAGTACTAAAACCTTAAACCCTTCGATGAATTTTAGAATTAAAAAAAAATCAATTACCATCAAAAGTCAAACAGAGTCATCCCATTACCCTAGACTCAGTTAAATGATCTCGGGAACAGGAAAATATTCGATAAATCATAAAAAATAAAATAAAACGTAAATTTTGAACCAACAATATAACACGGCCAAAAACCCTAAAATTTTATGATCTTATAAATAAATCAAAAATCTAGAAGTCAAATCGGAATCCTAAAATCAACCTAGAGCAATAACAAACTCTAGTGAATTAGATCCGACAATCTCGTGCTCTAAACCCTTAAACAATAAAATTAAGTTAATAATAGGTTATAGTCTATAATAATGTAGTGAAGCTTAAAAATATTAGATTCGTTAAAATTTAGTTCATTTCGGATCTGAATAGGAATAGATTTTGAAAATCGTGTCCTTATGCACCAAACAATAAAAATATTCCGATAATACCATTAGACTCGTAATAATATGAGGATTCCAAAAATATTAGTTTTAGAATTTTTGAAATCTAAAAATATCTTATGTAGCATGTTTATGCTATTTTTATTACTACTAGTATTTTATTTGTATAGTCTACTATTGATTGTACTATTTATACTAATCACTACTATTCATCTATCTTTAATTTTTCTTACTACCTACTTCTTACAACCTATATATCTATTTCTTACATTTACTTTTCCAATATTACTTTTTACTTAACTTCTCTTATACTTTTCTTATAAAATTAATTTTTAATTACTCTTTTTCTTCATGCCATCAATTTTCTTTTCTTTTTCATTTGTTTAATTAACAACAATTTCCCTCCAACTTTATCTATAATTACCCCTTCTCTCCTTCACTTCTTACACACTTTTCTTTTACCATAACAAAACTCAAAATCATTTCTCAAATTTTCTCTCTAATTTTCCTCTCTAAAATTCTCTCCCCAACTCTCTCTTCTTTCTATAAAACTACCATCCACATATTACTTCCAAAATCCCATTTCTTCTTTAACCAACAAATAATTTTAGGTAAAGATTCCTACATTTATCTTCAAGTCATGCAACTTAACATGATCATAGTGTATGCTTCCCAAACCCATGGGTGTTATGGAAGCAACAATATGTTCATATTTGTTCCTATTCATGCAATTTTATCATTATGTTGATATTATATAATGTTCTATTTATTGCTTCTAATCTAACTTCTATATGTTATTAAATATATTTATGTGTATATATATATATATATTTCTTAAAGCATAAAGTTCACTAATATAACCTTTAATTATGCTCATGCAATTTATTTATTTCTTGCAATTTATTTATTATTTCATGTTGTTATATTAAGACTAGTCTTTCTAGTCTTAGACTTGTCATCATCAAGTCAAAACAATTTTTTTTCATTCTTTTTGGACTGTCTATAATCTAAGTCCAAGGAGCCTTGAAATAAATCTAAGACTCTCATGATTTTTTTTATTTGTTTTCTTACTTTATTAAAGGACTTACCCCTGTCTAAGTTCGAGAAGTCTTGATACAATCTAAGACTTTCTAATACTTGACGTTTATTATGTGCTTATGTCATTATCTTCCATCTTTCATATTAATTATTTTTGTCATGTTACTTAATTATAAACTCATGTTAATGCATGACCATGTTGTTGTTGTCTTAAGAAAAATAAGAGATTTTTTTTTATAAAGAAAATAAGTTAAGCTTACTATAAAAATGTAATTTTATCACTTAGAAAAAGTTCTATTAAAATTTAGAATTTTTTTCCCAACAAAATATTTTTTTTTCAAAAATTTTAGACAAGTTCATTATAGATCTTAGTGTTGTTATTATGCAAGACTTTTTAATTCTTTACTTCCTTTTCAAACTACCAAAATAAAATTATTATTTAAAACCTTAAGGTTGATAATTCTTTAATATATAATTTTTTTCTTAAAAACTTATTTATAAGTCAAGTTTAAAATCAACTCACTAAAAACACACTTGGGAATAAATCGATGTACAACTTAAGCAACTAAGTTTTATGAAGTAAAAATCTATTTTCTTTTATGAAATTAAGGAAATATTTTTCTAACAAAGGTCCATGTATTGAAAAATTATGGATTTAGAAAAAGAGTTATTATGAGAATAAGAACCTAAAACAAGTTACTCCTTTAATTTTCCTGATAAGCCAAAACTTAAAACATTTTTATACAACTTAGGATGATTTTTCCTTACAACCACATATAGGTTCATATTTTGAAAAATAATTAGTTAAAAGAAGTTTAGCATAAAAATAAAATATTCATGAACTCAAACTAAATATGGAAATAACAATTTCTTTAATTGAGTTTCACATTTACAAATCTAAGAATTAGAATTTTGTTAAAAGAATAAAACTTAAGAAAATTCTTTCAAAGGAACTACACTTAGGTTTTCGTCACAAAACCATGTTATATAAAATAAATCGTTAAGCAAGAATTTTTTAATAAATATAAGACTTTTAGAAAATACATATATTGAATTATAATTTTGTTAATCAAATATATACAAAATAGCAATTTAAATCACAAGTCAAAGAATGACACCTCCCTAAACTCTATCTTTCATAAAAATTATTTATAAATTTTATTTCTAAGACAACATCACTAGAATTATGCATATAATATGAGTTTATATATATATATATATATATTAAAAGTATTTTCCAACTCTATAAATATTCATGTGTTTGCTATAGAATTTTTTATGAAATAAAATTGAGAAAATTTACAAATTGAGGTTGGAATTTTAGTGCTAGAGTTGTACTAACCCGTTTTCAAACCCAAATGACTTCAAATGTTAAAAATAACTTTAGAAATAGGTAGATCTTTTTTATTAAGTAGAAAATGACATCTTATATGTGAAATTCCGAATTAAAATGATCAAGATATATCCATTTTAAGTTAGGATTTCACATAATTCGAATTTTGATGAAAATAATCAAATAGAATTAGAAAGTCTAAGTAGAACTTCTATAGAATACTCATCCAAGGTATTTCTTTTGTCTATATGATGAAGAATACAAGATTTCCCTTATTGAGGATTACTACGACTAAGAAGATTGCGATATGGATGAGTGAGTTTTCCCTCCTAATTTCGTTACCTTACTTGTACTTGTAGATAGCTGCACTAGATCTATAGGTATAAGATAAAATGAACATGTATGGGGTATGGGTTTATATTTTTATGCCATTATATATGTGTGACAATGGATGCTAAGCATATCGGAATCCACACATGATTGTTTAAGTATATTATTAATATTACATGTTACTTATGTGTGTATGATGATTGTTTGATCACCTTTAAGTTTACCATAATTATACTCGACCTTTATATAAATTAAATAGATATACATTGCATCCGTCGAGTCGCATCATAAGGACTGCTACTCCTACATGAGAATCGAAAGGGCCAAAGATCAAGCTCATTCTTAGGGAACTAAGGCATACCAAGGATACATCGCAAGGATGAGCCGCATCGATTGATTGCTGAAAGTAGATTGCTCGGGGTCTAGCAATGAAGATGGCAAGGATCTTCGTACCTAAATTCCCCAACCTTCGATACGAAGGGTTAAATCTATTCTATATATGGTTTCTGGATAACCATATATATTTGTGTAACCATGTAATTGTTGCATAGTATGCAAAACATATGCGTGAAAAATTATAAACTTATTTGAAATCACGGTACGAGTAAAAATGAATAACTCACTAAGCTTGTTGTAAGCTTACACCCCAATAGGCTTTTGTTGAAATAGGTATGTTTGCAGTTACGATCGAGGATCGGAATATTAAGGAAATCATTGGCGAATCTTTGAGCTCTTATGGAAGAAGTGGAACCATAGGATAGATTTGCTTTCATGTAATTTCTTTATGAGTTATATATGATATGTTAAAGTTCGGAGATTTCTCGAAAGTGTATTTGTATAGTTCTGAAGACATTAGCAGGGATATGCCCTTAAGAATTGTAATTGACTTTGCTTATGTTTTATGTTAAGTATTCTTCTTATCTTGTTATTCGATTATTATCAAAGTAAATTGCATTACTTTGATACGTTCCCTCTTATGTGTTGTGTGCCTTATGCATGATATGAAAGCCTTTGCGTGACTAAAGAAGTCATTCCTAGGCTTTAATATTGTATACGGTGGACTGTCACGTTTATAGTACCCCTCGAGGAGTGACACAAGTTTAAGAAGATAATAGTACAACTATCTCCCTTATACCATGTGATGAAAAATAAACATTTTTACTTATAAATAGATCAAATACAATACAATACGGATAAAATACGGATGCAGATCAAATATAGATAAAATATAAATGAAATCAGACAATCTAAATAGATGAGTGGAATAGCAACTATGTTTGCTATAACATTCTAAATGAGAATTATTGTGTGGAAAATATGGACATTTTCAAGTTCCTTTTTCATAACTTTCTCTTGTAAGCATGACTATTGTTACTACATCTATCATAGCAACAGCATTCCACAAAGCTATCCAAAAGCTAAAAAAATCATAAACCAGATAGCATATGGCATGAAAATGACAAAGAACTTGAATTTTTGCCCCACAACCCACATAAATCTATGCCTTTGTTGCTTGAATCGCACTCCTCTAAAAATAACCATCATTCTTCTAAGAAAACTCAAATGGAAATCTCTAATGAAACCAAGAAGGTAAGCCCACATATCAAGATGTGGTCTGAAAATTTACTATACATGGAGCATATGTCAAGCATTTCTTTCAAGAAGAGGCCTTTGAGATGGAATGGGATCATAACTGTAACGCCCTAACCTGTTGGCATTACAACCCGCCACGTGTCCTCTCTTAATAGGACACGCTAAGGCTTTAATTTCCACAAACAACATGAATATCACCTGTATAACTCACAAAATATAAAAGAAGACATGTAGTCCTCATAAATAAACCATCTGATAATGACATAATCTCCATAACCAGAAAACTAGACATTGTTGACATAACTGCAGGTTAACAAGTCGAACCACAACCTAAAACTATTACAATATATAAAACTCCAGATACAACTGAAAATCCAATGAACAAAAAACATGAATCTAACACTGAATAACAACAAGACATAAAAAGTCTTCATTGATCCATCCTATGTCATCTATGACTATACAACTAGTCATCAGCAGGGTAGTCAGGACCGCTAACGCCATCCCCATCCTCATAGACGATATCAAAACCCGATAGTTCATATATTACACTATCATCACCTGTACCTGAAATATAACAGAATGAGCGGCAAAGTCCAGTACGATAATATCTAATCCAGTTCGAGCAAGGTTATGCATATGTAGCATGTATAAATATATGCAACTGAACTAAATGCATACAACAAATTATTATCTATTTTAGCCCAGCAAAACAACACAATTCAGAATCCAGTATATATAAATCCCGCACTCAGAGTAACTCAGACTCTACTTTAAAAACAACCAACTGATTTTGAAAATAAATAATCATATACATATATGGATGAGTGGGTACTCCCCAAACATCCCAATTCCTGAATACCTAAATTCTACCGGAATCATATCCTAGCACGAGTCCACTTGGGACAATCTCACACTAAGATCATCAAGGTGCCTCACCAGTATTACTGTCTGCCAGGTCTCTACTGGTCAAAGCCAACCACAACCAGGCAGAAAATTATTAAGCCAAATATTTATTAAGTTCATTATGCAATTTTGTTCCTACATCCATTCACAAAATTCTAATCTAGAAGCACATACATCAAACAATGGATTGGTCGTACCTTTTATATTCAGGAGATGACTTGAACTATTCAAAGACAATCGTTAATAACTATAAAAACCAAACCACAACACAGCCAGCCACTACCACCAAACTCTCAAACTCCCAAACCCGATATCAAACAACAACTCCAATCTCAACCTGTAAAATATCAACATATATCAAATCACCAACATTCATAGATAAATCAAACTTAACATAAAACAACCTATCTACACTAACCTGATATAGAACTTCACAAACTCGACCTATACTGATCAACAACTCCAAACACCTCCAATAATATCAAAGAACAGCAATTCCAATCCTCAAATCAGAAATCTTCACAAAACTCTATAAAACACATCATTTAATCAATATTGTAACATCAAGGCTGTCCAATTTCATGCAAAAGGATTCAGAGCTTATGCTTACTGATATGGAATGTATAATACTTGTTTCTCCTCTTTTTATACTAATCAAAACACGAGCTAGGGTTGATTTTCACAATTCCTTCAAAAGCAGCAAGAATTCATCAAGAATCAAGCATAAATTCGTCACTATATGCTTACACATGACAAACGGGAATCAACTGACCTTCAACAGATCTTTTGCTTCGAACTTAGCCTCTTATATCAAATACCAACACAAGATTCACGAATCCAACAGCCCTTAACACTGCTTGTTTGCGAATCTGGAACCCCAAGTCAGCCTATGATCACGTTGCACCACTACAACGTTTTGGACATCAAACACCATACCAGCACTCCCAAAAACACCTTCAGCATGTAAATAATAACATAGGATTTGATAAACTCTGCAAAAATCGCTCACGCATCGTTCCTATATATAGAAAAACAGACTTACGCCGACAGTTACTGTTCTAAGGCCGGCGGCGCTCGGGTTCTAGTTGTCTGCGTAAATACCAAAAGTCGCATCTGTTGAAGAGTATGCCGGCAAATTTAAAAACTAGGCCAACAGCGCTCGGGTTCCAATTGTCGGCGTAAATACCAAAGGTCGAGTCTGTTGAAGAGTACGCCGGCAAATTTAAAAACTACGCCGGCGGCCTTGCTCTCCGGCTTTGCCCAACACATCATCCAACACCGGCAAAAACATAAACAAACACTGGCGGCCATCACAGCGTAATGCCGACGCGGCCTGCCCTACGCCAGCGGCGTACTTCATCAGAAATGCCGGCCTTCATTGCAGAAAATATAAAACTTGATCCAATTGATGCCAATCTGTTCCAACACGAAATTGATCAAACTTAACTTATTTTAACATCAACATAAAGGCCTCTTAACATCTGGTAGCTTGTGAATACTTATCACTTATAATTATTTTGTATATTACAATAACACTCAAGTTCAGGAAGATAATAGTATAAGTATCTCCTTGATAGCCTATTATTTAGTAATAAGATCAATTTCTTTTTGTCAGGAAAGGCATGGTGTGAATCTCTAATCATCAAAGTTGACGGCGCATCATTAGGATATAAATATCTTTACATAAAGCTCAAGGCATTATGGAAATTTGCTTTAGATTTCACTATGATAAGAAATGAAAATGAATTCTAAATAGTGTCCTTTAGCTTTGATGAGCATATTAAACAAATAAAATGAGATGGCCCTTGGTTTACAAATGGGCATTTTATAGCAATAAGAAAGTAGGAGCCAAATTTCCAAGCTTTAACCTCAAATCTCAACTTAGTGGCAGTTTGGGTGCGAATGTATGAACTTCCACTTGAGTTCTATAATAAGAACACTTTATTAAAAATAGAAAATATAATTGGTCTAGTCTTAAGAATTGATACTTTTACCTTTAATGTAGAAAGGGGCAATTTGCTCGTCTTTTGAAATAACTTAACTTTCATGCATAATTAAATTTAATATATTTATGTTGATTTGAGTAAATTATAAAATTTATGAAGTGTTGAGTTGAATGAAAATTGATATGTTAGTATGAATTAGTAATATTGATGAATGGCATGATTAGTGTGTAAATGTGTTATGTATATTTGATATTGTTAAAATTACTTTTATTATATATAAATATGGTTGATAAGTTATATGTGATAAAAATAAATATAATGTGTTAGTGTGATTGAAAGTTTTGTTTATTGTGGTTTCAATTTGTGTTAAACTTCAGTTTTCAAAATCAAACTCAACCTAAAATTAAACCAAACTTAACAGATTTTTAGCTCATTTCAAGCCCAAAATCAAGCCAAAAACAAGCCCAAAGCCCACTCGATTTACACTTTAAAATCTACCCCAAAAGTCAATAAGTTAAGGATAAATATTAACTCTCATTTTTGCAAAAATCATAAAGCAAAAACAAACTAAAAATAGACCAAAAACATACCAAAATTCGTGGAAAAATTCAAGCTTATTTTTCTAACCTTTTTAATCAAGTTTGCTTGCTCAAATCAGTAAGAATTCACTCCCACTCATCATCTACAAGTTTAAGGTAAGTTTATATGCCTTTTTGTGATGATTTACAGTCTTTTGTTTCATGAATTTTCTGTGAAAAATTACCTTTTTGGTAGATTACAAGTAGTATTGGTACGTTAAGTTGTTAAAGAATGCTTTTGGATGCTTGAAGCTATAGTAGATAGATTGTTGTAAGCTCTAATATTGTTTTGAGTTGAAGTGTTGGAGTTTAATGAGTTATGATGAGTGTTGAAGTTGTTTTGGGTATGTTGAGTTGGTGAGTTTAGAGATGAAGGAGTAGATTGGTGTTGAATGATATTGAAGTTGTTTCATTTGGGAATGTGAAGTTCATGTGAGTTTTGAATGGTTAAATGCATGTGGTATAGTGTATGATGTTTGTCTAGGGCTTAGAGTATGTTTTGAGAATATATGGGCCATATACTTTTGATACAACATGTATGGGAGGGTGTTTTACCCACTAATGCTTCATACACGTTTCGAAACACCATGTATGACAAGGTGTTTCATTTTCTGACCTTTATTTGCTTTTCCCGTGGGTTGAAATGGCATCCCATACACCATATATGGCATCATGTTTCATTTTCCGATCCTACATGTGTTTTTCCTCTGAGTTGAAACGGTATCCATACATCATGTATGACATCATGTTTCATTTTCTGATCTTGCATGTGTTTTTCCTTGGGTTCAAACGGCATTCGATACACCCTGTATGGTACCCTATTTCATTTTCTGACCTTTCGTAAACTTGTATCAAACCTCCCTATGACACCAACTTTGCCCCCTACACCGCCAGCATTGACTTCCAACGCCACCAGCGTACCCTAAAAAAAATTTTTTATTAAATTTATTTGTTGTAATTTTATTTCTTTATATTTGTTCCTTATTTATTGTTTTTAGTTTTATAATTAATTAAAAAGCTTGTATGAATTTATTTTATGTATGAATATTGAGTTATGCTTTATATGAGTTTCATTTGGATTTGATGAATGTTAATACTTAGCAAATAATTGTGATTAATTAAAAGTCTTAATGAACATATGATATGTATAAATGCCAAGTTATGCTATTATATGAGTTTTATTTAAAAGTTAGTGAATGTTAAGTACTTAATAACTATATGTGAATAATATTTAAGTGAGAATTAATAATATTGATATAAAATGAATTTGCCATAACAGCTTCATATCCTCTTTTGAGTGCGCCTACTGATCATTTTCGTGATAAATCAGATACTATAGGTACGTAGTAAATTACTTGTAATTGTTAAGTTAGGCATATTTTAATGAACTTAAGTAAAGATAAATTGGAGATTGGTTGTGTTTGAGTCGTTGAATCTAGTCCAAGGAGCAGCAACCTTGTCCAATGGGCCACTTATGTTGTAATGCAATGACTTTAAACCATGATGCAATGGCGATTCTTAAATGGCTAGGCGGTGATTGATATGGTGGATAGTATCGGGGTAACATTTGCTTATTATTAAGAAGAAATAATATAATTTAGTTCACGTTTTTGGGACAGATTGAACTAGATGATATTATGAATTAAGTTAAGTAAAGTTGAGTAGCGGCTATTAACCCTAGATGAGATTACTATTCTTTTCAGTTAGATATAGGGGATATAGGCATCCGAGCTACCTATATCAACCTCTTGAGTAGCTACTGTTACTCAGGATCCCCATGTCTCTAAGTTTGAAATCGAAGTTTGGATACTCCATTGATGATTGATTTACTTAATCAAAGATAATTAAATAGATGATTGTTGCATTTGCATTTAGTTTAAGTGTGCCTGCCATTTGTTTTTGCTTGTGTTATTGCATACTGGGCCTTTGGCTCATGTTATTGCTTTGCAGGTGATGTTGACGATGAGTGGTATGATGATATGGGTTATGGGACTGGCTAGGAAGCCTTCATGGATGAATGGGACGAACAGGGATTCCCTTTGATGATCAAAGATGTTTTCTTAAGTTGTCTAAAAGACTTCGAGTTGTAAATTTTGTGTAGTTAATGGCTTGTTGGTTAAGCTATGGTTTATAATATAAGTTATAAGTTGATTTCTTGTACATTTATTTCCAAGTAAGTTTGTAAGGTTCTAAAATGTCATTTATTTGCACTAATGTAATGATATATATAAATATGTGGGATTGATAATCTACTCATGTTGAGTTGTAGTATTTTACTAAAGTACTGTGGATTTTGTAACAAGTTAAAACAAATAGTTTATACAAACTTTATCTTTTTAGACAACCTTACATATAATGCTTAGGTATTATATGTGGTTGGGGACTTAGCATGCTTAATCATAAGGGGATTAAGTAGGCCGAGTCTTTACATCTTTGTATTCAAGTAAACTTTCATGAACCGCTGGTGCACGCAATCTATGTTGATGGAAACTCATATCATCTAAAATATGAAGAAATTAAACAATAATGTTCTAATTTAGGATGCATAGGTCATGTTGTAATTAATTCCTCAAAACTTGGAAATGAAAAAATAAAGGAAAGTAATTATGCAGCCCCATAAGAATAGGAAGTGTTAAATGATAATACTCATTTAGGAATTCCCCAAGATACACCCTTACATGATGATACTATAAATAAGGGGATAGTTTGTACAAAGGTGAAACTAATAATAAATATGGTGAATGGATTCTAGTAGGAAAGAAAAATAATTAATGAAATCAAACAGGTGCAAAAGAAACAAACTCACCTAGTAAGGAAATAAATTCAATGAATAGTGGCAATGCTATATGGAATCAAAATATTGCTCCCAATGACGGAAAACCTAAGCTTGACCAGCCTAGGAAAGATCTAGTAGATGGAGAGGAAAATGCAAATAAAGACATCAATAAAACTATGATCTCTAGTACACAAAATCAGGCAGATATAAGTCAATGAACAATAGTGGCTAAAGACATGATATTTAAGGCTAAAAATTTACCTCAAATGACTAAACCAAAGCAATCATAAAAAACACTCTCAAAGGCTTATAAAATTAATAAAATATTAGGGATGGAACGTATAGATATGAAAATGCTAATAACATTCAAATTGAGAGTTTGGCATCCAAACTCAGATCTACCACCAACCAGCAACTTAACAAAGATGTTTTATATCCCCATGTTGAGTGGGTAAGCCAAAACAACAATGACTTTCAGCAAGCTACAGCCAATGAAGCATGAATTTCTCCTCGCCGCTAAAGTCCCAAAGATAAAATTGCTAGTGATAACAAGAAATGGCTAAGTAATCTAAGCCTTAGTAGCAACAAGGTTGGAGACAACAAAAGAATACAATAGGATTATTGCAACTACCCTGGAAAAAGGTTGTTGCAAACCTAGCCAGGGTCTCTACTAGCAACCTACATACTCAAAATGAGAAGGACAAAAATGTTATTCCTTCAAAATATGGAAAAGATCATGGCAATGATCATAACCAAGAACTTACATTGTCAAGCTACAATTGAAATTAAACATTTGCTTAATGGCCCAAACACGCTTGGTTATAGAATCTTTGCTACACTTTTACCAATAGAGATACCACAATTGCAACATACAAGATCTACAAAAATAATGGAATAGAATGTAAGAGGGGCAAACTCATTGACAAAAATGAGTAAGATAATTGATCTAACAAAACTATATGATCTTAACATCTTTATCCTTCTAGAAACTAGAATAGATACTGTAGTAGGACATAATTTCTATCACCAACTACCTTATGATGGCATGGTATGGTGGAATGCTTATGCCATCGAATGTGGAGATGGTGGATGTAACATTGATCAATTAAGCAATGCAAGAGATACGTGTAATGATTTGGGTTAAAAACACCAATACTTTCTTTTTTCTTACTACCATATATGTAAGTCCACACATTTTGATCAACTTAAGATTCTATGAGACTCATTAAGACAATATTCTATTATCATAAATGATAAACCTTGGTGTGTCATAAGAGATTTTAATGAAATTACATCTCCATGTGAGAAATGGGGAGGTATAGGCATCAACAAATACAGAGCTTTTATTTTTAAAGTGGGAACTAGATTGACATGGTCGACTCTTAGGAAACTAAACTTGCCCATACAAACAAGATTGATAGAGCTTTAGGAAATTACCAATGGAATGCTATTTTTTCTTAATGTAACATATTTAACCTCCTAAGAAGATTAGAAAACCATAATTCATACTTCTAAAAACACATCAAGCCATCCCTGAGTTTGAAAATAAAAAACCTTTTAGATATAAGCCTATGTGGGAGTTGCATGATACGATTGTAGACTTACTTAAAAACTATCTAGGAATCAACAAAGAATGATTATATTAGTGTTGAATCACTCTTTCATATGCAAGCAAGAGAATGGAACAGGAATGTTTTTGGAATAATAAGAAAAGGAAAAAAAAGAGTTGCTTAAAAAATTGGCATATTTGGAACACAAGAATACTCTTAACCCCACTAATAGCTCTATGAATTTGGAGCATGAGATGCATTTGAAATGGGCACAAGTGCTTAAGAATGAAACTAGTTTAGATTCCTTGGCACATTTAGAGATGAAAATAGATTATTAATGATATAAATAGAATAACTATATTGTAAATGAGTTGTTTTACTTAATAAAATTTTATTAGATTTAACATAGGATATGTTATTCAAAAATACTATTTTAAGGACCTAATTACCATAAAATGAGTTTAATAGACTAAGTTACATATGAAATGAATTTTAATATATATAAATGTTTTAAAACTAAATTTACTTTACAAATTGAAATTAATTGATATTTAAAAAAGAATTCCGTGAAATCTCAATTAGAATAGGAAATACATACAAATAACTTCGAATTGATTAATGATTAATCCAATTATAATGAATGATTGAATTAATGAACAAAATCTCATTTTAGGTAATTTCCTTATATAGATTCTTATTCTCGAGATTGTCTATCATCTATTTTGAGGCAAGATTCTTACTTGTGTTTAGGTACGTAGTTACTTACGTGTTACTTGCTAGGATAAGTATCCTAAATAAATTTATCATGCCCTGAGTTGGTTCAAGGCTTGTCCAGTCTGCCATGCATGATGCTTAAGCATCATGTGCTTAGGCTAATCTAATATACAATTTATTGTGATTGTTGCTAAACGAATTTTAGATTATGAAATCATTAAATGAGATTCTGGAAACAACTGGATTTGTAGCGAAGAATAAATTTCTCAAAATATTTTCCAAATAGGATACTCCAAAAAGTATATCAATATATGTATAAATTCCATACCATTCGTTATTCTAAATTAAAGAGTTTCAAATATCTCATAATACAAACCATGGTTCATAGATAGGCCCTCATTAAACATGAGTTTGATAATTAAAATTTGATAATATAGTATAGATATGATAATCCATCGAATCCTAGTCACTCCACTTGTTGAGAAACTCCTTGAATTTCATGTCATACCCCATGTAATCATAGGTATCATCATCATAATCATCAACACCTGAAAAAGAAAGGAATAGGCCGAAGTCCAGTACAACAACAACACAAGCACATATGAGATGGGCACACACACTTATTCTAAATGTAACGCAACAATCAACAATTTATATCTTTAAATTAAAGTGTAGCAAAACAACATTGGAGCACTCACACTCCGACAATACACTGGGAACCTGGGGTTCTTGAGTAGCAGCAATTGCTCAAGGGGTTGATATAGACAACTTAAGTATCTATTAATAAGAACATCTACTAAATAGCCCTGTCTAGGGGTCACAACCATTACATATCTCCACCCATCACAATCCATAATATATTGCAACTTAACCAGTCCCATGAATGTGAACCACATTCTTTTACTTCTCTCCCATCCAGGTAGACGTTATCCCAATACTGTTCCCCATATATACTACTCGTTGAGCCACTAATAGCCATCATTTTTCCAATATCAATGATGGGAGGTGGCCTAAGCTCCTAACTATTGTGCTGGCACCGCCAAGTGAAGTTGTCACCCATCGGATCGGGTTAAACGATCACGCACAAGCAACAAGCAATTATTAAGCCATCTTTTAAGTATTAATTCATTTAGGATGCCTATCATAGCATGCAACACACAAGTTATTGCATACCTAGTACAAAATCTAGATAAATAGAAGATAGACCAAAAGATAAACAAATTGCAAACTCCTAACAAATATCTACTCAAGAGATTAACTCATATAAGCATTTAAATCAATTATTAACTTATATCAAACTCATATCAAATACGCATGTTTCTAGTAAATATACATTTAAAACAATATATTCCTCTTATTATCCATGGTCTATCGTATTATATTTAAGCCATTTATAAGTTAATATGATCTTATAAGAGTTCACTAGTCAGATTAATAGCTAAATATAAATTGTTGGTTTCTAAAGAATTTAATAAGCTAATATTAGTTAATAAACCTATATTAACTTAATTTAACCAAGTTGGATAACATTAATCAATCAAGTTTATTTTATATCCAACTTAGTCTACTAAACTCATTTTATGGTAAATAGGTCATTAAATAGAATTTTATATAACTCATCCTATGTTAAATCTAATAAACTTTTATCAAGTAAAATAACTTATTTAAAATGTAATTATTCTATTTATATCATTTATATTATATTTTTACATCAAAATATGCTAAGGAATCTAAATTAGTTTCCTATTATGTTTATATTATCTTATAAGGCCATATTTATTCTTATTTTATTAAATAAATTCCTAAAATTATAATAATTAAGTATTTATCTTAAAATTCATATATTAATATGAAAACAAATTATTTATGTTTATTTCATATTTATTTGATTAGAATCTATCCACCTCAAATTTTAATATTTTTATTTATATAGAAAATCAATGTACATCTTTACTTTATTCAACCGGTTCACTATCTAAAACACGAGTTCTTAAGCTCAAATTTTTATGTAAACTTTCCAATACATATATTTACATGTTTATAAGTTCATTTGGCCTAAAATAATTAGTTAATTATGATTTTATTTTAAATTAATCTCATTCAATTTAGAAACAGGGCACTAGCAATGACGATCAATCTATTCAGGCCAATTTGACCGTCAAGATGATCGGTTCTTGGCCAATTCATCACGATTTGTGAATTCGACACGTGGGCTACTATTCTGATAAGGGCTCACCACTAAGGTGTCCATCTGGCCGCTGGTCCGACTACCAACATTCATGCTACTATAATGATGCTAGGACTGATCGACACTGTTTTGTGATTTTTGTATTTTCTTTGTCAATTCAACTTCCAACCTTTTTTTCATCTAAAACTGTTTATCCTATGTTGTTTCAACTAGTTCATACTTAGATTCATATTTTACAAATTAAATCATAAATCATAGCTCAAACCATCATTATCAACACAAGTTATCAATTTCCAGCACTTATCAACAAATACATACATATTATACTTCAAGATTTTGTTTGATAATTTCACTTCAATTAAAACATATCAATCTAACATAATCATACATATATGTATATATAAGCATGCAATAATTTCACAAAATTAACAACTATTATACAAACTACATATATACATGTTCATTTAGGTTTCATGCATACATATATTAGTCTATGCTTAGTCTTAATTTTAATTATTTAGTAAGTTACATGAATATACGTGTCATCAATATATCAAACATATTAATTACAATTACTTACTTGAATTGGTAAATAATCCCTAGGAATCTCTACCACTACTACTCAATAGATTGATAATGCTTTTAATTTTTCCCCAATTTAATCCTTGATTTTGTCTTCAAAGTTCACTTATAAGTCAATTGAAATAGGGATTAGATTTTTGGGAAGAAATTGAGTAATTAGATGGTCGTAATAAGATGGATTTTCTTACCTATTAAAGACTTGTTTTGAAAGGAGATTATTGTATAGTTTTTGTAGGATTTTTGGTGTGTTTTTTAGAGGGTTTCTTGAGAGAATTTAGGAGTAGGGAGCTGCTGAAGTTAGAAGGATAATTAGAATTTTCTAAGGCTTGTTTTTATAATATTTTATGCCTTGTAATTTCCTTTAGAGTTAAGGGTATTTTAGTCACTTTGCTTAAATAGTTTAGGGGCATTTTTGTCTTTTCATAGGTGTAGAATTCTTCTTGAATTAGTTAAGGTCATTTTGGTCTTTTCACATGTTAGAGATGTCAAGAATTTAGGGCATTATATCATGTATGATGGTGAATGGTAAGAGCATGGTCTCAAGAGCTTAACTCATGGGCTTTATGGGCTTGATTCGTGGATTTGAGTTTTAGTTGTGGGCTTCATGTTGATGGGTTTGGTTTTGAGTAAATGGGCTTGGACTTTCATGTGTTGAAATAGGATTTAGGTTATAGGGCTTTTGGGCATTTGAAATTGAACTTAAGGTATAAGAATAGAAAGTTTACTAATTGCAATAGAAATTGAATCTAGGAAATCTAATAAAAGGAAAATTAATATCTTACTTGAATTTAAGATTTTAGGGGCTTAGGAGTTGTTATTTAAAAGAAAATAATTTGTTTTAGATTTCTAGAATTTAAGAAGTTGGAAATTAAGCTTAAATGGCTAAATTGAAGGTTTTGGGATTTATGCAATTGAACTTGACAAATAAAATTTAGTTTGATAATTAGAAGGTATGTGATAATTTAAATTCGTTGAAACAAGTAATTGAAGTAGTTTAATAAGTTAAATAGAGTATTTATGATATTAAAATCTTTATTTTCAATTAAATTCATTTATTAGTTCTATTATAATAAACTATCTAATTATATCCTATAGTTTGCATAACTCCGATAGCTAAATCATTTAAAATCAATCTCTAAACTAAATTTAAATTAAGGTTCAAAATTACCCGTATTTTCATACTAATCATCTAATAATATCTAATTAACTAAATCAAAAATTTATGGTATTTCAGAATTAATACTTAAAAATTGCCTTAATAATTGCTTGTTACTTGTGCGTGGTCATTTAACCCAGTTCAAGAGGTGACAACCTTTTTAAGCGGTGCAAGTACCATAATTAAACACTTAGGCCACCCCCCATCATTGATAATGGAAAAATAATAGTTTTCAATGGCTCGGTGGATAGCTGATAGGAGGAACAGTATCGAGGTAATATTTATTCATATTGGAGATAAGTTATATTAAGCAGTTTAATATATGGGCTCTGTTGCTCGGCTTTATCGTAATGGACTAATATGGATAAAGATGAGTAACGACTATGACCCCTAGATAAGAGTATTTATTAGATGTTCCTATAGGAGTATATGTACCTGAGCTGCTTCTATCAACTCCATGAACAGTTGCTGCTACTTAGAACATCAGGTTCCTAATGCGCTGCTGAAGTGTGAGTGCTCCATTGTTGTTTTGCTATTCTTTAATTAAAAAATATAAATTGTTGATTATTGCATTGCATTTAGTACAAGCATATGTATCTATCTCATTGTGCTTGTGTTGTTATTATACTAAGCTTGGGCTCATTCCGTTCTTTTTTAGGTATTAATGATTTTTATGATGATACTTATGACTACTTAGGGTATGGTACGGACTTCGATGAGATACTAGAAGAATGGAGCAACTAGGAATCGTTGGATCATTATCTTTATTTTATAATATAAAATTTTATTATCAAACCTATATTTTAATGAGGGACTCTTTATGTGCCCATGGTTTGCATTACTCAATACACATTATTTTGAATATCTGATGATATAGATGTCTTACCTTGACAAAGCCACAATCTTCTATATGTTTAGGCTTGGTAACAAGATCGTCGACAAGTGGATGAAGCACCAAGATTTGGATATGGAAGATGAAATGGTGTATTTTATTCCACCAAAGATCATCCAAACTAGGGATGCAAATAAACCAAACCGGTTTACAAACTATTCGAGTCCGGCTCGATGTTTACTTGAGTTTAATTCAAAAATAGTCGAATCAAACTTGAATTCGAGCTATTCGTATAGTTTATCAAGCCGAACTCGAACTTTATATATTTAGCTTGATTGGTTCACAAGCTAAATCGAGCTCAATCGAGTTCAAGTTAAGTATAAATATTAATCTAATTTAAATCGAATTTAGATATCAATACTATTTTAATTTGAATTTAAAATATAATTTTTAATAAAATCGAGTCTAAACAAGTTTAATCGAAACGAACTCAAAATTACATAGTTTTATTTCAAGCCGAACTCAAGCTTAAAATATTTAATACTGTTGAACTTGAACTAAACTTAAGCTTTGAAATTTTGAATCGAACTCGAATTCAAGCTTAGCACTATACCATTTCGATTCAACTTATTTGCAACACTAATCCAAACTCCTGCACTTCTGTTTTCTCCCTTCATGTTCAGAGACTGTGACAAGGATGTTTGCTATTTTGGAAAATACCCGAGCGTATGTACAAGGGTTGATGGTGGACACTGCATGTTTAATGGAAGTGGGACCTCATCCCACTAGTTTTATTAAATAATAATATTATTATAAAAAAAATAAAAAAACTACGTTTGCTATTTTGTCAGATTAACAAAGTTGACATTGTGCACTTTACTTTTAAAAAAATGACATAAAATAAATTTGTCCAGCATTTATCAACTGTTTGACTAAAAATCAAAACAAAAAGAAAAACACAATGTTATCAACTAAAATTAAATCACACAAATCTTAGCAGCCTTTTAGAAATCTCTGGATGTGATCAAAAAAGGGTTTGTCCCATAATAACCAATCCTAGGACCAGCCAAAAACCACAACAGAAGTACAACTAAGTTACAAAGAAAAGGGAGGATATGTCTGGCTGCAATATAGATGAAGCAAACTTCAGTAGGCCTGTGCCATGGATTGGCATCTACATAGCAACTGCTTCTCTAGTATGTGCCTTAGCAATGGCTGCTGATGCCTTCATGGGCTTCAGACACAGAAAATTCACCTTCCCTTGCAGGTACTTCTCTCTTAATTCCACTTCATTAACCATTATAGCTGTAGCGATCAAGCTCTCTGTTGATCTGAACACAGCGATGCCTCGAAAGCAAGACCAGCTCTCTAAACTTAGTAGCTCAGTCTTGATCTGTACTGTGATAGGTAATTCCATGCCTTCTCTAGGTGGGATGGAGAATAGTGAACTCTTAAGTAATGTTATTGCCTTGGTTATACTCGTAGTTACATCGGTTGTTAATATATGTATACAACTAGGGACTGGAGTGATTTACACTTTTTGGAGAGAACATGTTCTGACCATGTTCCTCATGATGCTTTTGTTGGTTCTTGTGTGTTGTTCTGCTATATCACTGCCAACTACTAAGTGCCTTTTGGACGTTAAGTACAATAAGAAGCGCGAGGTGGCTTTGAAGGAGAGCATTAGTAAGGATTGTGAGACTGTGACTGAAAAACTCAAAGAACATCTCATCAAGTATTGGATGATGGCTTACACTTGTAGCCCACAATTTGTGATGGCACGGTCTGTGACGTGTACTGCCGCTGGTGCATTATGTTTCTTAAGTGCTTTGGTGTTAACTGAAGGGATGCTGCGAGTTTACATGATGCCATGGAGCTTTAGGTTTTGTGATGGAGAGTCCGATTATAAGTGGTCGATAACATTGATTCTCATTGCACAAACTATTGCTGTAGGTGTGGGTACAATTGCTCCAACATTTAGGGGGTGCTATTAAATTCAGATGCCCTAAGAGGGGAAACAGAAGCTACAAAGATGAGTTTAAGTTGGAAAAATATTGGATTCAGATGCTGGTTGAGATGAAAGCATGTCCTTTCAATTTGCAAGTTCACAACAGGAAATGTAGAAGATTTTTACATAGTGCTAAGAACAAAGTTCTGAATTTGTGCATCACAATTCAAGCAGGAGTTGTGCTGGGAAGCAAGCTAGTTCGGCTTATTTCTGTTGTTTTCATGAGCAGATTGTTGTTGTTTTGGGGCTGGTTTGAGCACTTAAAGGAAAAATGGATTACTAACAATACTATTGTGTGCAGTGAGTCACATTCAACCGCAAAGCTTGTCTCAAAGCTTGATCTTAAACGATATGTCTTGCATCTTGAAGGTGAGGAAGAACTTGTCCATGTGATGATGATGAATAATTGCAATGTTACAGAGCACTTCCTAAAGATGGGAATGAAGAAACAGCCAAAACATCTCGTGCAACTGTTAGAGGAATATCATTCACATGGATTTGGAGGAGTTGGAAGGTTTTTCAGTGACCAAATTCCTTCTTTAGATTGTGCAAGTTCCAAACCATTGGGCTCTCACTGTTGTAACCTTGACAAGTATTGCAGTTTCTCTGCCAGATATTGAACCTAGTACAATAGACTGGCTACTGGACAGTGTATATGAAGGTTTTGCATATATTGGGTTCATAGAAGACAACCTTAACATAGGGCAAGATTTGATGAATCTCAGGAAGGCAGCGAGCCTTGTGTGGGTAGGGTTGATCTGTATCATAGGTGGCTCAGTTTTGATCTTCACGAACTCTGTCGGCAAAGCAACAGTCCAAAGGAAGCCCTCGAGTCACTTGCAGACGCAGCAAAGAAGATATTCGTGGAATTTTATCACAAGCCAATCAATGAATGTAAGAGGGACTTTCACGTAACATGGCCAATTGAGGTATTGGCAGCACTATCCATGTACAGAATAAGTCAGATCTTGCTGGATTGCAAGAACGCAGGTATGAACATGAGCAAGATAATACTCGAGCAGCTATTGGTGATTATCTCTGATATACTGGGTGCATGTTTTACTAACTTAGAGAGTGTCATATCAATGAAGTGTTCTCATAGTACTATTGTGGAAAGGAAGAAAAGTGTTCAAAAGTCAGTTTTCCTTCTAGGGAATACCGAGAAGATAATGAAAATCCTTTGCCAAAGAGAGCTTCCTGATATCGCTTCAGATCAAATGGCACATATTGATGAGTGGCGTAAAGTGCACAGCATGAGCTACTCTTCACTATCTAAATCATCTACACTAGAGAGTGCAGCAGCTTCTTATACTGCAGATGACTTGCTTGTGACCATCGAGTGTCAATAATTCTAGAGGTGGAAGTTTCAGGCAGTTGCAGACTCAGAATTACTGAGCTACTTATGCTGATTTGCTATATGTATATGAAAGGTATAGCAAAGAGTAGGAAAGATCCTTTGTTTAACACTTTAGAAAGTAAAGTTACTGACTACTACAAGCTTATTAAAGCACGATGATGTAAGCAGGACTCATTTTCATTTGACATTTGAATATTTGTACTTATAGATGGCCATAAATTATGGATAATGTCACAAATAGTACTTGAACTTTAACAAAATATACAATTAGCTATCTGAATTTTTAAATTGATCAATTTAATATCTGAACTTTGAAATTTAAAATTGATCGATTTAGTACCTAAAAAACTACGAAATTTATTAATTTAATACATGAAAAAACTTGATAGAGAGATACTGTTGGCATATAAAGAAAATTCTTTCATATATAAAATTGAATAATTATAAAGTTCAGGTATTAAATTATTAATTTCAAAATTTAGGTATCTAATTGCATATTTTGTTAAAGTTCAGTATCATTTGTGTGATTGAACCCCATAAACTATTGAATTATGTCATAAATACAAACATTTCATTTGAAAAAAAAAATGCATGTGTGAAGATACTGTAAAATAACATGGATTAATACATCTATAAGGTTTAATTTATCTCATCTTTATCTTCAGGAGCATCTAGGGCTCTGCACATGTTAAAACCAGCAACACTCAAATGGCTTGCTGTCACTATGCTATCTTAATTGAGGGTAAGATGTTTAATGGAAAACTAAGTGTCCAATAGTAAGCATGTCAACATACTGTGAGATGAATCAAAGGAAATCGGACAAGAGAATTATCAACCCTCCAAATTTACATATATTTCAACTATTGAAAGTTTTAAAACTCTTCTCCAACAACAATCCAGCAGGCAATTCATCATGCTGTGCAATAAACACCACTAATGAGAAGTGCCAGCACCTAATATATCAGAGATGATTATTGACGGTTTCTAAAATATGCATTGCATGGTTGAGACATTTTTTCCTTTTTGGGCTTCAGAGGCAAAGTGGTTGGCGTGCTATGTACACAGAAATAGAAAATTTCCTTCTTGTAAAATAACTAATCAATTGAAAGATTCCTGTTTGCACTTTTTTTTCTGGAATGCTGCTTCATGGTGATCTCTCTTTGAGCATTCACAAGTCCTGCTAACTCCTTTTCAAATATTTGCTACCAATCTAATGCCAGTCATGTACTCAATAGCAAAACACTAACTTCATCAAGTGACCCGATAAATGTGTGATTTCGCACTCTTATCTCTGCTAAGATAATACAAAAGTTGACATTCCATTGAACTTTTATTCAAATTCTGTTTAAAATTGTTGAAATGTTCGACTTATGATCAAGTATGCATGAATGGTTGAAAAAGGAGCTGGACCAGTATTTAACAGTTCATTTTATCATCATTTTAGTCTGAAGTGTACCTGTCACTCTTGTTTGAGGCAAATCTTTTGATCTCTGTTACTGCCATTATCTCACTGGTGAGCACAAAAGTGTTTCAGTGCTTGAGGAGACTGTCATAAAGTGCCCACATGTTTCCGATTCAATTATAGGGGCTAAGCTCATTCACAACCATAACTCAAATATGGAATGAAACTTTCCATCACAGAAGACGTAAATTAGTACAGAGCTCAGCTCTAGGTCCCAAGCACTGTCAGATTGCTCAAGGATGGCAAAAGAGCACCAGACAGCCAAAGTCCAAATCTTTCTGAGTTGTGTTGTGACAGCGGATGGCATCAATTAGAAACATATCAATGTCCAGCTCTAGTAAAGCAGGAGACCAAACCAGAGTTGATCAGTGAGTTATCAAGTTCTAAATTGAAAGTGCAGTAGAGCCAAATGAAGAGCAACCAAGCAGTTCACTGCAGACTCAATCAAGCAACACGAACTAACTCTAGTTCCAACTATTGGCTCTTTGAGATTTTTTTTTAATGTACAGCGGAATTCTATTGGTAGCTGTCCAGCAAAGGAACTCAGAGTGCGCACAATTGTGAAATAGAACGTCCAAGAAGCTGAAAGGAGCGCCCAGGCAGCGCCATGTGGGACACTTGGTCTTCAAAATCAAGCGCTTACGTAGTAGAGTTACAGCACAGCATTGCAAAATTGCAGCTGTTACAATTAAATAGCAGCTCCAAATTAATCTGAGCAGAGCTGCAACTCTAGAGTAGACATGGTGACCAACCAGAATCAAACACGATCGAACAGCTGACTCCCGATAGTAAGGACCGAGCATCTGTGCTTGCCAAGACAGCAACCGAGCTGAAACAAGGAGCTGCCAGTAATAGGTCTGGTATACAACAGCAGTAGAATCAACTGAAAGCAGACTCAAGTTCAAACAGACCAATTTGCAACAGTGCCGACCTGGAGGATATGATAACAACCGAACAGCAGAACACCTGACAACATTTGAATCTTTACTTTGATTAAAAATAAAACGTACAATTGCTTGAGTATAGGACTAATAGTAACTATAGGGTCCTCGCTGTGCAGGCATGAAGAATAAGAGACTTTCAGAAGAGTAGAATGAGGCTAAGTGTACTCGAGAAGCTTCATAGCTAAAGCTGGTGTAAAAATTTTTCTTAAAAGCCTATTGTTCTGCCAAAATTAGTGATAATTCACATTATAGAAGGCTTATCTAACAGATCTGCAACAGAGTTCGAATGAGAATGACCAAACCTATTATGTTGGTGACTAGTCTAGTCTATCATCTCTCCTTTTTCAGATGGAGTTATCTAGCTAATGTCTTATTTGAGGCACCAGACCGTGTAAATCACAGGAAGTTTGTTTGGTCTTTTTAATAATATAGTTGGAAAGGTGTATTTAGTGAGAAGTACCTACACGGAATTGGTTTTTCTTCGTACTGCAAAATATTCAGGCAATGTAATGCCATGGTCCACACTAAAGAAACCGCTACAGAGATGCGAATCCATGGAATTTAAGGTCTATTTGTTTCATTATACTCTGATCATTTTGACATTATATTTTTATCGTTTTCAAATAGATATTTATCAAGAAATAAATACCAATGAAAAATTGGCAGTTTTACTCATAAATTGACCAAACGGATATGATATAGATATGGTATAGATAAGTTACAAATACATATCAGATATAGATATAATACAAATAAAAATCCAATAATACAAATAGACACTTAATCAACTTACTAAAGTTGACATTTTTTGAAATCCAACATGCTCACTCTACTAGTACATTCTACAACTTTTCACTATAGGCCAGGAAGTTGTTTACAGCACAATGTAGTTTAATTAGCAGGGAGGTTTCAATTTTCTTTTGGTGACTCCATTTTTCTTCATTTCATAATATAATGCAATGCCTATGAAAGAATAGCTATTGCGCTAACTATTTAAAATGAGCTGTGAGCAACTAGAGTGAGCAACAACAAAATATATATCCATATGATATTCTTTTGCCTTTTATAATAAGAAAATTTTCTTTTGGAGAACAACTTCTGATGGTATTGTGATAAAAAATAGCATAGCAATCTTCGCCAACAATCATATATTAGCAACATCCATAGAGTAGTATGTGATTTGTCAAGGCAACGGAATCGGACGATGTCCATTATGAGTTTTCCATGAGTTAAGTATATGATTCCACAATTTTATAATTTTATATAATGCAAACTTTAAATAGAATTATGAATTTAAAAATATAATTTTACGGGTTTAAAATTTTAATTATTTCAAATGATTTTGTATGATTATATTAATTCCATGCATTCCAATGAAAGTAAAATTACAGCCATGGTTCCGCTTGTAACAAAACGTTCAACATGGCTGTTACTAACTATATGTTCATACGGGTAGCAGGCTAGATGAACCCTGTTTTGTTTCCCCAAAGATAAAAGCATGTACATTAAAGTGGAGTAAGCCCTAATGTTTCGAATGAGAGACGGGCTTTTGATAGGCTACACATGGTTTGTAGAAAAGACGTAAAATTTCTTTGTTCTCAATCTCTTAACACGGGGATTCGATTGGCCAAAAAGAAAAAGAAAAAGAAAAAGGTAAAAAGAGGCAGTCAAAAGAAGGATGATCTACTTGAGAAGTTTAGCACCACATTACTTGTATGTTTGAACTGTGACTAAATCTACCCAGTGTATTAATCAATTGAATAGAGGACAAAATGACTAATGAAATGCAAGAATTTCACCTTAAGATCTCCTGTGCTCTAATATTATGTTGAATTTAGCTCCACATGAATTTAGATTTACTTCTTCACTACTAAAGTGGTTTTGACAGCAAAGAGCATATTTAAAATGGAGTACCAACTAGATCAAGGTTGCAGTCCCCCACCAACACATATATAAGGTTTGAGTAAATTTTATCATCATGAAAAATCTTGTTGATGACTTCATGGAGAACCTAAGGTCCAAATGAAATCAAAATCTGGAATTATGAAGTTAAAATTCTGAACTCTACAAAGTATGAAATGTAACAAAACTTGCAGGTACAACGTTGCTTCTCTGACGTTGATAAACACCATTATGACCAAGATGTACACATCAGCTGGTCCTGAGAAAACTGCAATAGGAAATGCATCAAAAGGAAAAACTTATGCTCTTTATTATTTGATTTATTACAAAGTTCAAAGGAATAAGAACCAGGCTACGCCAGAAATTTTAGAAATGGCTTTTCTAAACTACTTCTATACAAATCATAAGCTGTATCTCTATGGCTAGAAAGGGCTCAAGGCTACCCAGAAGAGGTAGAAAAAAGGCCTTAACGTTAGTAGAGGTCAAAGACACTCAAACTTTGATACCATCATTTAAGTAGCCAAAGGCATTATTATGACAGACCTTTTGGGGAGGGGGGAAGCAAACTGCCAAAAGCTTCAGCAAGTAAATCAGCCCCAGCAAAATTGTCATCTCCTTCACTTTGGAACAACAGGTGCAGGGATTATCCCCCATTTCCTCCGCAAGTCTTCTAAGTCCTCGGTAAAGTGTTTCTCATAATATACACACATAAGGTCAGTACAATGCATACCAGCACGAACAGCCCATGGAAAATAGTGAGTGAAAAACATTGTCCTTTGCTTTTCGTTAAACCTTGCTGTGCCTCCTATTACAGAAAGCATGCACATGGGGAGGTACATTTGCTCAAACTCAATCACCTTGAGTGCAGACTCTCCTATTAAATTGGTAGGGAGGCCAAAAAGTGTGTGCCAAAAGTCATGCACCTCCCGAGCCCTCATGGCAACATATGCCAGCTCTTCTGTATCCATGAAGCGCACTGGGGGCCTATCATCTGGAGAGAAATTCCTGGATCCCATGAATTTAGCATACGCAGCGCCAAAAGTATTCTCTGGAAGATCCCAAGCATGACCAACTCTACTAGATATAACCCTTGGTTGATCCAGAAGGATTGCCTGCATAGAAAGTTAATAGACTTTTTCACAATTATTTAATTGAAATGACAATGTGATCCACAACAACTCAGAAAATTGATCCATCAGGACCAGTAGCTCATATCAAAGTTGAAAATACACCACAATAGCATTTAAGCCTGATTTCCACTAGGTGGCATCAGTTATATGTACATGGTACACACAATAAAAAGTAAATAAGCTCATTTGGCTGAAACAGAGAATTCCTTGAATCCACAGCCCTTTATTCACGGGACAACAAGGCTAGATTTTATATTTAGCAAGCATCCAGGCAGCATGCAACTTATGTCATGTATTTTCCCTTGTGACACTGTCAATTTATTACATGTAGGAATGAAAAATAAGAACAAAAATGATTGCACAAATAAATAATAGATTTATCACCATCTTCCCATCCATTTGATGATATAAGCAAGTTCATCTAAGTGATAGAAAACACAAGCCTCAAAAGAAATCTCCCTAAGCACAATTTTTCATCCCTCAAAACCTTCAACTCTTTTCTTGTCCATAATAACAGAAGAAATAAAATAAAACAACCCAACCCTTTATAAGTAACATATAGATGAAACCTTCCAGAAGAAGTTTGTGATTCTATATTGGAAACTATGCACCACTTCCTAATAAAAAAAACCAAATGAAAGAAACAAGTCTTAAGATACTACAAAAGAGTACCTTGTTGTAAAAATGTATATTTCAAAGAAGCATCAAAGAGATTAGTCCAACAAATACAGCTTGTAATAGAGAACCAGCCTAAGCATTTCATAAAAATGCTATCAGAAAGACTAGTCAAACCTGAAACCTCTATTTAGAAAAGCAGTGAATACCAAAGATTAAGACATGTAACATATACAGTGCGTGTCTATGTCCTTTAAACATGCAGTAAATGACATAATACTAGAGTTCCTTCAAAGTAAACCCTTCCCTTATACCCCTATGCAGAGGTTGCGCAACAGATGATTTGAAGAGTCATCAATCAGCCTCATCATTGCACATGACTATATGTTACCAATAACATTATTAATATGATTATTACTATTACTAGTAAGAAAACAAACTCACCCTGCCTTCGGGGCTTCTCTTCATTCTTTCAAGCACAGCTTGAAAAGCCGGCTTTCCAGTTGTTTCTCCAAGAGCTGCTATAAGATCTGCTCTGCGGGGGTCCAGCAATGCTCCAACAGCTGAACCAAGAGCAACAGCTGCCTGCTGCCATCCATTAAGGCGGACACGAGCCCCTTCTATCATGGATGTAGTTCTCCAACAATCTAAGTAATCCAACAGCAACAACAAACAATAATTTACCTACCAAACATGTAATAATACATTTACCAACACGAACCCAAAAGAAGAGGAAAAACAAAAAAAAGGAAAAGAAAGAAAAACGAATAAGCCCTTCTTCATTGTGCAATTAAGCTCCTAAACCAAGAAAAGAAAAGGCATTACTTGACAAAATCCCATGCAGAAAAAAGGTTTTATCGATCCATTCTACACGGATTACCAATCCTCCTACATTATTTACCAGCAATAAATCACAGAAAAGAAGCTATTTGAAAGGAAAAGTGTAGACTTCTGGCCACAAAAGTTAAAACATGCAAAACTCTATATGACAAATAAATTGGGCATTCATTAAAGAAGACAAAAACCAGTAAAATACAGAATTTTTTCCATCTCCATATTGATGAATCAATAGACTTCCAAGAACCATATGACGTCGCTTTTTCCCTTTTGTTTTCCCAACTTGTACACCATCATAATATGAATTCATAACATTCGATAAAATCAAATCAAATGAAACCTCAAATTCGAAACTGAAATATATATGTGGATAACAATAATAATAGCCAACTTTAATCCAGAGCACCATTTGATTATCTCTCTTGGGCAGGAAATTAAAACGCACCTCATTTACTGCAAATCCAGAATGAAAATTCTTTGAATTACTAAGGAACCCATCATTCCAACAGATACATCAGCAGTAAGATAGAAAATCAATAAGAAAATTAAAAATAATAGTGTCTTATTATTAAATTAAAAGAAGAATTTTTTACCCTACCAATTCGAACCAGCCTTGGTTATTGTTGGCTGCAACTTGCCTCTGGTTGATTTGAGAGAAAAAGAGAGAGAAAAGGGTTCTTGTTGCAGCAGGCCGAATAGAAGAGAAGTTTGCACCAAAATAAAATAATACTGCCATGTTTTAATAATTGAAAGACAAAGATGTATGGCATGATATATGATAGAAAATTCTTGGGTAATTCTCGGGTACAATTGCAAAAGTTTGATTAATATATATATATATACTCGCAAATAAATTATATGTATTCTTTTTTAACAAATTCATGGTTTATGTATTATTCACTAGTCACTACCATTAGTATTATTAGGGTCTGGATGAGCTTATGATTGATATATAATTTATGTAATACATTGGTATTACTAAATAAATTTAATTAAAAGTATATATTTGTTGACGGGCAAATTTGGCACATGGACTCTCAAACCTAATCCAACCTCTTTAGGCCTTAGAAGACCTACCAAATGACCTATCTGATATATTGGATGACCCACTCATACTACTGGATGACTTATCCGACTTATTGAATGGCTAAGTTAACCAACCCGATAGCCAACTAACCTGATGGCTAAAGCTAGCTAACCTGATGACTAATCGACACAATTGTTGGCCAATTTAGTCATCAGCCTTTGCCAACGCGCGGCCAAGAACATTGGGACATCTCTTAGTGGGCAATTGTACTCTCTACAATCTCAAACGACAAACAACTACTCTGCATAATCGTCTGAGCCTTTCCTCTATAATCATACCCTCAAGGGGCCATGGAAGAGAGGCAAAAGAAGTCAGATAACATTTACACATTACTCTGTCATTCTATATATTCTCTTATACACCTTGCTAATTTGACCATAAGTGTAGCCGCACCCATAGTTACAATATTTAGTTGATATTGAAAAAAATTAAGAATTACATTGAAATAATCGTATAATGCCCATTATGCCCCCATTATAGATGTACAATATTTATTACATTTATTATAGATAGACATAAGTCTAGTGCTATATGGTTTCCAAGGTAAGGATAATTATAGAAAGATATATAATAATTCATGAAATAAAATTATGAATAGTTATTCATTATTTCACGGAATAATAATTTAAAATGCGATTAAATACCGTAATAGCTACTTCACATAGAACGACGAAGGAATGGAATAGCCATTCACTCCAAGTGAACATCCAAAAAATGTTAAACAAATCTAGAACATAAAGATAGCATTTCCACATTAGAGAAGCTTTCTTTAATTCCTCAAGAAAGTGCTAGCCCCTCATAGAATTATATAAAACCATGTGCATTTACTTTAACATATTTCTAAAACTTGTTCACACAGGATAGAATAGTTATGACCACTTCCAAATTCCAGGATATCCTATGAAACCATTTGAAATGCGTACACATCACAAATTCTAGGTATTCGATATTCATTTACTATACTCAGGATAAATTTAACAAATTTTTAAGTGACTCGGCCAACATTAAAGCGTCGAGTTGATTAAAAGGGGGGACTGACTAAAGCAGCACTTTCAATTAAATAATCAGAAAGTAAAACCACATAACAACAACATATGATTGATAAACTTAGAACTTCAATTACTATTTTAAGGGATGCTAGTCTTATATTCTGAATATTATTTATATCAGTTCTAAACTTTTAATCTGATATAATATTCAAGTATTTGTTTTCTTAGTGAAAGTATGTGGTTCATTTTATATTATTACAGATAAATGAAGTTTCACAACTCCTACAGGGAGATCTGCAGGCTTTATGAGGTGATGGTTCTGAAATATGATAGGATAGGTTCTTGATCCAAATGCTAGGAGCCACCTATGTACATTAAGCCATGGAAGTCCGGTTCCCATGGACCATACCATGCCTAAAATCAATCCCATGTTATTTCTATCAAGCCACAATGCTTCCCTTCATACCATTTTTAAGAAAATTTTAATGTAAATGTTAAGACTTCTCTCCGTGTTGACATAGTGAATACTCAATAGGAAAAGATACATTCGGAAGTTTCCTCTTTTATTTGTGTTTCATCCTGTCAAACCAGGAGACACCACCAAATATGTCATAACAAAATTAGAAATCTATAACACAACTATTTAGTCTAAGAGGAAAAATAAATAGATAAAAGAACATGAATCAAACAGCCGTCCTATATTATACATATGCAAGTCATCTTATGCATGGCTTTGGCATAGACATTCTCACATACAGATAATTTTGATCTTGTTTTCCATTCCCAACTCCCAGCAGTACATGTCTATATCTAATTCAGCATACAAATATTATACTCAGCAGAACCGTGTTCAGAAAAGCTATCTCTCTCTGTGCTTCAAACGATTTATTAATCCTTCCCTAAACCATTCATCACCTTTACACAAAAAGTATGAAACCAAGAAAAGAAAACTTTTCAATTCATTTTGCTTATACATGAACAAATAGAATCTAGATAGCCCCTCAAACAAAGGCAATAGTGAAACAATTTTCTTGCATCCATATTGATAAATTTAACAAACTTCAAAGATATTCTTCTATAACAATATAGAAAGATTAAAATAGGATTATTTTTAAGATTGGAGAAATTCGCACAAATCAATTCATTTTGTTTGTACATCGTCACAAACATGAACTCAAAAACATATAAATGCTAAGATTGAATCAAATAAGATGTTAGGGACACGCTCGTCTTTTTACCCCAAAACTAACCCTAGATATAAATTCTCTCTTTCTCTCTTTATCACTTGTCCCGATCGGTAAGAAATACGAAACCCTAACTCTCTCTCTGTTTTCTCTTTTGTTCTTATGTATTATCAATTCTCTTAGTTTGCTACTCTAATGGTTTTTCTTGTTTGTAGGATAATGATCTGTTCGAGCCAGATCCAGCTCCAGCTCCTGTACCTTGAGGCACCACAGTTCTGGGGAAATCTCATACCCCTCTGAGTATCTCCATCTTTTATTTATACTTTCTGTTTTGTACAATCTGTTTACAGTTGTTACAGCCTATTGAGATCTAGTTACATGCAAGAGTAACTACTTGTTATGTTATTGAGATCTAGTTACATTCAGTTTAGATCTAAACTATTCTATTTGAGATCTATACTAGACTTAGTAAGATCTATGCTATTCCAGCTGTATTTGTAACTAAAAATCAGTTATGTGTAATAGTCTGTCATCCATGTTGGCTTAGTCTTGATCCGATGTGGTCTGTCCGTGACAAGTTTCCCTCGTTCTGGAAACACAACCTTGTCCTCAAGGTCGAAATCGGCATAAATCTTGTGAAACTCAGTCCAATCTTCCCATGTAGAATCTTCAGTGGGTAAACCCTTCCACTGAACTAGTACTTGAGGAATAGAGGCACCATTCTGAACCACATAGCGTGAACTTAAGATAGTTAAAGGTTGGAGTAGTGGACTCAAGTTATAAGACCCGTGTGGTAACTCCAGGGGTTGAAGATCAGTACCATGTGCTTGTTTCAACAAAGATACATGAAAGACCCTATGAATTTTAGAATAGGATGGTAAATCCAATTCATATGCACATTGGCCAACCCGCTTGAGTATAGTAAATGGGCCATAAAACAGTTTAGACAGTTTATGGCTTTTATGAAAAGCCAATGATAACTGTCGATATGGTTGAAGGCGAACATACACTTGATCTCCCACATGATAAACCACATCAGAACGATGCTTGTCAGCTAAACTTTTCATTTTAGCTTGAGCATGCTGCAAATTAGCATGTAAAGTCTTAAGGGCTTGATCCTAGAAGACAATTCTTCATCCACGGCTGCTACTAATGAGGATCCCCCAAGTAGGACTGTAAAACAGGGGTTCTCTCCATACACTATCTGAAATGGAGTCATACCAGCCCCTTCATGATAAGAAGTGTTATAGGCATATTCTGCCCAAGGTAGAAACATAAACCACCGCTCAGGATAATCCATAACAAAACATCTGAGGTATTGTTGAATAGTTCTATTCAACACTTCAGTCTGACCATCGGATTATGGATGATAAGCTGAACTCATATTGAGTTTAGTTCCACTTAAATGAAATAATTCTTTCCAAAAATGACTGAGAAAAATAGAATCTCTGTCAGAAACAATGGTTTTTGGAAATCCATGAAGTTTGACAACCATTGTCAAAAATAAGTTTGCAACTTTAGTAGCTGTGAAATGACTATCCAATACCCCCAAATGGCAATATTTGGATAATCGATCCACTACTACGAAAATTACTGAATAGCCCTTAGAGTTTGGAAGATGCATAATGAAATCCATCGCAATATCTTCTCAAATTCTAGTAGGAATTGGAAGTGGGGCTAACAATCCAGCTGATGCAGTAGTCACATATTTAATCTGTTGACAGATGTGACAAGTACGAACATAATCTTCAATCTATGACCTCATCTTAATCCAATAGAACTGGTTGGCTATTTGTTTGAATGTCTTAGTCACTCCAAAATGTCCTGCCATCGGAGAACCATGAAATTCTTCCAAAATTTTTGGAATCAACATAGATTCAGGCACCAAAAATAAACGAGTACCGTAGTATAATAAGCCATGTCTCCATTCAATCTTCTGCTTGGAGATCTGTCCTGTGTGTAACTGAGAAATCAACTATTGAAAAATTGGCAATGGTTGATACTCTCTTTTAAGACCCTCAACAAAAGTGAAAATAGGCATAGAAAACGCCAATAAAGAGGCATCACTGTACTGTCGAGATAAGCCATCAACCAACACATTCTCCACTCCTTTCTTATAGATTATTTCATAGTCATAAGCCAACAATTTTGTCACATAACGTTGTTGTTCAGGAGTCTGAATCACTTGAGAAAGGAGTTCCTTCAAACTTCGATGATCAGTTCGAATTTGAAAATGGTTTCCCAACAAATATTGTCTCCATTTTCTTACTGATTCAACTACCGCATACAATTCTCTAATATAAGTAGAAGCTTTCCTTAAGTGATTGGGAAGTTTCTTACTAAAATATGCAATTGGATAGAATGTTGTAACAACATTGCTCTAATACCCACCCCCGGGCATCCGTTTCAACCACAAATGGTTGAGTGAAATCTGGCAATGCCAGAATAGGAGCATTAATCAAGGCCTCTTTAAGCTGAGAAAAAGCTTGATCAGCCTTGTCTGACCAATGAAACCCATCAGATTTCAACAAATCGGTTAAGGGACCAGCAATGGTGGCATAACCCTTAATGAACTTCCTATAATAACCCGAAAGCCCCAAAAATGCCCGTAATTGCTTGACATTCAGAAGTGCTCCACTTGGCTACTGCCTCTACTTTAGAGGGATCTGGTTTGAGTTCATTAAAAGAAACCACATGTCCCAAATACTCAATAGTAGTTTGGGCGAAAGAACACTTGCTCTCCTTCAAGTAAAAATGATTATCCAATAAAGTCTGTAAAACCAATGTCAAATGCTGCAAATGGTCTTCCATGTTGTGGCTATAAATCAGAATATCATCAAAGAAAATAATAACGAACTTCCTCAAATAAGACTGAAACATAGTGTTCACGATGGATTGAAAAGTGGAATGGGCATTGCTTAAACCGAAAGGCATTACATGAAACTCATAATGCCCTTGGTGAGTCCTGAAAGCTGTCTTTTCCACATCCTTAGGATCCATTCGAATCTGATGATACCCTGCCCTAAGATCCAATTTGGAAAACAAACAGGCATCCCTAAGTTCATTAATCAATTCATCAACAATGGGAATAGGGAAATTATCCCTAACAGTGACCTGATTTAAGGCACGATAGTCCACACAAAAGCGTCAGCTCCCATCTTCTTTTTTACCAGTAAAACTGGTGATGAAAAGGCACTAGTGCTCCTTTGAATAACTCCCTGAGCTAACATATCCTCCACTTGTCTCTCTATCTCAATTTTCTGAAAATGTGGGTAACGATAGGGTTTGACATTGACTGGAGAAGTGTTGGGAAATAGATGAATCTGATGTTGAATAGTGCGAAGGGGTGGCAATGATGAAGGTGCCTCAAATACAGCAAAAAATCTGCCCAACAATGCTTTAATAGCAGAGTTGTTGGTGGTATTCGCTGATGTGTCCTTATCCACTTTCTGAGCCACCAAATGATAACAAGTAGCAATGGCATCTGTATAAACTAGTCGATGCAATTGATGATGTGATATTTCTTCAGTCAAGTCAAACTTATCACCCACTGACATAACGGTTTTCCCTTCCAAGAAAAATTCTATTGTTAGTTTGGAATAATCCATAGTCACTGGACCCAGCTTATTTAACCATTGAATACCTAAAACCACTTCAGCACCCTGTATAGGAAGAACATAAAAAGAATCTTGGAAAGTCCAAGATTGAACAGAAACATTGACATCAGAACATATCCCTTCATAATGCATTGTGGAACCATTACCAATCATTACTGAAAATTGGGATGCTGGTTGTACAGTCAATCCCAAATGATGAACCAATCTTGCTTGCACAAAATTATGCGTGCTGCCTGTGTCAACCAAAATCAACACCTCATGGCCATTGATATATCCCCTGAACTTCAAGGTACATGGTTTGGAAGTGCCAGATAAGGCATGATAATTAATAGAACCTGTCTTTAAATTGTCATGGTTCATGTCAGATTCCTGTGCAATTCCCTTAGAATCCTCATCAATATCATGCAACAATAAAAGAAATTTGGATTTACATTTATGATTGCGATGATATTTTTCATCGCAATTATAACAAAGGCCCTATTCACGTCAAGCTAACATTTCGACAGGTGTCATTCGTTTAATTGGAATGGTTAGTTTCTGTGTCTGTGGATTATGAGTAGGATTGGCAGAAGTGTTTGGGGTACTAGAAACATTGGTAGAAGGAAAAGTGTATGGTTTAGAAAATTGTAAAGGAGATAAGTGTTTAGAAAGAGGAGGTGATGTATATGGTTTGTGAAAATGAGACTGGTCATTATGTTTACTTTCATGCATTTTGGCAAGCCAAATAGCATGCATCAAAGTGAGGAGTCGGGCAATCTGAACTTCTCATTTTATATAGGGTTTAAGACTCGATACAAAACAACTGAGAAGAAAGGATTCAGGTAAACAAACAACTCGATTAGATAAAGATTCAAATTGAGTCTGATATTCATCAACAGATCGAACTTGAAGAAGTTTGGAAAGGGTACCTTAAATATCTTCATATTCCGATGGACCAAAACGAACTTCAATGGACTTCTTGAAATTAGTCCATGAACTGAGTTGTTTATTGTTGTACATCCATTTGTACCAATCGAGCGCACGTTCTTCCATTGCAAAAGAAGCAATGGTAATCCTCTATACATCCAGTATGGCATGAAATTCAAAGAATTGATCTGCTTTGAAAATCCACCCTAAAGCATCCAACCCAGTAAATTTAGGAATTTCCAATCTTATTCCTTTCAACAAGTTGTCGGACATACTCCCCCCATGAGAAAATGATGAACTCGAATGTTGATCTATAGAATGATTGGATGCTGGGTTCTGATTCAGACTTAAATTCTTGGAAAGTTCCTCGAATTTCTTATCCATTTCCAGTCGTAAAGCCAATAACAAAGAGGTTTGCAAATTATTGGCCAACTCAAGCAAAATTATCTTCCATTGTCCCTACTCTAGTAGAAGGAGCCATGGAACGAAAGCACCAATTTGTTAGGGACACGCTCGTCTTTTTACCCCAAAACTAACCCTAGATATAAATTCTCTCTTTTCTCTTTATCACTTGTCCCGATCGGTAAGAAACGAAACCCTAACTCTCTCTCTGTTTTCTCTTTTGTTCTGATGTATTATCAATTCTCTAGTTTGCTACTCTAATGGTTTTCTTGTTTGTAGGGTAATGATCTGTTCGAGCCAGATCCAGCTCTGTACCTTGAGGCACCACAGTTCTGGGGAAATCTCATACCCCTCTGAGTATCTCCATTTTTATTTATACTTTTGTTTTGTACAATCTGTTTACAGTTGTACAGCCTGTTGAGATCTAGTTACATGCAAGAGTAACTACTTGTTATGCTGTTGAGATCTAGTTACATTCAGTTTAGATCTATACTAGACTTAGTAAGATCTATGCTATTCCAACTGTATTTGTAACTAAAAATCAGTTATGTGTAATAGTTTGTCATCCATGTTGGCTTAGTCTTGATTCGATGTGGTCTGTCCGTAACATAAGATTAAAACTTAAATGGGTTGTTGAAAAATCAAATACAGAAACCATCTTTTGAATTCGACAAAGAGTTACATTACATACGTGAAGCTTTTGGGAGGAAATCAGAAGTTGGACCACTTGAAGGTAGCTGCTTATTTGCAAACCCAGAATGCAACATCTGCAACTTACAAACAAATTTTATCATTCATACGATTATTGAGCAAATGGGACGAAAAAAGTAACAAAAGCTAAAGGAAGGATTCAAATTTATTATCATAAAAAACAATGGTAAAGTTTTCACTTCAATAGAAACTTGGAAGGCGAAGGTTGCTGGGTTTTGGGATGGGTAGGGGGCGTTCACCGCTAGGTCCGCGCCACTATTTTTTTGGATCTAAAAGTAATCCTGCGCATAAACTAATCCCTATGCACAGTTAATCATTTTAACATTTAACTATTTTTTTCGATTAATTTTTTTTGTTTTTCATTTTAACCATTTGATATAGTGATTATACAAATTTTACAGTTAACTGTATTTTCAATATATCAGTAAAATAATTTGAGTAATTTTTTTATAATTATATTTAAAACTATAAATTAAGAATATAAGACATGTGAAAAAATTGTCAACATATATTAATACCATGTTACACATAAGAACCCGAGGACTAGAAGATTACCTTATTGGCATGAAGATTACGAAACCAACATTCAAAATTCTTAGCAATACAATTGTAAATATAGAATATATTGTATAGAAATACAGTTGTTCGACAGATCTATGCATGTAAACATAGGATAATATAGTTGTCGTAACGGTTTTATATAGATCTGTACATATAAACATCGGACAGTACAGTTGTAATAACATATTTACACATGCAAACATAGGACAACAAACATAGAACAGTTGTAATGCTAGATCTATGTATCTGGGTTAAGGATGAGAAGATTGAAATACAAACACAAAGCAAATGGCAGAAATGGGTATTAACCCCTGCTTACAGAAAGATCATTTCTTAGGAGTTGGAGACTTTCTCGAAACAGTCTCATGCCTTAACCTTCATACCATGCAATTCATCAAACAGGTCATTAGCCACACACGAGAGGAAGAAGAGAGTTAGGGTTTTTAGAATTAAGAGAGAAGAGAGACTTAGCTTTGGTTGAAAGCTGCGCACGAGAGAGAGAGAGAGTTAGAGGGAGCTAGGGTAAAATATTCTTTTGTTTTTATATTAACCCAAATGTAGCATTTTTGCTTTAACATTGGTGCTCTCATCCATGGCAACCAGATCTTAAGAGGAAATTGTAAAGCTGCAATCTTTGGTTTACTCCATAACTGAGTCAATTAAGTCCATGCACGTGCAATTTCAAGAACAATCAGTCACTAATTCTCAGTTACAAGATAACATGACCTCGATTCAAAATTATTTAACCTCGTTACAAACTAAAGTTGACAAGGTTGATCCGAATTAGACTTGTTATGCAAATCATTCTAGTCAGTCTCCTATTACTTCATCATTTTCAGATCCTTCTATTCTTGAAAATTTGTTGAAAGGAATGAAATTAGAAATTCCCAAATTTGATGATGATCCTTTAGGTTGGATCTTTAAAACTCAGAAATTCTTTAATTTTCATAACATTCCTGATGATCAGTGTTTGACCATCACTTTGTTTGCTTTAGAAGGCCGAGCATTGAAGTAGTTTCAGTGGATGGATCAAAACAAACAGATTACCACTTGGCCTCTTTTTCTTAAATCCTTAGAGGCTCGTTTTGGTCCTTCTAAGTTCGATGATGTTCAAGGCATATTATCCAAGTTATCACAGACAGATTCTATTGATGATATCAGGTAGAATTTGAATCTTTGTCTACTAGGGTCTTTGGTTTATCAGATAGTTTTCTATTGAGTTACTTTGTTTCTGGCCTTAAACCTCAATTGTGTAGAGAAGTCTTAATTGCTAAACCTATCACAATTACTCATGCTATTTGGTTAGCTAAGATGTATGAATCTAAATTTCATGATATTTCTTCTTTTTCCAAAGGATCTCATACATTCAAGTCTGTTTCTCATCCTATTACTTTACAATTTTCCAAGCCCACTTTACCTTCTAGTACTTCTCTGAGTTCCTCATCAAGATCTCACCCTAAGTCCAGTCACCCTATTCGACAATCGTCTCTGGCAAATGAGTACTCATAGAGCATAAGGTTTGTGCTACAATTGTGATGAGAAATTCAGTCCACATCACAAATGTAAAACCAAGTTTTTACTTCTAATGACTAATGAGGATGATGACCCTACGAGCATATTGATTGTCCTGAACTGATTTGTTCAGATTCTAAGGATGCCTATACCATGAGTCACCATGCATTAGCAGGTAATCCTTTGCCTCAAACTATTAGATTCATAGGTCTTATTAATAATAAATCTGTGGGCATTCTGGTGGACTCTGGTAGCATGCACAATTTTGTGCAGAGTCATTTATTGAAGCATTTGAATCTTACAGTTACTTCTTCCCCTACATTTAATGTTCTTATTGGTGATGGCACTAAAATGACCAGTCAAGGGAAATGTGAGAATGTTTCATTTCAAATACAGGGCCTTTCTTTTGAAGATACTTTTTATGTTTTACCGTTGTAAGGGGCAGATTTGGTTTTAGAGGTCCAGTGGTTGAGAGATTTAGGCCCTGTTACAATTGACTATACTCATTTGACTATGCAGTTTTATAAACAAGGAGTTTTAGTTCAGTTATAGGGAGATAAGGCTTCTTTTACTCAAATTTCGCATCATCAGTTTCGACAATTGATTAGGGTGAATGCCACAGCTTCTTGTTTTCAACTATTAGCTGAGGAGGTTATTCTTAACACATCTGAGATTACCACCAACAACAAAGCATTGGATTCTTTATTGGGCAGACATTCTCACATGTTTGAAGCACCTTCATCATTGCCACCCTCTAGATAGATTCAACATTAGATTCATATTGAGGAAGGAAAAGGTCCGGTCAATGTACGAGCTTATAGATATCCCCACTTTCAAAAATCTGAGATTGAAAGGCAAGTGTCTAAGATGCTTCAGCAAAGGGTTATCCAACATAGTACTAGTCCTTATTCATCCCCAGTTTTATTAGTTAAAAAGAAGGATGGTTGTTGGCGTTTTTATGTGGACTATCGAGCTTTGAATCAAGTTATAATTAAAGATCAGTTTCCCATTCCTACTATTGATGAATTACTTGATGAACTACATGGTGCTTCTATTTTTTCTAAGCTGGATTTGCAAGCTAGTTATCATCAAATCAGAATACACCCTCGAGATATAGAAAAAACTACTTTTCGAACTCATGAATGGAACTATGAGTTCTTTATGATGCCTTTCGGCTTCAGTAATGCTCCAGCTACATTTCAAAGTAATATGAATAAAATATTTAGACCATTTCTCAAAAATTTTGTTATAGTTTTTTTTTTTATGACATTTTGGTCTATAGTAAGACCGATTTGGAACATATATCTCATTTGGAACAGGTGCTTCAGGTGTTATTACACCATACCTTTTTTTTTTTTAAGAAATCTAAGTGTAGTTTTGTTGTGTCCACTATTGAATATTTGGGCCATATTGTATCACATGAAGGGGTTGGTCCAGAGCCTACAAAGATCACAGCTGAGTAATTACCACATTCCTACTTCAGTCAAATAGCTCCGTGCATTTTTTGGTCTTTCTGGCTATTATAGAAGATTTATCAAAGGCTATGCCTCTTTGGCAAGCCCTTTGACAGATTTATTACAGAAAGATTCTTTTCAATGGACTACTGAAGCTTCTACAGCTTTTGACAGACTCAAGCAAGCTTTAATTTCAGCTCCTATATTAGCATTACCAAATTTTCAGGAGACTTTTATTGTGGAAACCGATACTTCTGAGGTGGGTATCCTACTTCAATTTAATCATCCTATTGCTTTCTTTAGCAAAAAGATGCCTATTCACTTGCGCAAGCTTCAGCCTATGTTCAGGAATTGTATGCTATTGTGGAGGCTGTGTGAAAATGGAGGCAATATTTGTTGGGAATGCATTTTATTATTAGCACTGACCATGGGAGCTTAAAGGAAATTCTTACTCAGGTAATTCAAACTCTTGAGCAACAAAAGTATCTTTCCAAATTAATGGATTATGATTACACCATTACTTACAAAGTAGGAGTGGATAATCAAGTAGCCGATGCTTTATCTAGACAATTTAGGGAAGAAGCTACTTCTTTAGCTTGGTCCTCTCCCCATTTTAATTTTGTAGAGACTCTTAAGGAAGAATATCGAACTTTGCCTACATTTTAGGATATCAATTCTGTTCTTAAACAAGGGAATTCATACAAGTATCCTCTGACATGGAAGAATGGGTTATTGTATTTAGATAATCGTTTGTTTTTTTTTTTTTTGCCTCAATTTACTCTTATTCTTCTGATATTGTTAGAGTTTCATGATTCTTTTGGGAAGGAATGTGTACTCAAGTGGACAATTATGTTCGTTGTTGTCAAATTTGCCAACAGATCAAATACTCCAGTCGACATCCAGCTGGGCTTTTGCATCCCTAGCCTATTTCAGACCGCATTTGGGAAGATATAAGCATGGACTTTGTCACTTCTCTTCCTAAGTCCCAAGGCTATACTGTCATTTTAGTAGTTGTGGATCAACTCATTAAATATTATCATTTAGGAGCTCTTGATACACACTACACAGCTTCTAAGGTGGTTATTTTATTTGTTCACATGATTATCAAGTTACATGGATTTCCTCGCTCTATTGTTTCTGATAGGGACAGTGTTTTTATGAGCAAATTTTGGCAAGAGCTTTTCCGACATAGTGGTACACAGCTTAATACCAACACTACTTACCATCCTCAAAGTGATGGCCAAATTGAAGTTATGAATCGAACTCTCCAACAATATTTGAGAAGTTATACTATGGATAATCCTCTCAAGTGGGTTTTCTATTTGTCTTGGGCAGAATTGGCTTATAACACTTCTTTCCATGATGGGTTTGGACACACTCCTTTCGAATTAGTTTATGGAAGACCTCCTCCTACATTGGCTTCTTATGTTAGAGGTGCTCCAAAGTTGGATGCCAGTGATAGAGAGTTATTAGCATGAGATGACCTACTTAAAGATCTTCGTGATAATCTCTTAAAGGCCTAGAATAGGATCAAACATTATGCTGATCAGCATGGAGCAGAGGTGGTTTTTAATCTAGGGCTCGTGTATGTGAAGTTACAACCCCATCAATAGATTTCCATTTCTTTAGAAGGACTCACAAACTTTCGAAGAGATACTATGGACCCTTTGAAATATTGCAGAAAATAGGGCTTGTGCTTATAAACTTAAGTTACCAGACGAAGCTCGTATTTCATGATGTTTTTCATGTGTCTTGCTTCAAGAAAGCTTATGGTGCTTCTAGTCCATCTTTAGAGCTACCTCCAGAGGCTATTGATAACAAGCCTCTTCTCACTCCATTGGTTTTATTAAATTTTCGGACTATTTTTCGCTATGGAAAACTATTCGACAGGTTTTGGTCTAGTAGGTTTACCACCTAAAAAAACTTCTTGGGAAGATTGGGATTCATTTGTTTGACTATATCCCGAGTTTAACCTTGAGGACAAGGTTAATTTTCTAGATGGGGAGACATCTGTTACACATAAGAACCCAAGGACTAGAAGATTGCCTTATTAGCATGAAGATCACGAAACCAACATTCAAAATTCTTAGCAATACAATTGTAAATCTATGATATCTTGTATAGAAATACAGTTGTTCGACAGATCTATGCATGTAAACATAGATAGTATAGTTGTAGTAACAGATTCATACAGATCTGTACATGTAAACATAGAACAGTACAATTGTAATAACAAATTTACACATGCAAACATAGGACAACAAACATAGAACAGCTGTAATGCTAGATCTATGTATCTGGGCTAAGGATGAGAAGATTGAAATACAAACACCAAGCAAATGGCAGAAAAGGTATTAACCCCTGCTTACAGAAAGATCATTTCTTAGGAATTGGAGACTTGCTCGAAACAGTCTCATGCCTTAACCTTCATACCATGCAATTCATCAAACAGGTCATTAGCCACACACGAGAGGAAGAAGAGAGTTAAGGCTTTCAGAATTAAGAGAGAAGAGAGACTTAGCTTTGGTTGAAAGCTACGCACGAGCGAGAGAGGGTTAGAGAAAGCTAGGGTAAAATTTTCTTTTGTTTTTATATCAACCCAAACATAGCTTTTTTGCCTTAACATACCATCAAGATTATTATTATAATAGTCTTTTACTCTTATGCTCTTATCAATCTTGAATAGTTGAGCTCAATGTAAAATCTCAATCAAACACCACCATTCCAATTTTCAAATATACATGCATTTGTTTCTTCTCATCTTAACCATTCATTTCAACATAATTCATATTGATAACACCATCAAACACACAATAATAAAAAGGCCTTCAAGAGTAGAACTATTATCAAATTATAGCATGATTGTTCAAATTAACACATATCTGGAATTGTAATAGTATAATAACTTAAAGTTGAATACTTTCTTGTGAGGTCAATCACTTTCTTGTATTCCCCAAGAAGATAGGGTTTCACGTTTCAACATCTGGTAATTTAGTATTTATATTTTAAAAAAATTATATAAGTATATTATAAAATTATATATGTATTTATAAACATAGATCGATTAATCAAAACCATCGGTTTCTGGTTGTATAAACCAAAATTGTAACTAAAAATAGAAAAAAATTAAAAATGCAAATTCTAAACCGAAACCAATGGATCGGTTAACTCTTTTTTTCAGATTTATTTTTTGGTTTCAATTCGATTATCCTAAATATTTCGGTTTTTTTGCATATCCCTAAAGAATGAGGGATAGGTGTTTAATAGCTTATGTGCCTATGGCCTAAGTGCACTAGATTTCCTATATTTTTAAAGTTTTTTTAATTATTTAAATCAACTTTTATAATTAGCTACACAAATTTTATCTTAATTTACTAATTACTATTAGCTACCTATCATATTCAATTAATCATCCTATTTCTTATTATAAATAATCTTAAAAAGTTTTCTACTTAACAATTTTAAATTTTAAGTATTTAATTAGACAAATACACATAAAGTTAGTATTGGGGTGAGCAAGAACAAGGTGGGTAGGTTATGAAGCACAATTCGTACCCCACCCTACAAAGTACAGGGTATTAAATTTCGTATCAGGAACCTATCCAATGCCATTGTACACTAACCCCATATTGTGTACCTATAAAACCTATAGGTACCCGATGGAACATGTAGTTTTTTTTTTTTAAAGAAATCCTTATATTTTTTCTTCTTTTTTTTCTCTAAAACTTCAATGTTATAGTCTATGACATGGTCTTAGATAATATGTAATACTATCATGATTTCATATATTTAAATATAGGTAAATATGGAAAGAAATTTAAAAGAATTTGTTAGTATTACAAATTTCTCAATATAAGATGTGTTTATATACAAAGTTAAAACTCGCAATAAATACCATGATACCTATTTATGGGATATTAAACAAAATTATAAATTGGTATCAAATTTCAAAATTAAAAACTTTGGAGCTACTCCTATGTTAATTGGTTTTAGAAAATAAACAACATCTGCATATAATTTAGGAGTCCAAGTACTTGAATATTCATAGTTCTTTAAAATAAAAATAAAAAGTCATTTCAAATAAAAATAGTATAAATTTTTCTATAATAAAAATTTTCGAATGTAGTCTATAAATAATAACCTTAAGTATAAGTGTTGCAAGATAAAAAAAAATAAAGTATCATTATTTATTTCTTATATATTAATATTATATAATATTTAATAAATAGATACATGATACTTTGGAACCTGCACCCTTTATAGTAGAATACAAGTAGCTATAGGGTATGAAGACATCATACTCATACCTTACCTTGTGAACAGGAAAATGTGTATTCATATCCTATCCTATGACTCTTAATATCCACTTTGACCTTACTCAATTAAGCAGGATACAAGTGGAAACCTTATATGATAGGATTACCCACTCAACCTTAGTTAGTATAGAATCTCATATATTTAGCAAACTTTTTTTTTGGTTGAAAAACTTTTTAAGACAAGTGGAAGGAATTTTGCAAAAGAAAAGAAGAAAAAAAATGTAATAGGGAATTTCTATGTTACTATGAATGTAACCAAAATTTTAACTTGTCACCATATGGGTTAAATGGGTTTTATGCAATAAATGAGAAATGTTTAATCTGAGTATTTTTCTCATTTAGTTGTATGCTAGGCTGATTTACTATTTTTATATAGCTCTCATGTAGTAAATAATTTAAGATGAGTAATATCTTCATCTAAATTTTTTTAGATAATTTCTTGTATACCAATCCATTTAAAAAAATTACATAAACATTAATTGAATAAAAAAATTATATAAATACGGTTGTTATATCTCATTTCCAAAGTGAGATATAAAAGTCACATAGGTATCACATCATACACATGCTACATACATGTTGCATAAGTATCTAAGTGACATATTCAAATTACATGTGTCTTCTAATTTCTGTCAACACTCTCTATGCATTCAATGCACTCATCTTTTCTTTTTAACTTGTTTATCTCTCTTCCACCATGCATTTAATGTGTATAGCTCTCGATGTTTACTTTTTTTTTTTCCATCACTCTCTACTGCATTCTGCCTTTTTTTTTTCGCTTTTCTCTCTCTTTCTCTACACTATACTCTCTTTTTTTTTTCTTTTACCAAATACACTATACTCTCTCTACATTCAATGTACACAAGGTTTCTTTTATTTTTTATAACTATACTTTGATTACTATGTTTGAGGGAGGAACAACACTACTGTATCACATATTTTAAATGCAATACACTTTAAAATTGTACATTGCACAATTCAAATATCACTTGTTGAACATGTGATACCTGTATAAATAATGTTATTGCATTTCCAACATACTATACACTAATGATAATTTTTTATTCAATTTTTATTTTTATAATTTTTCTAAAAAATGATAGACATATTTTTCATTCAAAATTTTTGAAGCAATTCAAATTCTAAAAATGATTAATTCATAATGTTTTACAATATAATTATGAAATCTACACTTTTGGCAAAAAAAAAAAAAAAATCTACACATTCAAAGTACTTACAACATGTTCACTTCAAATGAATAGTTATTTATCCCCCCATCATTCTACCGAAAATTACTATTATGGTGTTTATAAGAATTACTATTAAGTAAAATGATGAATAGTAATTCATCTCCTAACACTTATAAATTGTCATTGTTAATTTCTAACTTTATCATAAATACCTTATCATATATACAATTATCATTTTTCTATAATAAAGAAAATGTGCATTATGGATATTTTATATTTTACTTCAATAATAACTTGTTTTATTTTTTAAGCTAAATGAACATTGTCATTACGATCCTATTATATTCATGTTGAATTAGAATTCAATTCTCTCCTTATTCATACAACAAAGTAATAGGAAGGAAAAAGATAACAAATTTACTAATGCTTGGAATAACAATTACCTAGAAGAGCAAAATCATATAATTCTTCACAAAAAAGTTCATTTAAATTGCCTTTTCAAATAAATAAATAAATAAATATATTACCTTATTTACTTTCCACAAATTTCCATGCATTACTTTATTTACTTTCCAAAAATCTCTACTTTAACATTAACCATTCCATTGATTGTATCATGAAGAACCTTGTTTTGGTGATTAGGTTTTTTATCCAATTTAATAATATCATGAATCGGTTACTTTGTAGGAAGAGGGTTTAATTTTAGGGATGTTATAAAAAGATCTAACTTGGTAGGCTCAAAAATTTAACCACTAAACCAATTCATCCGATTTTCTTAAGCCTAATAAATAACCTAAAAGAGGTTTTTTGGTGGTGTTAGGCTTCTTATCTTGCCAGTCTTAGGCTATTTAAAGGATGGATTTATAATAAGGAATTAGGCTTCTTCCTTAATAATCTTGTGAAAACTTAGGCCTAACCTAGTTTATGTTCATTTAAGTTTAATCCAAAGCCCAATGCATCATATAAGAAGTGGGTTTCAATTTGGATAATCAATTGTCTAGAAATTTAATAAAATTTCTAAGCAGATCACTACTGGTGGAGACATATCAATCCACTGGAACTATGATCTATGCTCTTCTAACCTAGTAAGCTTTCAACTTGGTAGACTTTGGCTCACAAGACAAAAAATATCAATGGATATCAAGAAATTATCAGCACCAACTACTCTAATGCTTGAGTCAACAAGTAGATAGAGATAACTAATAGTAAGATGCCTCCAGAGGAGAGAGAGTGAATCTGTTTTACTTGGATCTGGTTGGGTGTTTATAGAAGCAAACTTTCTTATTGATTGAGAAAGGAGATTTAACTCATATAAGAAGCTACTTTCCAATTATTTAGAGAAGAACCAACATAGCTTCTGGTAAGTAGACCTTCATTAATTAGTTGCCTAAAATATACAAGTAGCTATAATATTTAAGTGTCGATTTAATAGTCTTGTGTGTTTATTCTGTGCTAGAAAGCACAAGTTGTCCACTTATGGTTGAATAGGCCGCCCTTATTACCCAGAGTCGGATGGAGCCTGAGAAGCCACTAAAATTTTCTATTAACGAACGTAGTTTTACATTTATTAATCACTTAAATTGGAAGAAAAAAATAAAAAGGGTGTTTAAAATTCATATAGAAAAACTGCGACTTCTGTGTTTACTTTATTCAGTACTGAAACACTCTTCTTTTTTTCCCCCCTTCAACAGCTCTCTCTTCACTTCAAACTCACAACTGAAAGATAAAACTATAATTTGTCTTGTTAAGGGAAAATTATAATTTCTTTTAAATTTATTTGGATAACTTAAGGATTGCAGTGTACTAGTGTTTATATTTATATGAAAAGGAAATACAATTTATAAAATCAAACCAATTTGATATATAATAATAATAATAATAATAATAATAATAAATTAGTCTTCATTACAGCCAAACCATTGAATTTTCCGAAGATTCACTGCTCGTTCACTTCACTGTAATTGTAATTCCATTACAGCCTTATTCCTTACAAATAACTATTACGCCGTTTAGTTCACTGAATAGTGATTCCATAATGAATTCCTATTACACTAAACATTGAATACGCATTCTTTATTCAAACCTATGAATATCAATTCAATACTGGAATTGTCTTTTTTTTTTTTTCAAAATATCACCATTTAAATAGAAAATTAATAAAGAAAATCCTATTACAGCTCTATTTCATTACTCCGTAATAGCAACTCCATTACAGCCTTATTCATTCAGCGAAGTGAATGAACCGTCAGTATTGCTGCATGCCATTCCATGTTGCTTTATTGTTCGGGCCCAGCTTGATTAAATTTTGTTGTATTTAATTTGGATACATTCGGTGAATGAGCCAAGCTTAAAATCTTCATTCATTTAAATGAGCAATTTTCAATCTTTTATTTAGGTTTTAGAGTGTTTTGATTGAAACTTATAAACTGGCTTATATAGACCCATGAGCGAACTTATTATATTTTATATAACTAAAATTATTTACTTACATGCAAGTAAATACTCTTCATTAAAAGTGTATCTATAAAAAATTGGGATCATATATGAGATTGGGTGATATCATTTTTCTAATTTGCAAACCCTCTTAGGGGATGTTAACAAAGATAAATAATTTCTAGACTATTTATCTTTTTTTTCCTTATATACCAACCTATTCTTAAGTTATTAAAGCTTAATTCACTTTAAAATTTGTGTTATCATTGTCACCATCTCAATTTATAAACCAACTAAATTTAAATTTAAAACAAAACACGTTTAGATAAATGTGTAATTTTCATTTGTATCTTATTTATATATAATATACAAATCTATTTATAAATAAAAATATTTATTTTTCATCTATATTTATTTTTGATAAATAATCTGATTAAAATATATATAATCAAGCCCATAACAAACCAATAAACTAAACGCAACCTTAGCCAATGGTATCGTAACATAGTGACATCTTCTTAATCTTTCAAGTGAGAAGTCTTAAGTTTGAATCTCTCCTTCTACGTTGTAATAACTAAAAAAGGCAACCTTATGGCATGGTATGTAGAATGAACCGAAATTTCGGGATGGAATCACAACTCTAGCTTTTCTCAATGTTTGAAATATTTTTAGAAACCGGAATCGCGATTCTTGAAATTAACGATTTCGACCTTGAAAGAAGTTCAATTCCACCTTTGATGGAATCATAATTCCGTTCCACACTTATTAATTATATATAGTATAATTACTTTTTTATACTATCATGTATTCATATTTTGTATTTATGATTAAGGGCAATCTTGATAATTACACTTTATAGTCATTTCATTTCATGTAATCTTCCAATTATAAGAATGATTTATTATTTTTAATTCATTCTATTCTATTTCAATCTAATTCATTCGATTTTAAATGATTATTGCATACTAAATGCAATATTAATTAGCTGCTTCAAATTTTCGGATTGGATAAAAATGGGGTTCGTTCTTCCTGAATAGCCACCATCCAAGTGCGGTGCTTTCAAATTAGGTACTTTCAAATTAGGTACGTTCATGTAAATATGTTTTCGTGTAACTTCATACGTCAGTAAAGCCAATGAACTGCTTGCAGATGGAAACATAAAAGACATGCCTTGGATGCAGATATTTGAGAAACATAAAATTATTATTTAATAAAATATAGATTTTTAAGTTTTCATCGTCTACGAAAATATTTTCTTAGCATTTTTTTTTTTGGTAACATAGATAAATAGATGAGAAAATTCATCTTTCAAGGAAAATAATATAGTTATAACTGTTCAGTACGGTGCTTAGCAGCCATCTTTTTTATGAATGTAGACTGCAGAGCAACATATTAAACTAAAATTTTTAACAATAGCCAATAAGTGAATGGTGGACTAATGAAAATTGATTTGGGTCTTCTTAATTTTTTTTTCCTTTTTGATTTTACAAATCGTAGTTATTTTCTACTGGATCAAGAGGGAGAGATCTCTGCTTAGCAATCGCAAATTATTTTAGGTGATATTTTTTCCCATAATTGTTTTTTTCTAATTATTCCTTCCTTTGATTTCAAGACAAGTAAATGTCAATTGGGAAGTTGTGCAACGCAAAGTTGCTATATGCCGTACTTTCAATAAACCCGTTCCCATTACTAGATCTATTGTTGTTGGATTGGACCCTTTTTGTAGAAGGAAAAAAAGTACCAAATGATATTTTTATTAAAGCATCTTCTCTTATGATTCTAAGCACTAATTATAAGAGATATTATACTATGAGAAATAGTAATTAAACAGATGATCCAATTCCGAGATAGAGTATTTTAGGGTCTGTTTGGATGATCTATTTTTCATTTGTATCAAAATGGTATGTGTAAATATATTCGATTTGTATTTATATTTTATCTATATTTGATATATTTGATTTTTTCACGAAAACTGTCAATTTTTTTTATCTATATCTATTTTTTAATAAATAATTTATTAGAAAAAAATTTAAAAAAGTGTGTATGTATCTGTCGAGAAAAGCTAAACAAACAGACCCTTAGATGGATAAATATCAAATTCTAAACCTGAATTTTATACAAAAATTTAATTTTATACTTAAATTTAATACTCAATCAAAGTTTTTATGGGTTTTTTACCACCTATTTAATACCATTTATTTTGTTCGCTAACTTTAAAAAGGTAACGTATTATTAAATAGTTACAACTTCTTCTAACAACATTTAACACTAATAAATTTTTTTCCACCACAAAAAAGAGAACAAATATGTTAATGAGATAATAAAAGAGTTACGAAAAGTTTAATTAATTTTTAGATTGGCTATTTATACCAAATTAAATTTTAACAAGGACATTTTCCTATTTTAAGAAGGGTCCAATGTCTACCCAGTAACTTAGCAACTTCATTATAACTGGGATTATTTCTGGGATCTCAACGAATAGCGAGGAAATAGCGATAGAGACGAAATATGGATAATACACCGAATTCAGCTGGTATTCTCACCTTAAATAAGTGCCACAGTACTGATGTTAATGTGCAGGTGAATCGTCCTTGCAAATTTGACAACAAAAGTAGAAGTGCAGCCACCTTAGGAAAAGGAAAGCATTTCCAATAATAACTATTTGTAATGATTACAAACATCAAGCTTTGCATCAATTTGACAAGAAATCCAGTAGAGCTCCATCAAAGAGAAAGCATGGAGAGGGTATGGAAGTTATCCTCATCCTCTTGTCGGGTAACGGAGCGTCTAACATGCATGAATCTTCGATAAACTAATCGAATAACTCTTTCCCATCTCGAATTGTTGAGATTAATATTATTGGCACCACTATCGCCACCATTACACCGCTACCGTCCGCAGCAGCTATTTGTCTCAGCTGGAAAAAGAAAAGGCTAGATGCATAGACGACATCGATGTACGTTCGACGAGCTTGTCGGAATCCAAGTGATAGCTTAATCAAAAATGGCCAAATTAAGCCGGTGAGGAGAGGGCCTAAACTGTGAGGATTGAATATGAAGTTGAGTTTGGCTAGAACAATCAGGTGCAATGCCATTGTATATAGGGAGATTTGGAGTGTACTATGATCAATTCGTACGATGTGGATGAAGAGTGGAGACTTGTGGCTATGTTGTTTCGATGTTTTGTACGTCTGGTACGAGGGTAGGAAACTAAATTCCCGAAAGATTTTAAAGAGAAGAAGAAGGCTTTCAATGTTCTGTCACTCGTATGAGAAAGGTTTGCAAGTACGACGGATTTGTGGTCCAATCAAACTTATGACTCAATCAGACGGGGGTTAATTTGGGTAAATCATGTTTCCACCATGGTTTTGGTGTCATTTTGATATCATTTTCAAACTAAATAGATACTGAGGTGATATCAAATTAATATTAATCTGATATAAAAATCTAATAATTCAAATAGTTTTGATTGATTTAAAAAAGGACTAGATGTGATATAAAGTGTATAGACAAGATATTAATATTTTAATGGGAGGAAAAAAAAGGTTTTAATAATCTAACTGGTGAAAAAAAAAAGGATGAACATTGTAAATACAAAACAAATAACACTAAAAATGGATCTTTTTTGCATTACTTGATATAATGTTGATTTCTATTTTTTTTTTTTTTTAGCATCCAAAATGTATAATTTAAAATGTTAATAATTTTTTTGAATTTACTACAAAAATTTCAAGTGTGATGTACCGGGTTAAGAAAAAAGAGTTAAGAAGTTTAAAAATGGATTTTAGTCTCAAATTTAGAATTTGAACATTAATTAATATAGAGTATGAACTTTACAGATTAATGCCATGGATTCTAATCCTAGTTTCCGCATTTTAAATTGATTTGGAAGACTCAAAATTACCAACCAATATGAGCTTGAAAAATATAATTTAAATCGATGCAAGTCAATATGAACCATTAATCTAGCTTTTAAGAAGCTGATCTTATTTTGTTTTAATTTTTATTGCATCGTCATGTGTGTGTGTGTTCCATTTTAATTCATTGTGTTTGTGGTAGTCATTTTTAATAAATCTTCAAAATGATGTTAGCCCACCATCTTATAAAACTACACTAAGAATAGATTGATAAAATATAAGTTTTATGATGGTTCCTATAGATTACATGATAAAATTTTTGTTCCAAATTCTAGAATTCCTCCTCACACTTATAAAGGGATTTCCATATTTATCTCGAGTAATCTAGAAAATTTAAAAATTTAATACTTTTTGTTTGACTTCAAACTCATATAGCACCATCTACATGACCAAACCACAAATCTACTTTTTTTTTGCTATACAGGATAACAAGCTCCCCTCAAACCGAAAATGGTTTCTTTTTTTTTTTTTTTAATATCTTCTTTCTTTTTTATAATGGCTGAAAAATATACATTTTCATACTCAGCTATATTTAATTTTTTCCTATTAGGTTGTAGCTTTTACTTTTGATGTAACACTTTAAATAATTACCATGCAAAGATGAATATTAGCTAATAATACCCCTGGGATGTTAGTGAACTACTTAATCAATCCTATTACATTGCAACACAAATGCAGGAACTGGAGCTATATCGATACTAGCTAGAGATATACATTGCATTTCACCAATTTAGAACAATAAATGAAAACTGATGGCCAAAAAAAAAAAAAGAACAATAAATGAAAACAAAATCAAAACTCTTACATATGTGTGGGAATGAATTCCTAAAGTGAAACCTAGAAAATAAAATCCATCCATCCAAAAATTAAGATATAAATATATGGGAATACTCATTTCAATCAATTGTAGATGCTCAATTTGAAGTATTATGGGAATACTCATTTCATATAATTACTTTTTGGTACAAAATTTGAACTTCAGCACCAATATGGTTATTTTTTTCCCCCTTGAAAATACAAAAGTGATATAAGCAATAACCATATCTCTTCTGTTTAATCTAGTAGTAAAAAATTTCATGATCAAGGGACCAAATGCATCACTTTATCCATCAATAAGGTAGTCGTACATATTGTTTGATTATGTACATAGAATTTAGTATTTGGTCTGTCATACAGAGAATCATATGGAAGAAAATACAGGCAGCATTGCTAGTTGGAGATAGGAAAGATAGGTCGCCTACATTATTCTGAAATATCTTATTCATCCATACATTACGAAGAACCGTCCAACTGGAAGTTTTGGGAGGACATGTAACATGATATAATTGACCATGTGGGGGACCCATGCAGGAAATTTCCATGAAACTTCGTTTCTTCTACGGAAAAAGCTTCTAATTCGGAATTTTGCGTGACAATGGAGATTGTTGAACATGGCCGAGTGCTTGTGATGATGAAGATGAAACAGACAACAGTTTCTACCTAATTGGAACACGTGCATGTGGTTACTGAAAGAAAGTATGGCTCACTTCCTTTCAACTTGGTTCCCATTTGAGGGTTGGTTTGATTTGAGGACGGACTCGTTTCATCACGAGTACATCTTCTCGAACTGCATATTATAAAAGATACGTTTCTGATAAAAAAAATATATCGAATCAAGAGAAAATGCTCATAAGAATTATCAAAAATGAGTAAATTACGTCAGAAAATATCAATATTTAAGAATTAGTTCATTTACGTGTCAATTTTTAAATTGGTTAAAAGCAAGTAAGTACGTTATATAAAAAAAGTTAAATAAGATATTAATTAACACTGTTAATTGATTACTGTTGTGGCAGTTAACTACTACGTGGTACTTAAAATATAATAAAAAATAAATGAAAAGGATAAAATAACGAAGATTAGATGAAAAAAATGGGGAAATTGAAAACAAAAATTAAGAAAAAGAAGAATTCGGCCATAAATCTGGTTGGGATCAGAAAGGGGTGCTAGATCAGAATTGAGATGAAGAAATGAAGAGAACTTAGTCTAGGTTACCAACCTATCAAAGAACACTCAAGTTGTTTTGTACATTTAGACCAGTTAGCTGTGTATATGTTGCTATTGACCAAAAAACAAGTATGAGTAAAGGTTTTGGATTCGTCAACTTTGTAAACAAAGCAGATGGGGAGAAGGTTATTAATAAGCTCAACGGGTACAATTATGACAATCTCATCATTCGAGTTGAAAGGGCAACTACAAGATCAAATTGGAGCAAACCCAGATCTCTCTTGTACTCATGGGTTCTTTTTGCCTTACACTTCTTTAGTTTTATATTTTCTAAGTCTATGGTGGCTGGGTAAAGACTAGATTGGGTCATCCTTAAGATTTTATCATTTTGATTTATGTTCTTAAAAAACAAAAAATCTGGGTTGGATTAGTCCTTTTTAGTGTATTTATCAATCCTTTGATGGCCATTTATCTTGGTTCTACACTTTTTCTCTAAATCTAAAAATCAAGATTCTAGTGTTTTTTACATTTCATTGCTGAACCATACTGGTCATGCTTGAACTCTTTCATGGGTCTTCTAATAATTGAATCTTTCTCATTGTGGATTTTGATGATAGGTGAATGTTTCAGCAACGGTAGTCGGTGGCCGGATTCTTCTTTTTATTTAATTTTCCTTTTTTTTTCATCCAATTGTCCATTTTATAATTATTTTTCATTTATTTTTTACTATTTTTAAGTACCATGTAAGCACCACATGACAATTAACGGTCACATCAACAATCAATTAATAGTGTTGGTTAACAATATGTTATTTAACTTTCTTTATATAATGTTGCTACCTCATTTTAACTACTTTAAACATTGATATCTTAAATAAACTTAACTCTAAATATTGATACCTTACAGTATAACTTACTTTATAAAAAATTATTATCTAAACCATTGTATCAAATGAGACACTTCGAAACTGTAGGATGTAAATAATTACATGTTATTATGTTACCATATTATGATTCAAAAGCAATCAAAAACCACAAATCATAAATAAATAATAATTCTTGATATAATATATTCTATTTCTATTTCTTTATTTATGAATTTGGAGTAATTGGTTCTATTAGAAACCAAACCAAAGTAATCAAGCATTCCTAAAACAACTTGTTTTGTGATCCCTGATAATCCCAAGTGTTGCAAATGTTGAATCACTAGTAAAGTTGGGTGCGAGAACGCTGTGGATCTGCAAACACAAAAACTCGATTAGTGGTGTGCTAGAGGTGATCCAACACAGCCGCTTCGATGCTTAATTTAGCAGTAGGTTCTAGAAAGTGTTAAAACAAAGAATACTTAGAATAGTACTGTGAAAAAACCACTCCTATACCTTTGTTTTTCACGATGTTCGTTTATATGAGATGACCATAATGGAATTTGGGAGACCATAGAAATCTATATTCCATGTGGCGGATTCCTCAAATTCATTAGCTAGCCTAAATTTGAGGAACATGAAAGTATTAGGTATGAAGGGAGGCCTGATTGGTTAAGGCTACAAATAATCCAAACCAAGTTAAACTTTATAAAGCTTGAGCTTTGCTCATTGGAAAATTTAATGAGCTCAAGCCGAGTCGAGCTTTTGTCGAACCTTAAAAAACTAACTCAAGCTCGAGCTCAATAATAAATCCCAAGCCCAAGCCCAGCTCAAAGGCTCGCTCAATAAGGAGCTCATGAGTTTAACTCGATTAAAAAAAAACTTAAACTTAAAATATGATGCATAGCACTAAAAATTCATGTCTCATTTATTAGAGACATAGAAAAATAACTCTTGAATGTTGAGGCCAACACTTCTTTTTACAGTTAAAGGTTGCATCTCCACCATGAAGGCTGAGCAATGTAGGACTTATTACTTAGGCATTTTCACACACAAGTAATATCATGTCCCACATTGAATATATACATTGTAGTTTGGCCTTTAAATTAGACAACATTACCAAAGAGGCGAGTGTTTGGCGCAAAGTAAAGTAAGTAGCATTGACGGAGTGGTATAGCTTTTGTAGAGTACTAATTGCGAGATCTCTTGCCAAATAATCCATGTTGGACAAGAAACAAGGAGATAAGTACAAGAGCTTTTGTTTTGTGTCCCACATGGAAAACAACACAAGCCAATACATCCTTTTCCCAATATAAAATGACACCTACACTTGCATTTTTTTTCTAATTTGTGCAATAATAATTATTCTTTTTTTTATTAGCATGAATTTAAAAATAAAATTTAATTTTTATAAAATAAATTTAAAATGGAAACTTAAAAATAATTTTAAAATTGTTGGTCTCAAATGAGTAACAAAAATGCACGTAATAAAGAGTGTAAGGTAAGAAGAGATTGCACAAGTATTTATAGAGGTTTCGCCTTGTATGTTAATCCTCTCTCCTAGTTTCAAGCTGAGGACTCGGTACTTCACATCGATATGTTGCACTGAATCCAATAAAATTTGAGAGTACAAATAGTGTACCAATATAAATGGACCCAATTCCCTCTGCTAAACCTATTTAGCTCTCCAAGCTAATTACTAATCTACAAAACTATTTATCACTCTCTCTTGTAATCAATCTCATCAAAATACAAATCAAATTGAGGAATAGAATAGTATAAAAGTTCCTCTCAAATAATCTTCAACTAAACCATTCTTGGGACTTCAAATAAATGTAACTTTCTCAAATAAGTCATCTTAAAACATTAGAATATGAAATAATAAAATTTGGAAGCAAACTAAACTTGCTATCATGATCTTCTTTAACATTCCATACAGTTTAATCTGACAAATAATCAAATCTCCAGGATATATTAACTAACTTTATAGAACATTTTGAATATATAACCTAAATACATTCAACTTTGGAGCTGAGCCTTCAATTTGATGAAAATTGAGGTCTCTGTAGAGCTCGTGCAAGAGGTTAAGGTGCTTCTTGAGCCTGAGACCTTTTGGGTTGGACAATTCAGAGGATTCTTGATAAGCTCAGAGCCACCTAGTCTAGTGCTGAGACTTAATGGACTATACTAAAAAATCTTCTATCAACACCAAGCTTTGAAATTAACACAATAATTGATTAAAAAAATTATAAGCTAGAACTTAGTACTTAACCACAAGCACACACATCTATATCACAACAACTATACACACACCCCTAATTTAATACAACAATACTAGATTATTATCCTTATTACTAACTATCAAATAGCATGGGTAGGAGTCATATGTATCTAATCTTAAAGTTAGTGTAACTCACAACTCTATAGCATATCATTTTATCTAATAGCATTAACATCATCACAACATGATGGCACCCTTTAATTGCATCCTCCCATATTTAACAACAGATCGATCCATTAGGAAACCGGTCTTCTCACCAAAGTTCACTATAGATTCCCATAAGCTTCATAATGACCCAACCCATAGCTTTTCTTTGTATTTTCCTAGCCCATTTGAATAATGTCACCATGATCAGCAACCCAGTAAGAACATCAATGTCGAAATCTACCATTCATTATTCAATTTGCAACTCTAGCATGGATACTGTCATTCACCGCTCAATAGGTACTACATTAGTTTGTAAACTATCTACATTCTCGTCCATAGTCAATACAAGCAACAAGCAATTATATTTTCACTTTTATTATGACATATTTTGCAACAAGCCTAACACACGTGATACAATAAACAAGGACGCATATCAAGGTTCAGATTTTCAATTTCACCACTTCCTTCATCTGACTTAAACCTAAATTATAATACAAATTCATTATAATTCCACCAATATTCATGACTAAGATCGTTACCTATATGGGTAAATTACATCAAAAAGTATCAATATTTTAAGGTAAGTTCATTTAAGGTATCTATTAGTTTCTCTCAATGTTAGTTTTGATGATAACAAAAAGATTAATGTTTACTAACAAAATTATTGAGTGTGCAATTCATAAATGATAAGATAAAATAATCAAGTATGATTAAAAGTATTATGAAAATGTTTTTAAAATAAAGATCCAAATCAGAGAGTAATTAGAAACTATTTGGAAAGTTTTTCAAGAAGACAGTATTACTCAGAAAGTAACTTAGAAAGTAGACCTTTTGTTTCTCAAGACATTTATAACACTCAAAGAGTAACTTAGAGAGTACACCTACTACAGGCACAATCCTTGGAGATTTACGAATAGAACATGGCAGATCGGATTTTCCAAGGATTCTTTATGGATTTGAAGACCCAGCTGCAAAGTTGAATGTATTTGGGTAATACATTCAAATATGTTCCATAAATTTGGTTTAAATATCTAGGATATTCAAGCTTGCAATGGATTACATATTTATTCTTGAAGATTATTTATAATAGCAAGTTCAATTTCATTTCAGATCTATCAAGAATGCTCAATTTGTTGAAGACTTATTTTATTGAAGATCCATAACCATGTTTAAAGAGCAGATGAAGTTCAAATTTGAAGAAGATCTTGAACAAGCAAGATACAGTCCTATATCCAAGGGATATGAATCCGATATCTATTTGAAACGTTGCAGAGGTTGGAGCTCATAAAAATATGTCAATAAGATTCAAATATCGGTCCCAAAACTCGTCTTCAGCAAGATAAAGATTGATATTCAGGCGCATAATATTCGAGACATATATTTTTTTTAACGATCAACTTTATCTACTCTTATCTATTGGAAGAATTGAAAAGAATACTAGCAGATCATGTCAACAGCAGAATCACAAAATTAGGAACAAAGCTTATCTTGAAAATTTTCAAATTTCCATCCCATCTAGCCATTGAAGACAAGAAGCTAAATATAACAAGCAAACATTCAAAAATACACATGTAAAAAAAAAAAAAAAAAGTGGCTCTCCTTATTACGAATTTCTTCAACTCTCATTTGTGCAAGACTTTGTTAATTAAACTTTCATTTTCTGCATGAAAATATTAAGAGGATTCCTAATTCTTTATTCCTTATTTGTTTTTGATAATTTGTGTGAGATGATTACAAGTAGACACTGAGTTCAGAGATAGCTAAGGTTTAGTGTGAAGTCTGACAAAGTAAATTAAGATACTATTTGTAATCATTTTTGTTTGGATATGTAGAACACACCAATGTGGAATATTGGATCCCTAGCTTGGAGCTGGAAGAGAGGATTGATGCTTAAGGAGGAACCTCTATAATTTATTATGCAAATTTCTCTTACTCTACTCTTATTTATTGTTGTGCATTTGATTATTTATTATGAACTGCAAAGTAAAATCAAGCCATACTATAACTAATTGGGTTGTGTTTAAAAGTTGGAAAAATTAAGTTAAAGTTTTTGTTTTAAGAAACAATGCACACCCTCCCCTCTCCCCCCCCCCCCCCCCCCCCCCCCCCCCCCCCCCCCCCCCCCCCCCCCCCCCCCCCCCCTTCTTGGTAACTTTTTAGGATCAACAATTAGCATCAGAAGCTATCTCTTTTTCTTGATTGAGTGATCCATTTTATGATGGCTAAGAATAACATTGCAATCAATCAAGCTCTAGATTTTGATGGTATGAATTACTTGTATTGGAAGATGCACATGTCTACTTATATTAAGGCTAATGACTATGCTTCATGGCAGGTAATCACATTTAGAGATAATCAAGTAATAAGAATGGATAATGCTGCGTTCTTAGATGTCGAATTGAAGCTAATAGAGAAGAATAATAAGGTTAAGAACTTATTGCTCACTACAATAGCACCATCTAAATTTTATTTGATTTCTTCTTGTGATACAGCTAAGAAAATTTGGGATACTTTATCTGAAACATATGAAGGAACCGATACTACTAAGGAAACAAAAATCAATGCTTTGTTGCAACGATGTGATTATTTAAAATTAAACCCAATGAGAAAATCAAAGATGTATTTAATCATTATACTGCTATAACCAATGAACTAACATCTTTTGAAAAGAAAAAGGAGGATCTTGCCAAATTCGTGGAATGCCAAGAAGACAGCTATAGAAGAAGCACAAGACTTAAACAAGCTCACACTTAGCCAATTGAGGGAAAAGATGACGACATATGAGTCACATCTTAATACAATGGAAGAACCTCAAAAATAACATAAAGGTGATAGCTTTTAAAGCAAAGAGAATGGTTGAATCCGATTCTAATAAGGACAACAACGACAATGAGGACATTAACATGCTTGCAAGGAGATTCAACAAGCTGATGAAGAAAGGTAAGAAATTCAAAAATTTCAGTAAATATAACAAGTTTGATGCAGGAAAAAGATTTAAGGAAAAGGAAAAGAAGAAAGAAAAGGAGATCATATGCCATGAATGTAAGAAACCAGGGCATATCAAGTATAAGTGTCCAATTTTTAAGACAAAGATGAAGAAATTCAAAAAGAAAATTCAAGTAATGATGGTAACTTAGACGAGTCAGAAGTTGACCCAGAGACTGCGAGTGGAGATGAAGAAGAAGCTAATTCGTGTTTAATGGCTACATGTGAGGTAAATTCTGAATCTTTTAGTCTGATATATCTGATAATGAAATGTATACATAAATGAAAAAGATTTTAAAGGCTCTCAAAAATGTTGATTTAAAGATTTCTAAATTAGATGCTGAAAATAAAGTTTTGAAAAATGAAAAAGATGTTTTGAGCAAAACGAACAAATTGCTTATTGATGAGAATGATATTATGAAAAATGATAATGAAAAATTACTTGTCAATTTTGATGCTTTACGAAAAGAGAATAGCATTTTAAATGATGAAATTAAGGATATAAAAGTAAGAGTAGAAGATTTGTCACAATCAATTAAGAATACTTTTAATAAGTTTAATGAACATGATGAAAAGTTGAATATGCTCATATATAGTCAAACACCTACAAGTATTAAACATAGGCTTGGATATGGAAATGGAAATTCATCTAATAGTGTGAAGAAGACTGTATTTTTGAAAGAAAGTAAACTTGTGAATACCGAGTCAATTAAGAATAAGGAACTCATTAAAAAGGATATGAACAATAATGGCAGAAGATACTTCAAAAGGTACCATCAATAAAAGTATCCATTCATAAGGTATGGCAAAGACTATAGGTTTAGATATAATAGATGACATCAAAGATGAAAATATCATCAATAGGTAAATCAAAGGTATAGCACACCTTCCTATGGGTGTTTCTTTTGTGATAAGGTTGGTGACATAGAAAAATACTGTTTTTACAAAAAAAAAAAAAAAAGCTCAGTACACATCAAGTTAAAAAAAAAAAGAAAAAACAAGCTTGACTTATTAAGGACCCAAGCTTGTTTGGGTTAGTAAAAAGGTTTTATCACCTTTTATGTGTAATTATAGAAACAAGGAGTAAAGATAAAAGGAACTTGGTACTTAGACAGTAGGTGTTCAAGTCATATGATAGGAGATGCGTCTTTGTTCACTAGCATAATGTGGAAAGAAAAAGAATATGTAAGATTGAAGCTGATAGCAAAAGTAAAATTATAGGAACAGGTACAATTGGTCATCCTCCAAATTCTATTGAAAATGTTTCGTCGGTAAAAGGAATAAATCATAATTTATTGAGTATAAGTCAATTATGTGATAGAGGGTGTAAAATGACTTTTGAGAAAAGCAAATGTTATGCTTACAATACCAAAGGAGTAAAATTATTCGAAGGATTTAGAAAAAGAAACATATATTTGATTGCATTTGTTGATATGAATGTTGAGTGCTATTTTCTGACCTTGAATGACAACATACATGTTTAGCATAAAAAGACTTGGTCATGTGAACTTTAATCAATTAGAAAAGCTTTCTAAAAGGAATCTTGTTGTTGGTTTGCCTAGAATTAGCATAAAACGTTATGTTAAATGTGCAACCTGTTTAAAGAACAAAATGGTTTCAATTTCTCATAAAAGCAAAAATATGATTTCGATAAAAAGACCTATTGAGCTTTTACACCTTGATTTGTTTGGACTTCCAAGAACCTTAAGTTTAGGAGGAAATAAATTTGGACTTGTTATTGTTGATGATTTTTCAAGATTTACATGGGTACTTTACCTAAAACATAAATATGATACTTTTGATAGTTTTCAAAAATTTGCTAAACAAATTCAAAGTGAGAAAGGATTTTCTATTGTTGCTTTGAGAACTAATCATGGTAAAGAATTTGATAATGCCTTGTTTGTAAATTTTTGTGAAGAATATGGAATAAATCATAATTTTTCAGTACCATATACATCTCAATAAAATGGTGTGGTTGAAAGAAAAAATAAGACAATACAAGAAATGATACGTTTTATGTTAAATGAAAGTAGAATGGCTGAATATTTTTTAGCCGGGATGTTAAACTACTTGTTAAATGAATAGAGTATATATTCGTCCTCACTTTACAAAAAACATTATATGAATTGTTATGTGATAAAAGAGCATTTGATTCATATTTTCATGTGTTTGGTTGTACATGCTTTGTGAAAAAGAATGCAAATATTTTTTGTATACTCTCAAAATAGTAAAGCATATTGTGTTTTTAATAAAACAACAAAAGTAGTTGAAGAATCTATTAATTTGCGTTTTCTTGATGATGTGAAAAATGATTCTGATGATGATGATGTGTTTTATACCTGATGATGAAAATGAACCTAAATTTGATAAGTCAGAGACTAAAGCAGAAAGTAGCTTTGATGAAATCCTAAAACTTGATAACTCAAAAGCTAAAGTAAAAAGTAGATCTGATGAGATTCTAAAACTTGATAACTCAAAAGCTAAAGCAAAAGGTAATCTAGAAACAAAATTTGATAAACCCAAAAACCTAGAGGCATAAATCATCTTATCCCCTAGTTTAATAATTGGTGATATAGAACTAGGAACAAAAACCTTATCTAAGTTACAAGAACTTGAAAATCATTTTGCTTTATTGTCTGAAATTGAACTAAGTAATATCGATGAACCTCTAAATGATAATAACTGGAATCAATGCGATGCAAGAGGAATTAATTCAATTTCAAAAAAATAATATTTGGACTCTAGTACCTAGACCTCAAAATAAATCTGTTATAGACATTAAATGGGTATTTAAAAATAAACTAGATAAAAAAGGAAAAATCATTAGAAATAAAGCTAGGCTTGTAGAGCAATGAGCACATGATGAATAAAAGGAGATATAAATGGCTATGCCCTCCTTAACTTTTCAAAACAATGGATTTTTAAAACATTAGAGAAGAAATACAGCTGGAATACGGTCTCGTGTATCACATCATGCTTCTCTGTGATTCATTTTAACAAAAACAAATTCAATTCCCAAAACAGCACGGCTAAAACAAGGGATGATCTTTCTCCCTATGTTCCTCTTTATTTCAACTGTCTTTCTTTTGTTGAATGAAACATGACTGAGAACACGCCTATGTGTATTGAACCGTGTTTCTCTCTGATCTCCAAACACCTAAGAAAATTGATGAAACACGGGTAAAGCACGACTTAATTTATTACGTTGTGTTTCTCAATTTTTTTCATTCAAAGAGAAGTACGACTAGAATACGGTGTTGTATCTAACCATCCTTTTTTTGAGGCAAAACCATAAGTGCAACACGGTGAGATAGACATTGTATTTGTTTGGACATGTTTCTTTTATAAAAGAAACATGGGTAAGTGCACAACCGTGTGCCTACCCGTATTCTTCCTAAAAATGCAAATTAATTTAAAATAAAATAAAATGAAGTAGATAAATGATAGTTAATGTGATATATTAGCTAAATTATATAATTAGGAAAAGAATTAAATGAATTGATAGGTTTAGTAATTAATTTGATTTAATGTAGTTTTGATTATAAAGTGAACTTAGTTAATAAACTTAAGTTCAACTTGACTTAATAAGTTATAATGAGTTAAAGTGATTATAATGACTAAATATAATCAACTTGGTTAAGATTAAATTAATATAGACTTAGCTTGTAATTAGTTCGGATTTATATGTTAGACTAAAACCTTAAATAATAAGGAGTATTAATTTCTAAAATATGTTAGACTAAAGTTAGGTTAATTAAAATAATTTGACAGACAATGGTTAGCTGTCCGTATCTTGGTAGAGCAATCTTTACAGCCATGGCGGGGTTCTTATTTTTGTGTCTAATCAAATAAAAACATAAAATGCATGTTTAATATAAAGTTTGAAGTAAGTTAATAAATAATTGAATTGCTTATGTAGTTTAATTTTCTTAAATAGATGTCTGTCTTTGATCTATCCTCTGATGTGGTTTCTAAAATACCTTTTGCTTCTGTTTGGATTTCGAAAATATAAGGTGTGCGGTAACCTATGAGTTGTATGCTAGGATAGGAATCTAAAATGAATTAAAACTTGAAGTGTTGTTTGTGCTTGTGTCGTTTAATTCGATCTAGGAAGCGACAACCTTATTTGGAGCCAGGGACTGTAGTTATGCGTCTAAGTCACCCCCATGTCATGATGCAATGACAATTCATAAGTAGCTCAGCAGGTAGCTAATGGGGCAATTGGTATCGACGTAACATTTACTTAAGCTTAGGGTGAAGAAATATGGTTTAGTTTACGCTTATGAGACCAATTGAACTAGATGATGTTATAGACTGAGACTAAGTAAAGATTTGTAACGACTGTAAGCCTTTTCCTCTTTTTCGGTTAGATATATGAGATACGGGTACCTATGATGCCTATATCAACCCCCTGAGTAGCTACTGTTACTCAAGACTTCTGAATTCCTAGAGGCTTGTTTTAGAGTGTGAGTGCTCTGATGATGATTGTTTCACTTTAGTTTAAAGATAATAAACTATTGTTATTGCATTGCATTTAGTTAGGCTTGTGTGCCATTCCACGTGTGGTTGTATGTACTGTGTACTAAGCTTCGGCTCATTATTATTGTTGTTGTCATTTTTCCAGGTGTTGTATTGATGATTTTATGATGTTGTCTTGATGATGAGGATGACGTTGATGATGATGGTTGTTTTAGGAATATGGGATGTCTCAGGGAGGACTTGTGGATGAGTAAAGTGGGTTAGGACCAAAGAATATATTTTGTTTTGTTTATGTTTAAAGAGTGATTTATCCTATGAAATTGTATTTTCTTAAAGGGTCGGGTGGAGCCTATGTTTGTAATTTAAAGTTTTAAAACTTTTTATACCATCGTTAAAAAGTATATAAGATACTTGATAGACTTAAGAAATGTTTTTATGATGAATGATCTACCCAGGTAAGTAGACTTAAGAAATGTTTTTGTGAGATATGTTTTACAATTAAAAATCTAGTATGGTTTCGTTTTTATGACGAATGATGTACCCAGGTGAGTAGACTTAAGAAATGTTTTTATGAGATATGTTTTACAATTAAAAATCTAGTTGTTAAAAGAATATAATTGAACGATTTCATAACTTAAAATGGAGTAGTAAATGTTCCACATAAACAACCATTTTAAGGAAATCTGGGAGTGTAATACCCCAAAGAATTGGCTAAACTTTCAATAATTAATATAACCAATACGCAATTTATATGTCTTTTAGCAGAGTAAAAGATAGTTCATTAAAACATTTTTTTTTATTATAATGGGAAACGAGATTTGAATTGAAACTCTTATTTAAAAGTTTAGAGATGACACGGTTAAAAGCATCCACATCTGAAGTCATCATATGAAAAACCTCACTTTCAAAGGTTCTTATCGACATGAAAAGTTCTTTTTAACTTTTTGTGTTTATTACGATGAACTCCAAAAACGAGTTTCTTTAAAATATTTGGCTTAATTGAAACCCTTTAAATCCTTTAAAGAGCTCCAAAGAACAAGCATTACATATCTCCATGGTAGGTTATCATATGTAATAACCCAACGTCATTATAATTTGTTTTTTCATTATATTAAAAATGAACTGTTTTCCAAAATACAATTAAGTTTTAATAATTTATTTATTGTATTAGCTCCAAGCTCAAATTTTTTTACATATTTAATTTGCAAATTTTCAAAAACAAATACAATAATTGAAATATGATATTGAAACCCAAAAATACAAACCATCTCATGTTTTGGTAAGAGCAATGAATTTAAACCTTTTTAAATAGTTAAAAAACCCAATGACAACATGATTTTTCTTAGTAAGCCATGACACACAATAACCTGATATCGTTTAAAATTTACTTTATCTCTATATGAACTAGTGGATAACGTACATGCATTGCATGTGCAAGAAAAAAAAAGTAGAACAGTTTTTTTTAGAAATAATTAGAAGGGAGAAAAGAGAGGAAGAAGCGAGAATTAAGGAGAAGAAGAGGAAAAAGAAAGGGAGTAGGGTATTAAAAAAATAGTTATAATATTTTATTTTTTAAATTTTGGCATGAATAACCGATTTTTGCTTAATAATAGTAGTTAAGCTTTTTTTTCAATAAAAAAAGATACATCGGCTGCAAGCTTCAAACGTTTTGACATATATAATTTTTTCAAGTGTTGTTATGATTTTTGGAGGCCATATTCATGCTTATATACCATCAAATTTGGACTAACTTTTCACAGTAGTTGTGTACTTGTGATAAATGACCAGCATATTAATATTTTAAAAAAATAATTAAAAAAAAAACCCCAAAAGTGCCAAGTTTTGTAATATTACGAAGAGCATGAACTAGAAACCTTAAACCCTTGAAACCTCCTCCTCCCCATAGAAAGACACTACCAGTTTAATACCTAATAACTCAGACATCATCTTAATTTGCTGCTTCTCATTCTATAATTTTAATCAGAATATGGATGGGGATGACACAGGACCTCCTAACAGAGAACTCTACGCACTGTTGCACGTATCACCAGAAGCTTCCGATGAAGAAATTCGGAAAGCTTACCGTCAATGGGCTCAAGTCTATCATCCTGATAAATATCAAGATCCCCATGTATGCTTCTTCACTTGTTAATGATTGGTTTATGTTAAAAATTCGATTTTGGCTTCTGGGTGTTTGCTGGATTTATAGTTGATGGAATGTTCAGTTCTGGGTAGGTTTTGGAATGCAAGGATTTACTGGGTTTTGATTGTTTTGGTTGTTACCATTATGTTGATAATGGATATCGTTGATTAATGGCAATGCTTGTTCACTAGTTTTTTGGCCGAAGATACTTAAGGGAGATTGGAGTTGTTTGACTTATTTTTACTTTGTTTTTGCTTTCGTTTTTGTTTATTTGTTGAAAATGGATCTTTAGTTCTGAGTGGGTTCGGAGTATGGGGATTTTTTGAGGTCTGCTAGTTCTGTTTTTTCAAATTGTATTGGCAAGTGTGTTTGCATTTTACTTGGCGAGGTTGAGATAGGCTAAGTTATGTTAATTGAGTTACTATCCAAGAGGAGAGTAATGTTAGAGATGTTTTTGAGAAAGATAATTTTTTGGAGAAAGTGTAGTAGAAGCAGCTTAGATGATGCTGATTGTTTTCTTAGGAATATGCTTATAAATAACCATTTATTTCTTGATATTTATTATTTCCTATTCTGCACTATTGGAATCAGTAATAGACTAGTTAGAATTATTATTTGAAATACAATTTTTAAAGATCAAAGGTTCTCTCCACCCGTTGTCAAGAGGCTAGGGTGTTTTTTTTCTAGTGTATTCGAAGTACTGGTCACTAGAGAATTATAGCAAACTAAATCACACCACGAGCATTGATTTCACTGTATATTGCACATTGATTAGATCTATACCTCGTGCACAAACTGCTTCTTTAGGTTTTTATTTATACAGTGCGGGTTGGGTGCACAGCAACTTAGTTTAGTCAATTTACCTAGCTGTGCTTCTTTGTCACAACGGAAAAAAATAAGGGGAGTACCTGTTTCTATGTGGGAACTGGGAAGGAAGGGTCCTTTTAGTGTTATGATTATATTGGATCTTGAGATAGCAAGGGAAGAGAATTAAAGCTTGAGCTTGTATGATGTAGTTACATATTTACCTGACAATTAAGGATAGCATAAAATTATAACTTAAAAGATTTTCAATGTGATGTTTACTGTCTAATTCAGAATGTTTTCTGTAATTCATGGTTGCTGTTATTTTGATTCTCATACATTGGACAAAGCAGCCAAAAGTTGCTACAGGTTTACCAATTTTTTTCTTGATTCTTATTTACCATGCAGGACTACCTCAGACATAGAAGCCTGCTCAAGATACAATACTTTATGCAGCATTTTGCTTCGTAGCTCTTTATTGTTTGTGCATTTATGTTAAAATTTTTTGTGCCATATAGGAACTTCAAGATCTTCCTTTCCAATATGTTGTTGGTTTAATTATCCATGGCTCTACCAACTTATGTTGAAACATAAACTCTCCACGTGTCCATATGGTGTATAAACAAGACAAGCATGCTTTTTGACAACTTATGTGGAGAGAATGATCAGTGAAATTGAGCTTGTATTGATTTCAAATAGTTTTCACTTTCACATTTTAAATTTCTTGGTGCCAGTGATAATGATTAAGTATTGCTAGTGGGTAATAAACTCAGCTTTGACTTTTTTCCTGAATTTTTCATCATTTTGATGCAGTCTAATGGAAAAATTTGTGCCTTCTAATTTATTGAAAAAAGAACTGTGCCTTCTTTTAAATTTTTTGTATACGTTGTGGTTGACATTGAATAATAAAACTAACATGAATTGTATTTTTTATTGTGTTCAGATGAAGGAAGTTGCTACCCAGAATTTTCAGCGGATATGCGAAGCATATGAAATATTGTCTGATGAGACTAAAAGACAGATATATGACATCTATGGCATGGAAGGGTTGACTTCAGGTTTGGAACTTGGGACAAGGCTTAGTAAAGTGGATGAAATCAAAGAAGAACTTGAGAAGTTGCGTCGAATGAAGGAACAAGAAAAAATCTTAGCAAATTTCCGACCTTCTGGTACAATATTGACAAATATGTCTGTACCACATTTTTTAAACGGCGATGGCTTCGTGAGAGGGTATTGCTCTTTTGGTTTGCTGCTAGTTTTAAAATAGTTGATCTTTCTGGTCTATAGTAACAGCAACAGTAGATCCTTACGGAAAATTAGTTATCCTTACCCATAAGGGGAAAAAAAAAAAAACAATAGTTTCTTCCTCTGCAATAGTTTTTTTTTCAGATTAATTGAAGATGTAACCAAACCATTGCTTTCATATTTCACATTGTTAAAGAAAAAAATCAATGATAATTTGATCACCTTATCTATTTCTAAAAGGACTTGAATATCTCGTTAGCATACATTCTCTTTAAATTTGAAAACATTATAAATGAGTATTTATACTAGAAATCTTCCGTAGTGATCAGATGCATGGGTCATAAGCAAGGAAACTACATTTACTAAAAAAGTCAGTTTGTATTTCCTCTCTTCTCAATGACCATTAGTTTAAAGCCAGAATGTTGAATTGTCTTTCCTTTTTTTTTTTTTTTTTTTTCATTTGTATCTGTATTGTGTTTGGCTTATATTTGTTGAAACTCTGGTGTTTGCAAAATCATCTTGATTGTAATTTATATGTTTCTTCTTTATAATTACGAAGGTGGTGGTTGGGATGCGACAATTAGGATGCGAAAATTCACATGCTTTTAAGAGAAAAGGAAAAAATATTTATTTTATGTCTGGAAAAGGAAATTTTAATTGTATATTGAAAACCTGCTATTCCATTCCCTGATATTTGAGGTTGGTCAGTAGCCTATATTGCAACTTATATCTATAGCTGAGAAAAGATCTCTTTGGCCTTGGATGTTAGAATGGCAATGACAAGTCAATTCCAGTCTCAGATTTCCAAACGCAACACCCTGTTATTAGGAGGAAATCTAGCAGTCAGTGAACGTTCTGGTGGTCGAGCTGCATCAGCTGTACTTAGACATGAAATTTCATCAGTTTCTTCTGCAGAATTTATGGTCTCGTTTGGCTTGCAGGCCCTTATTGGGGCGCAAACGACTCGGTGAGCCATTTACATTGCGTCAGCTTTCATTTGTGTACACTGGGATTTTTCTTTTTTGGGGGGTTAAATGCTTTACCAGGCTCACTTGCCTTATTTTCTTCCTTCATCAGTCACTTATCACCACACTCAACAGCAACTGTGGGTTTGGCTATGTCTTTGCGGGATGGTTCAATAAATCTTTCCAACGTGTGGACTCGCCAACTCTCAGAAACTGCAAATGGAAATGTATTTTCCTTTTGCTTCTTTCATTTTCACCATTGCCATTGTTTCTTTGTGCTATTTCTAATGTTTGTATCTGGTGTATTAGAATTGTTGAGTATCGTTATAAATTACAATAAATCTCTGCCGTTGGGCTTACAAAGTCTACTGTTTGCTTGGGAATTGACAGAGCTGTGGTGGCATTTGCTAGACCAGTGGCATTATGTAGTCTGCTGGACAATTAGACTTATTGGGCAACAATATGATTAAAATGGGAGTAGAGCTTAGGTGAGAACTAATGCAGTAAGGAAACCTGTGTGTTTTTAAGGTAGAAAATGTTGTTGCCAGAAAGTGTTATAGTAATCAATGATGACCATACCTTTGCTTGTGTATTTGCTGTGCCATTTTTGTTGTGGCTTTGGATATTTTCAGTTTCATTGGTGTATTTTCTTTTTTTGCAGATACAGCTGGTATTAGGTTCAGAGTCCTCTGTAGCAGTTGGATGGCAAAAGAAATGATGAAAAGAATTCTGCTGGAGAGAATTGAAGGTACTCGTTCCCTATACTAAATCTCTTTCCTTTATTTCTAAGATATATAACATTAAGATATTATAGCTTCAGGTATAGATATAGTTTATAAATTGCTTATTTGGTGCCATGTTAGCCATGTAGTGAGTCTAGCTTCTTTAATATTTGCTATTCGCTAAAAATTTCATGATGGTGGAATGTGATCCACAGTTTATCTTTCCTTTCTTCATGACTATTCTAGTGTAGACTAAGATGATAAGCAGGCTATAGAGGGTAGAATCCAGAATTACATTGATTCTATTGCTACCCAAATAAGTTGGATGAGCACTGATGCAGTGGGTTGGGGAACAAAAATCACAAATAACCAAACGTATTGATTTATGGCTAATTACATGAAGCTAAACTCATAATATCTTTCAGATCTTATTCTAACCAAAGCTAATGGATAAAAAACAAGAAGTTTTCTACTGGAAAATGCGATTCTCTCTCTCTCTCTCTCTCTCTCTCTCTCTCTTTTTTCTTTTCTCTATTTTTTTTTGGGTGTGTGGGGGGAGGAGGGAGGGACAAGGGGTGGTTGGTTTGGGAATCAAAAGCTCATTTGCTTTTAACTAATAAATGACTTAAAAAAAATTCTAAAGAGGTGTCCTCCTCATTCTCTTTGCGGCTAATACTATCAGTTGTTGAAGACTATGCTGGTAATTTTTCTGTATCTGTAGTGCCATGGTTCTTCTTACTTTCTGCTACAGCCTAGAGTTTTAGGTGGGTATATTGGGAGATTAGCATATATATATTTATATGTATTATTCGGTGGAGTAATTTATAAAAGGTTGTTAACTACATTGCTAGAAACCACTTGTGGCTGTATTTGTCATGCCTCTCCTCTCAATAAAATTGTTGAATCAAAATTTGAGAATAAACATGTAAGAGATGCTGATAATGGCTGATGCAAGCATGGCTATTATCCTTATTTTTAGTTTCAATTGTATGTGGGTGCTGATAAATATTATTTTTTTTGGAACATCAGCATGGTTACATTTCTTTCACATATCATTGCGTTATTCACTTCTTTTCCTTCATTTTTACTCTGCAGTTTGGAACTAGTTCTTTTGGGGTGTCAGCACATTATACCCATAAATTTTCTTCCAAATCCCATGGCCGTATCGCAGGCAAAGTTGGGAGGTATGTGTCAAAGGATTTTTGGAATCCATGCCTAAGAGTTTTGAATTTTATATAAATGCATTTTGGACTTTTGGGATGGGTTGCAAACAATACCAAGATATCAGATGCTTGGATGTATTTTCAGTTAGGGATGAATGGGTAGGCAAGAATTATTGCTTGAAATATGGCTGTAAAGAGATTAAAGTTTTCTTACTTAAAAACACTTAAAACACCAACCACCGTGGAGGAAGGAATTTTTGTAAGCTAAAGTAGATCAAAAACACTGACTCCACAGTAAATCACCTTTTAATCGGATTTATTACCCATGCATAAAACAATATAGCATCAAAGTTGGCTGTCATGGGTGGATCTAAGGTTTTGAACGCAATGTGCTATCTTTCATGGAGCAATACATGTTGGATAGAGTAATAGATTTGGAAAAACAACAAGCCCTAACAATGTAGGCGGTGGAAACCATGATGAAGATTAGTGTGTAATGATTAACATTTTAAGCATCATTTATGGTGGCAGCACCTGCCAACAATTGTTTGATAGCTTTTATGGAGCGATACAGTCAATTTGATGATGGATATGAAAGGTCAGATGGAAAAAGATTGAGTTCTTGTCTGGTGTGAGTTGGCTATAAGCTTAAATGCACGCACGCACATGGTTGGGTGGTCTTGACTAGGGAGTACGTGGATGGAATACAGTAGGAAATAAAATATCTTTATTTTAAAATATAAATTACCCATCCTTTGTAGTATTATTAGATCAATGCATATCTTAGTTTGGGAAAGTGGGGAATATTAATCTTATTTATGCATTCACACAAGAGTAGTACGGAGGCAGGAATTGCTATCCAAATAGAGATTGGAAGATTCTTTCTCAAGGACCCTTCAAAATATCCAAACTTTTTTTATAAAGAGTGCTCAAAATACCAGTCAAAATTGGTTCTAACCATAAATAAAGGAATTCTAAAACTAAACACAATGCAAACACCGATTTCACCTTACACATAACACCATCTTGTGTGTCTTACAACTCCAAAGGCCTCACTTATGAGTCCACTGACTCAAAATGTGGTTTATAACCTGACCTGATTCACATTTACATTAGTTATGAATCTCCTTTGAGCCTATGGCTAAATATTTTGTTCAAGTGGTGTTAAACTTTCTAGTGTCGAGGAAAAGCCGTTATCAAGATTTAATGACTAGACACTTTACATTTTACATTTCTAATGGTGATATTTATTTTGTGTTTATGACTATTCTCACTGTCTGATTGCTGTTAGCAACACTGTACATCGTTTATGCATCTATGTATCCTATGCAATCCTTTACTCAATAACTATTACTGCAGCTCTGCTCTTGAGATTGAAGTTGGTGGTGGGAGGAAAATATCTGAATATAGCACTGTTAGGATGTTATATACAATAGGAATTCAGGTAATTTCAGCTTTTAGTTAGAAGACATTGCCATATTGTTTCTGCAAATTCTTTCATATATGTCTAATATGCTTTGTTGTGTTTTTAAAAATAATGAATATGCATGTTTATTTACTTTAGTGGTAACCACTGTTGTTTCTTCTTAGCTTTGTTGTCACATCTGGTTTCTTGCTTGCACCGCACTTGAAAACTGTAGATCTGGAATTACCTTATTCTTCTCTCAGAGGACGATCAAATAGAAGGAAAGCAAGTAGGAAATAATTTTTTCCACTTTCGATGGACAAAGGAAACACAATAGATATGAGTATTATTCACTTAACACAAATAACTTAAAGAATTTATATGATTGCATGACCTGATCACACTTTTAATGCTCCTCTCAAGATGAGGAATAGTGTTGGTCATTCCTGGTTTGCTTAACATTGATTCAAATGCTGTCTTTTGTGACATCTTTCTAAGAACATCAGCTTTCTAAAGTCTCAAAGGGGTGTAACTTAGTCTGATATCACAGGCTTTAATTTTTGACTTGCTGAAATACCTATCAATCCTCATGTGCTTTATTGGGAATTTTTTACTATGCTGATAACAAATTTGCTATCACTATAGAATTCTTGAAATTACATAATGTGTTTGTCATGTGATCAGATACTCTAGTATCAATAATCCATTTGTGATAAGCTTTTGAGAGTAAAGTATGAGATTCCATAGCTTTACGAGCTCCTATGCTGCAAAATTTAAGTTTCAGGGGCTGGTTTATTAGTATTTACCTTTATCTTGTTGAGGCCCTCACATGCTTTATTGGGAATTTTTTACTATGCTGATAACAAATTTGCTATAATGTGTTTATGTGATCAGATACTCTAATATCAATAATCCATTTGTGATAAGCTGTTCAGAGTAAAGTATGAGATTCCTTAGCTTTATGAGCTCCTACTGCTGCAAAATTTAAAGTTTCGGGGGCTGCTTTATTAGTATTTACCTTTACCTTGTTGAGGAGTTGATGAAACAACTCAATTTAAGCTGGAGATTAGTTTATTCCTACTTTTTTCAGAATTTACCTCAACACCTGGGTGACTTGGTTTGCATGGTCAGGTTTAATTTATAAAGCATCCTACCTTCTACACGTAAATGATTCTGTGAAGTTTTATGAACATTACTAATATTTTGGCTGCGTTTAGTACTTGATTTTGATTATTTGTTCAATTAACTATTTAAACTTTGAGATTACTGGTTTCAATATCTTATTGAACTTTTCAAGGTCATCTGTATTACTTGTGTTAACTTTGTCTAGAGCTGTCTAAACCCGTTAGTTTTTTCTTAAGGACCAATCATAGGCTACTAGGTGTTTAAATGATTATTTTAATGAAAAAACTTTACTTAGGATTTATGTAAGTAGCAGAAACGAATTATAAAAAAATTATATAGTTTAAGCATCACATTTTCATTAAAATAATTTTTTAATACTCGTAATAGGCCGTGATTGGTTAGTAAAACCAACTGCATAGATAGCTTAATACGAAGTTAATATAAGTACCTAGTAGTGTAAATAATTTCAAAAAGTTTAATACTAAAATTGATAATTTGAAAGTAGAGGTAGTCAAGTGAGAAATCGACTGAAGTTCATTGCCAAATATGACAATAATGCCTATTATTTATTCCAAGTGTTAAGAAATTAAGTCAAAGCTTTGATATCATGTTAGAAAACCAAAATACTTTATTGTTCTCTCAAAGTAAAATGAAAGGATTACATATGATAGAATGGGAAACGATCTAACATGTTCCTGATGGGAAAATGAATCACAAGATACTGATATGAATCATTAAACTCAATACTTGACCTGGTCATACTTTCAATAACGCTTAATCACCGTATTGGATTATGATATTTGCTCATCATCAAAATATTAAACATAACATAACAGTTGGAAGGGACTTTCTGTTTGCCTGGTGTACGTACACATTATTGTGGAGACATTTCTGATGACTAAACATCCAGTCACATAGTAGAGTTATTTGCAAAATGAGATAGTTTCTCGAGAGCTCAGCATTGTTCTGTAATGGAACCTATGCTTGTAACTTGCTTTAATTATTATATGCTAGTGGCTTAAAAGAAAAAGTAAAAAAGAAAGTCTAATTACTGAATCTAAGCATTCAATGAAATTTTTCAGAAACTTAATTCTGGGTAGGTGGCTGTAAAAGACAACTCTAGTGATTGATAATAGAATGATGTATGTGTTTGGTGCTCGTGCATGAAAACATTCATCTTCTCCTATGGGTAGGAAACAAAACTTTACTTATATCTTCAAGACCTATCTAACTCTATCTGGTTAATGAAAGATTGGCATGGTTACTTAATATATAGTAATAACTTATTCTAGTAGTTCATTAGCCATCCCATGGGAACACCATGAGTTATCAATCAATTTATTTACGTGAGTATATCTCTTCTTTTAGATGCTAGATCATGTCTTGTAGAGCCTCAGGTTAATCTTATGTATGTCTATTCCTCACCCTTCATGCTCTCACTCATATGCAAGTTGAAATGATTCAGAAGGCTAAGATCATCATCATTTTAATCTGGTCTCATAATTCAGTCTGTTCCTTTCTTTACTTTTAACTCTCTGTGCAGTTTACCTATGTTTTTACGAAGAAATTTCATCCCCTTACATTTATTCAATATTCTTTTGTTGACAGGGAGTACATTGGAAATTTGAATTTCGTCGAGCTGATCAAAAGTTAATATTTCCTGTAAGTTGAGCATGCTGTTTTAGCTTTACTCTTTTTGTATGTAGTTTCGTGATAATAAAGTCTTTTGACATCTTTTTTTTTTTTTTTTGTATTTCTTCTAAAGTTGTTTCCACATAGGAATGAGAGGAAAAAATAATAACAAATAAATAAGAAGCAGAAAGAAAAATCATCATGTATCCTTTCTCGTTGTTTTCATGTTATACTTCGAAAATGCAAGACAAGTAACCAAGAGGTGGGGGGAGGTGAATTGAATTTAATTTGGGTTTTTACAAGGCACTTTTGGTTAAATAAATGAACACATGAGAATGCAAACACAAAGTGTTGTGAAACAAAAGGGATAAGGATATAGGAAAATCAAACATTAACGTAATGTGGAGCTCAAACGTCTCTTACTCTCCATGATCATGAATTTCCTCGATGGGGCTTCAGAAGCACTTCATTGATTATAATTCTTAATGACCACATATATAATTATTTGCACTTAAACAATCACAAGCTCAGTGCTCTCTTAATACAACTCATTCTCATCCTAGAAGTCAAGCAAATGTATGTTTAAGAGAGTGATCAAAATAAGAATATATAATGTAATTATTTTGCTTTAAATCCCTCTTATTATCTACCCAAATCTGCTGTTGAACTGTGTTTATAGAGCTCCATAGAAAAATAACCATTGCCTCCTTTTCCCTTTTTCTTTTCATGCTGCAAGAAGTCCAGTGACTATTTTTACAAGAGACTTCATCGAGATGCCTCCTAGAGCCATTTGGATGCCCCATAGATTTGTCAGGATCCATTCGAATGCCTCCAAGGGCCATTCAAATGAAGTACTTTAGAGGACTTGAGAGCGTTTTTGAGTGATTTCATTTGAATGCCTTAAGAGACCATATAAAAGATGTCCTTCAGGGACTACTAAAGGCGCCTCAGTTTTGACTCCAATTTCCATGGATAATTGGATGGAGTCATCGCCTGCATAAGTGCTCTAATAAAAGTTACATCCCATGAATAATACAGATTTATCTAGTCAAATTAATTCCTTTTCCATAAAGATAATCAAATTCTTAGGTTCATCTTACTTTTTCAAAATCTGAATAGTACAAGTCAAAAACCACTTGTTTATTTCGTAAGAGTTCAGGTTTTTTCTTTGCTTTGGCAAAAGGGCTTGTAATATGGAAAACTGCAAATATGACCCATTTAGATGCAATGTTTTGGTGATCATGCAAAAAATTACTACCAGGTGCTTATTAGAAATTCTGTTAGAACCCTCACAAAAGCTTGTTTAATTCATGACAGTGCCAAGAGATATAGATGTTATCTAACTGATGGCTTAATTTTCTTCTTTTGCTATAGGCTTTGCAATGTTGATATATGACACTCTTCCAGATCATGTCCCTTTGCATTAACTTTCTCTTTTCTCTGGTCATGACTGTTAATTGTTGGCTGTTCTGTGTACAGATCTTGCTTACAAGGCATTTGAATCCACTCTTTGCAGCTGGAGCATTCCTCTTCCCAACATCTGCTTACTTTGTACTCAAGGTTATAGAATACATCTCACATGTGTTTACTTTTTTGTGTTGTTCCCTTATGTTACAACTTACTGGCCGGCTGAATCCCTTTGGATATGACTAATGGCATGTATTATAACTGGTGAACAAACAAGAGAAGCAGTAGGGAATATTTAGTGTACCAGTATGATATTGTAGAGTTCAACTCAAAGAAGGAAGGATTGAGCCCAGAGCTAAAGCTCCTTACATAAACATAATTCAGCTCCAAAGTGGAAAAGCTGGAAAAGAACGTTTCTCCACCCTTGTCCCCTTCTCTTAATATGCATGCTGCCTGCTACACGCCTATACACATGGTTGCTTCCATTCATCTACTATAACAGAAATACTAAATTATTAGTGCATAAACACATACATGCACTTGTCTGGGCTTTAAGCTTCTCTGATTTCACTCTTCCTTTTCCTTTGAGTATTTTCTTTGTATATTTTGGGCCCTTGGATAAGTAGCCCATGTGTAGAACCATCCAACTTCTATCAGCATATGTTGTTGAATTATCCTTGCCATTTGGTGGTTGGGAAAATCACCTGCTGATTATGATACGACTTCATTTAAGAAGCTTACTCATTGTAGTGAGGTCCCTTTTTGCCATGTTTGAACCCAGAAGTATATCTGATTAGGTTTCTATTAATTGGTGTTTGAGCTAACTTTTTTTTTTTTTGACGAGAGCTTCTTGTATGGGATATTGTCTGTAGCCCATTACTTCAACCCTTGTTTGGCTCAAGATTAGGGGAAAAAAAAGTGGTTTTTTTTCTTTAAAAAAAAAGAAAGTGTTTTCTATGCCTTGTTGAGGGGGCTTCTGTCACTATACACATCAAGTTCTTTTCCACAGTGAGAAACTGAGATGCAGTTTCAAGTGATGGGTCCCTCTACAGTTAAAAAATTCTCCCCCTTCGCTCTACAACCGTCTCCCTAGAAGACCACTTTTAGGTTATCTATTTACCAAACCCCATTTTATCTCTTTTTTAGATGAAATATTTGGAATAACAATTTTGTTGATTATTAAGATTGTTCTAGTTTCAAATGTTTAATAATAATCAGCATATCTATTGCTGTGATTGTTAGTGCAGTGATCCCCTTATTGGTTCTTTTTTACATGGTCACTTCAACTATCTTGTAATTGTTACACTCACGAAGAACTCCCTTTTTAGGAAAAAACAAATGTTAATGAAAAATCTGATATGTTGTCGTCCATGGACCTTGTACATTTTGCTGAAATATGTTCCATCCATCCATCATCATCATCATCATCATTATTTTTTTGGGTAATAAATATGCCCCATTATTAATGCATTGATATTTAATACTCTCAAGGTTTTGATTTTGTGGAAGCGTGTTTCTTTATAGTAGTAGAGCCACATCTCCACTAGGAGAATGTTCTGTAAAATCTGCCAGTAGGGTTTCAGTTACTTTGGTCTAACTTTTTGTCTGAGTAAGATACAAGTAGCACGATCCATGGATTTGATTTGGCAATTGCATTTACAAGTTGCCCGTCAATGTGATATTTCACTTTCTTAGTTATGAATATTGGTGTTTCCAATTTAATTTACTGCCTAGGTTAGTGTTTTATTGTATTTTGGTAATTGGTTTATAACTTTGTCAGTGAATAGCTTCTCTCTCTTTAGTTTCCCTTTCTGGACAAGTTTATTTTCTCACTTGAATTACATGAATGCGCATGCAGAAATTTGTTTTCAAGCCTTATTTCCTGAAAAGGGAAACGCAAAAGGCTTTGGAGAACTCAGAAAAAACTTCAACCCAGGTGAGGATTAATTCCTTTCCTTTTTGCCTTTACTTTGTTCGCCTTTTGTCATATATTCTTTTTGCAGTCTGCATGCATTCCCAAAAAAAAAATAAGTTTCACCTTTGTCCTGTAGCAAGTAGCTTGTGCTTAGAGTCAACTGCATATATTGTCTCACTATACATGCTGCAAATGTGCTCTTTGAAGGAAGGAAAGCTTGAATCCAAGGACTATACAAGAACATTTCACTTTGTTTGGATTAGTGTCTATTATGAGAAAAGTTTAAAAATAATTGTATGTTCAGAACTTTTGCATGTCCACATGTTTGGATGGCATGAATATTCTGTATTTAAACAGCATAAAAGCGTATCCTGTTTTGCTACTCTTTCCACAGATTTATGGTTTTACAAGTGCTTCACCAAATAATGATGGGAAGAAATCCCTTAAACCAAAGAAGCAATTGTTGCCCGAGAGGCCACAATGTGCAGTCGTTACTGGAATTTTTATACCTTTTCCCTTGTGGTAGATGTGATCTCCACTTGCTTACACAGGAAATGGGCTGGTTGAATATTCAAGTATAATTATGGAAAACCAGTACAAATGAAAGTCTTCCTTGGTTGAGTCAGTTCACGTGAAAACTGAAATTATGATGCAATTACATCAAGCTCCTTATGGGCTGTTTGTAGCACACGCTTCAACAGGCATTAAGATGTGGACGTGGTGAGGGCCCCTAGCTAAGCCCAAGTGATACTTAGGCATTGTATTGATAAGGCCGGATAAGTGTATACACACACAAACAATACAGATAGTGTTGGGTGAAATGTTGGCTTGCTTCTTATTTCCATTATAGAAGCTGTGTTTGCTAAGATATTGGACAATGTGGTGATTTTGACTAATTGGACCCCTTTGTTAGGATAACTATACTGGAAATCTGCTGAACCTTTGGGATTCTATTTTGTTCTCTTGTGCTTTCTACAAATATTTGCTTGTAAATCATTGAAACAGTTTGACTAAATGACTGTGACATGCAGGTTCGAGAAGCACAAGCAGCTGCTGACAAAGCACAGAAATTGCTCCAGAATGTGGCAAATAGGAAAAAAAACAGGCAACAAGAAGTGGGTGGACTAGTTATTACTGAGGCAATGTACGGTAATCTCAAGCATTTGAAGAGACGTGAACAATCAGGAGAAACAGACAGTGAATTACCTCCTCCAGTCATAGATGTTACCTTACCACTGAATTTCCTAGTTAGTGATGCGGGGCAACTAAAGGTATTGTAATATGCGGACTCTTTGGAGTCATTTTAATGGATGCTATTTGCAAATGATATTTTTCTGCTTGATTAATGTCGTCAATTAAGGAATATGAAATGAGCACAACCACACAGTGCCTCCTTAGTTTGAATCATTTTTGTGAAAAGACTTTTGACAACTGGGAAATTGTTTATTTTATTCTCCATTATGCAAGGTACAATGTGTCTTACATTGATTGTGATTGATCATTATGGGACTGCAGAGTGAAAAAAGAAATTATTCTCTTGTTGTAAAGGCGCAGCTTATGAAATGCTTGTACTTCAAGTTGCATAGTGCCCTGCAATGATGTTTTGTGTGGAATTGCTTTTGCTTTCCTTGATAATTCTGCTTGTATGATGCAGCTGCATGAGGGGGTGAAGAAGTCAGGCATTATGGGATTTTGTGATCCATGTCCTGGCGAGCCTAAGCAACTGTAGTAGAGTACACATATGGTGCTGATAGATCAGTTTGAAAATTCGTTCTGCTAAATTTTCCTAAGCAAGCACATGATTTCTTAAACTATGATTGTGCATTGATGACTTGAGACACTGATGCAGGTGACCGTTGATGATTATGAGACTGCTTATACCTCAACAAGCACATAGAATATAGATTTTTGTTCAAGATTCTATAGCAAACTCTAGCATTTTTTTTTATTGGTTTTCCTTCCCCTTTTGCTTAGTGCCTTTAAATTAATTTTCTAGTGTATCTAATGACAGTATTGAGGGAACTAATCCTGCAATGTGGTATAATTGGCAAAATAGAATAAAGGCTAGCTTTTTCTTCTTCAAGAGTATGAGATGGTTTTGCTTTGTTTTGTTGTTGAAGTAATCCATATGCTCCACGATGAGACCCAGCTGTTGATAGAAGCTCCAGTCTCAACCCTGGGGATCTTTTCTGTGCTGGGAATGTGTGTGTCTGATCTCATTGTGTTACTGTGTCTATGGGAGAAGACAGAGAAACTTGTTATCTTCAAAGGAAGAAGACAGAGTGGACTTGTGGCTGTTTGATTTCATGGTGTAAGTGTTGCATGCTCATGTTTGTGTTGTGTCTTGTATGTGTGTATAATTATAATTTTTTTATGCGTGCAATTATTTTGCGTTGATGTTATATCAAGGGCGGTAAGGACAGAGAATGAGAAAGTTATGTTCAAAGGAAGAAGACAAACAAAGGACCTTTGAAAGTTATGTTCAAAGGAAGAAGATAAACAACGGATTTGTAGCTGTTTGATCTCATTGTGTCAAGGGCTTGTCCTAGTCAAGGTTATGATAAATAAAAGCTAGAACATATGTCAATCATACAAATGTCAATTGTTAGAAAAAAAAAATATTAATTTTGGGTAGTGTATAGTTTGCATGTGTATGTGTAAAAATAATGGGGAAGTTATATGTGTTTGTTGTGTGTAATAATAGAACAAAAATGAGAGACTTGGTAGTTAGTTTTGGAAACTGCATTACTCATGTAATTATATATGTGTGTGTGTATATATATATATCAACTAGAGGAATGAAATAACAAAAAGTCCTATTTTACTGAAAAAAAAAATATTTTGTATCTAAAGGAATTTTAGAGTTTTCTCTTTAATTGAGCCATATTCAATTGTAACAAGCTTGAAAAATCAATTGTAATCTATCTTATAACATTTGGTATTAGAGCCATTCTTTATAGATTGGTTGATCTTATAGTAGCCATCTCAAAGTGCAAATTAATCTTTGCACATGAGGTCATGTGCAATTTCCAAAGGAGGAGTACTGTTATGTTCAAAGGAAGAAGATAAGAGTGGACTTGTGATTGTTTGATACTATTGTGTTTGTGTTACATGTGCATGTTTGTGTTTTGTCCTGTGCATGTCTATAATTATTATATGTATGCAATTATTTTGTGTTGATGTTATATTAAGGTTAGTAGAGACGTGTCAAGGGTTTGTCTTTGTCAAGTTCATGATAAATAAAAGATATGACAAGTGTTAGTCATGCAAATATCAATTGCTAGAAAAAAAAAATAATGTTAGGGTATGTATAGGTTGCATGTGTATATGTGTGTAATATTGAGGAAGTTACATGTGTTTATTATGTGTAATAATGAAAGAAAAATTAGGAACTTGACAATTATTTTTGGTAATCGTATTACTTATGTAATTATATATATATATCTCAACTAGAGAAATCGAATAAAAAATGGCATATTTTGAAGAAAAGAATTTCAAATTTTGTATTTGAACAAACCTTAGGATTCTTTGTTTAATTGAACCTTTAATTAGAGATCGCATGGTTCTCTCTATAATAAGCCTTAATCCAGAGATTATCAAGTTCACTCATAACGAGCTCAAAAAATAAATTATAATTGATATTATAACATGTATTTGATCTCATTGTGTTTATGTGTTGCATGTTCATGTTTGTGTTTTGCTATTATTTGTGTTGATGGACATGTGTCAAGGGCATATCTTAGTCAAATGATAAACAAAAGTTTGGGTATGCATTAGTCATGCAAATGTCAATTGTCAGGGGAAAGAAAAAGCATTAGGTTATGTATAACTTACATGTACATGTGTGTATGCAAATATGGGGGAATTACATTTGTTTGTTATGTGTAATAATAGAAGAAAAATTAAGGACTTAACAGTCACTTTTTATAGTTGCTTTACTTACATAATTCTCTCTATATATATATCGACTAGAGAAATCGAATAAAAAATGTCCTATTTTGCAGAAAAAAAAAATTCTAGATTTTGTATATGAAGAAATCTTAGGATTCTCTCTTTAAGTGATCCCTTACTTAGAGATTATAGCGTTCTCCCTATATCTGGATTGTGTTCCACTTCTAGTTTTAACACAATCAAATATCAAGCTAGAATCTCTACCATTCTTCAAAGAACATTTACCTTTCCTATCTGCATTGAAATGAATATTTTTGGCTTGTTGAAAGAGAACTCAACAATGTCGTAGTTAAAATAATTTTATTTGTGGAGAAAAATCAGGTTTGCACTTTCCATTCATTCACGTCATTATTTGTAGTAATATCACAATAGGCAGATACCCAACTACTCCCAATTTTCCTAGGAAATTAACTTCCAAACACATCATATGGACTACTAATACAACTGACACTCTTCTCACTACACACTTGTCACTAGACTCCCTACTATTGTTTTTCACTCTAAACATCAGTCTACTTTGCTTTTCATACTACACACCTATCCCTACTTTTCTCATCACACTATACACTTGTTCCTGTTGTTTACAAAGTCACTTATAAATAGGCACATAAACAGAATACTTACATCATAACCAGACACATAAACAGAAAATTATATGTATGACATAAGACAACACACATAGATGAATAAATTACAAAACATTTGCTGGACTTTAAGTCTTTCCTTTTTTGCACTGCATATAAAAATATTTTGTAATTATGGCTGCTCACACATAGCATTACTGCCCCCCTTTAAAAGTGCGCACCTCATATGCAAAGGATGGATAATGTGTCAACATCATATCCACATCTTTATCAAGATGCCTCAGTTAGTGAATATATGTCCTAATGAATTAAAACCTTTAGCAATGTGGACACTTTACGAACTTCCCAAACAACTTTTGGTTGCGAAATGACTTGGCATGGATGAACAACAAGTAACATCGATTTCATGGAAATATCACCTTCAATTACTTTAGAGTTTAGACTAAGAAACATGGAAGATTAGGTAGATGCAGACCTTTGGCAACGATTGAAATCGATAAGTAACATTATTGATTTTTGCTATGACCTAGAACGGTCCATAAAACTTAGGAGCAAGTTTGTGATGGATACATTTAGCTAATGCGATATGTCTCCGTAGTTAAAGTTTCAATAAAACATAGTTACCCGTTTCAAATTGGATGCCACGGGGCACGACATCATATTTATTCTTTGTTGACAGTGGAATATAGCTATCGGTCTACTCGGTCTTTTAGGGCCTCAAAGCCTAAGAACCCTAATGGGCCCAAGAAAGAGCTTACTGCCTATGACACCCCGACCTCTCGAAGAGGTGGAAATACCCAAGGTCCCATCAGGGGAAAGGGTGTGAGATCTCCCTAGGAACCTTAACCTCGGAAAGGTTAACTGAGCTCATCCACAACTACCTGGCAAGCTCTATCCTACGACCTCACAATCTCCAAGCGAAGCAAGTACTACAGTCACACCCTGTGACCGAGGAGGACATAATTAGCTCGGCGCAAACTCCACGGGGCTATAGCTCCTCAGTTTAGGTACCTTCGTTACCTCGGGTACCAGATTAGCTGCCGAGAAGAAGTCTATCTTGGTATGACCCTAAACATTATAAATATCCTCTTTCCCTCTGGAAAAAGGATGCTGAAGAAAAAGAAACGTCTCTTATCTTTTCCTAGATACATCTTCTTCACCCATAGATTAACTTAAGCATCAGAGAAGCCGTGTCGAGTAACCTTCCCGGCACCCCTCTAACCCCCCTTTTTTTGTGTTTGTAAGAGCTATCTCTATCAATGAAATCAGTTCGTGCAACATGTGGTGCCATTTGCGAGAAAGCTTCGCTCCTCTTAAACCCATCTTTCCCTTTGTCTGCCATCTTCTTCTCTGCTAAAACACACTCTCATTGCCTTAACAAATGCTCTCACTTCTTGCGATGCGTAGACCACAACGAAGCGAGAATCGGTTTGATTCTACCCATATACAACCCATTTCTAAACCCACATAATGGTAAAACTCTTGAGCTGACACTTCCTGAGCCAACTGCTGCCACGAAAACCGGTTTTCTAGACCCAGGATGTATACTAGAACTGGAAAACTTGTGTAGGCAACTTATGCACAAAAATGTGGAAAACAAGTGCTCCAATGCTCTCCTACAGGCTAGAATCACGGAGTTAGAAGGGTTGAAAGACCTTCGTAGAGAAGAACAAGTGTCCAATGTGCAGCGGAGCACTTCCCTAACCCAACCATGCAAGCTGGAGGAGGAGTTGGTTGAAAGGGACCATAGGTGTATCGCGGTGTCACTATGGGCTAGCGCTACATCAAGGAGTGTCCCTACAGTTTGTGACTGCTCCGAATGAATAACAGAGACCTAATATTCCCAAAAGCCCGATGAAAGCCGCTTATAACATCTTGTAAGGGCACACAGTGTCCCAACATTCGGCTCAGGTTACCTCGGAGTGTCAAGAGGACAAGCGACATACAGAGGCAGGGCTTAGAAGTGCCGGCTTAACTCGAGCTCATAGGGACAATGCTCCCACTCTTGTCGCCAAGGATATCGAGTTTAGCTCTAATAAGGAGCGAACTCTCAAAGAAATCAAAGACATGATAAGAAGGTTGTCAACCATCAGAGAAGGCTTTGGGAATGAACCCGCTGCCAAAATACTCTCAGGTAAGACACCTCTATGGTCGATGTTCAATCCGAGGTGCTTCTAACCAAGGCTCGGCTACCCACTCTAAAATCCTACGATAGAACAACTGACCCGGAAGACCACATTGCCTAGTTCCAGTGTACCATGGTGCTACACAATTTCATATGCAATATGGTATAAGACTCTTCCCACCTCCTTTTGAGGAGCAACTCGGTTTTGTTTTAACAAACTTGAGTCGAATACGATAGGTTCGTTTGCCCAGCTCAATGACCTTTTCATAGTACACTTCATGGTAAGCAAATCACTAGAGAAAAATGCCCTGTACCTCTATATGGTACGATAAAGGCAAGGTGAGCCTCTGAGAGACTATCTAGTGAGGTTTAATAAAGCATGTCTAGAAGTCCCGAGTCTCAATTAAGGAGTGGCTTTCGAAGCTAGCAAATAGAGAGTCATCGCAGACAACCCGTTATTCGACTCCATTTCAAAATGCTAGCTTACCATGCTCCAACAGGTGAGGGAAAAAGGCACAGAAGTATTTTTACTAGAAGGAAACTAGAAATGCCGGAAGGGAAGTTAAAGTTAGAACCAAGCCCCCTTGAGTTGAAAATTACCCACCTCAAGACAAGGGACGAGAAAAAGATCGCCATGACTTTAACCAAGCCTATGCATATCAATGTCGCAGGGATAATGACAAGCGGAAACTCTTCATGATGTACGATGAGTTCACCCCTTTAAAATTACCGGTGTATGATGTGTTCCTCGAGATAAAGAACAAGGGCCTCCTATCACCACCACCTCCAATGGTACCTAGCTTGAGGTGGAAGGACTCAAAGGAATATCGTAAGTACTACCATGATCGCAGGCACGACATAAAAATTATTGGAAGCTTAAGAGCACCATAGAAGACACCATACGCCATGGTTGGCTAAAGTAATACATAGACCATTAATTCAAACTTAGACGAACAAGAGAGAGCCACAAACATTTGGAATCGCTCGGATCAACCCTGACTATGTCAACAGTGCCATGGTAAAATCAATACTATCATGGGCGGGCCCTAACCTCAACGAGAGCAAGGCTACTACCAAGCCCAAGCTTGTCCCAATGAGTGATGAATCTAGAACCTAAAAAAGCTAAAGTTGACACCACCATCTCCTTTTCCAACAAGGATTATGAAGGGATCCAAACTCCCCCCCAAAATGCCCTAGTGATATCCGTTTACATATCGGGCTAAAAGGTAAAAAAGGTACCGATTGATACAGGAAGCAGTGCCAACATCCTCTTCAATTAAGCATACGAGCAAATGAAACATGAGTTGAAACCAAAATTGAGGCCCTACGATCATGAACTATATGGTTTTATTAATCGACCCGTCCAACCTCGAGGAATCATCACCCTACCCTTCGAGTTAGGCAAAGAGCCATCCAACACCATACACCAGATCGATTTCCTCATGGTCAACTATTGTTCCCCTTACAATGCCACATTAGGAAGGGCTACGTAGTCGATATTTGGCATGATTTTTTCCTAGCCCTACCTCAAAGCTAGGGGTGGGCAAAAAAACGACTAAACCGAGAAACCGAACGAAAATAAAAAAACCAATCCAAAAAATACTATTAACCAGTCCATCGATTTTCGATTTTGATTTCGGTTTGTAACCGCAAAAAACCGACGGTTAATTGTTAATCAATATCTATAAATATTTAACATTATACATAATTATTTTTTTAAATATAAAAGGGTAAAGATTTGAAACCCTAATGTAATATTATTAAGCATTAGTGAGAGTCTAAATTAGTTCCACTACTTGTGTTTGATGATATTATAATTCTATCTATATGCACAAAGTTTTTATTTATTTATCTATTTTCTTTTAAAAGCTGTTGGTGTTGTGATGGAAAAGAAGTAAAAAAAAAAAAGAGCATTTGATTTTTTTTGGGAATAAGTTTAAGAGGTTTTGAAACAAGAGATATGACTATTATTTTCATGTTGCTATTCATATTGTTCTCCTTTTGTACATGAACTAACATGACTTTTTCCATTACAGTTGAGAGAAGGTTTTAATAGTATGTAACTTTAAGAAATAAAATAGTTTAGTTTTTTATAGACCAATTGGAAATATGGTTAACCACAACTTTTAGTTAACAATCATGCTAAATGGTTAAAAACAAAAAACCGAAGATATTAACCGAGAAAAATGGTTAACTGTTAATAATAAACCGATTTAGGTTTGACATTTTAAAAAACCAATTCTAATGGTTAGGTTCAAAAAATTGGATCATGGATTGGTTAACCGGTCCATGCCCATCCCTACTCAAAGCAAGGTTCCCCACCCCCCCCCCCCCCCGCGGGTAGGAGTATGCCGAGGAGATTAGGAACAATCCTGAAAAATGTATATCAAGGTTCTAAAAGGAGACCATGTATGTGTTGTCGACACCGAACTGGAAGGCAATTTTGAACGATGAGGTAAACTAGCCGAGCTCACAGAAGAGGTCGCCATGGTTGACGAGCCCAAGCACATCGCAAATGTAGGAAAATCAATTCCTCCCAACATAAGGGAAAGCTCAATCATGTTCTTACGGCTGAATAAAGATGTCTTCGCATGGTCATCTTTCGATATGATAGACATAAGCCCGAGCGTGGTCACACATTAGTTGCACATCAACAAGACCCAGAAGTCGGTTCGCCAGAAAATTAAACACTTCGCCACCGAGAGATAGGCAGCCATTGAAGAAGAAGTCCATAAGTTGCTCCAAGCAAGATTCATTAGAAAGAAAAATACCCAACTTGGCTAGCCAACATAGGCTTGGTCAATAAACCCAGTGCAAAATGGCATATGTATGTAGATTATATTGACTTGAACAAGACGTGCCCAAAGGATTGCTTCCTGCTACTACGGATCGACCAGCTCATTAACAATACCTCTAGTCACGAGTCATTGTGCTTCATGGATGCATTCTCGAGATATAAACAAACTAAAATGAATGAAACTGATGAGGTCTACACCTCCTTCATCATATCCTTCAGCACATAGTGCTATAAAATAATGTCATTTGAGCTGAAAAACACCAATGCTACCTCTTAACGACTGGTCAATAAGGCTTTCAAGCCTCAAATAGGTAGAAAAATGGAGGTTTATGTCGATGACACTATTGCGAAAAATAAACAAGTATAGAGTCACCTACACGACCTCCAAGAGACCTTTGATTGACTCTGCTTCTATAACTTAGAGGTAAATCCACGGAAGAGCGCATTTAATACTTTGTTGGGAAAATTCTTAGGTTACATAGTGTTCCAAAGAGGGATCAAAGTCAATTCCAATAATATCAAAGCGATCTTGACAATGACACCACCCTTGTCGATCAAAGAAGTGCAATAGCTCGCTGGTAAAATAATCGCATTGAGCATAGTCCTCCATACGAGCACCAACAAGTGCTCGAAATTCTTCAAAATCCTCAAAAAAACCCAATCAATTCCAGTATATGAGAAAGTTGCAGTAGGTCTTTGATGAGCTCAAATAATTCCTAATAAAGCGACCATTATTAATGACCCCACTCCAAAGTGAGGTCTTATACTTTTACTTCGTAGTGAGTGATTGAGCTCTCTCTAATGCAAACAAAAGCAAAAAAAAAAAAAAAAAAATCAACCAGTATATTACATCAGCCATATCCTTCAAGGGCCAGAGCAAAGATATACAAAGATGAAAAAATTTGCCATAGTGGTTGTGACATCGGCACATCCTGTATGTCCATATTTTTAGGAACACTAGGTAATTGTCCTCATCGATGGGCCAATAAGGGCAATCCGCCAAAAGTCACACATTCCAGGAAGAATGATAAAATATGCAATTAAGCTCCATGTTTGTGGGCTACAGAACCAACCTCGGGAAGCCATAAAGTCTTAGCAGAATTCTTAGCCAAATATATGGGAATACCCAAGCCTGAGGATAAGCAAAAGACTTCTTGGACCCTCCATATGCATGGATTCACCATGGGGGTGGGAGGGGGTGGTGGGGAGCTGGCCTAGTACTAAAAGGACCCTATGGAGTCAAGATCAGCTATGCTTTGAAATTTGGTTTCCCCATAAGCAACAATGAAGCAGAAGACAAGGCCCTATTAGCCAGACTTAAGATCGCTATGTGTGTTAGAGCAAAAACAGGGGACCTCAAGATCTTTTTCGACTCCCAGCTCGTGGTGCAACAAGGCACAGAATGAAGAAATAGCTTGATACTTAGAAGCTGTCTAGTCTCTCACCAAATAAGTACCCTCTCAGGATATCTTTAAGATATCAAGAGTTGATAATTTAGAAGCCGATGGGCTTACTAACTTGCCTCCATGATAGTTCTTGACTTAGGAAAGATTAAAAAAAAAATCTTCGTTGAGTTGCTCCTTAAAAAATTTACCCTCACAAGGGCCCATGAGGTGCTAGACTTACAATAGATAACCCCACTACCGAGCTAGATGACACCAATCAAGGAGTACTTTAGGGGTAGCACCTTACCTTTAGATAGAATGGAAATGAAAAGGTTGATGTATAAGCTAGCTACACTATGATCAATAGGGCTCTGTATAAAAAGGGTTTCAGCTTCCCCTTCCTTCGCTGTTTGCGCCTAGAGAAAGGACTCTAAGTTTTAGAAGATCTCCACACTAGGGAATGTAGCAACTACGTTAAAGCTCAATCACTGCACACTCGAGCCATGTAAGCTGGCTATTTCTAGCCAACAATGAACATTGATGCAACGGAATTCATGCAGTGATGTGAGCGTTATTAAAAGATTGCTCCCATCAACCATGCCTCAAGTGCAAATCTACTCTGCCTCACTAGCTCATTGCCCTTTGCCATGTGGGACTAGACATCTTGGGCCCATTTCCTTCTTCGATAGATAAAAGGAAGTTCATAGCAATTGGATGTGATTATTGCACCAAATAGGTAAAAGCTGAGGTGGTAGCAAAGGTTACGGACAAGAATGTTCGGCACTTTATCTACACAAACATGTTCAACTTGAGAGTTCAATGTAAATTTTTTATGAGACAATATAATGTATAAATAACCTTTTATTTGTTGTAAAATAAACTTAATTAGTCATGAATATATGTGTGTATTTTGTGCATGTTTGTGGAGTTTTTTTGCAGATTTTTAGCAAAACAGGAGCATATCAAGGGTAAAACAAGAGCATGTCCTAGGTAAAACAGGAGCATGTCAAGGGTCAAGTTGAGGGTCAAGTTTAGGGCTTGACACATCAGAATTTAGGGCTCGACATGCCCAAAATCAAAGACCCGACAAAGGCAAATATTAGTGTGACGGTCAAGGGTCAAATTTTGAAGAAGAATACATGTGAAAGGATATTGCAGGTCAAGTTTGGGTGCGACAAGTGAGGCGTCATGAAGCATTTGAGGCGCGACAAAGTTGATATGGACAAAAAATAGCCGTTATAGTGCATTTAATGCATGGGAGATTATAGACATTACATCTAATGGAATTTTGAATATTTAAAGGCTGTATATATACAAAGTCTAGAAGACCAACAAAAGGTGGAAGTGCAAAATTATTTTATAAGCTCATTAACTGCAGTCAAACAATTTTTTTTTCTTTATTCTCTTATACATGATATTTGCAAATTATTAAAAGAGAGAAAATTTACTCTAGTGCTTAGTTCATATTTGTTGCTATTTATATAAAAGCAGTTGAGAGGGAAATGAAATATTTTATTTCCTGTGGGTGTATTATTACTCGTTTCGAGCCAACTCTTTGATATTAATATAGTAGTGGTGAAGACCTCGAGAGAGGCAACTGGTGGACCGTGGATAGTAGACCAAGGGTCGAACTCCACGTTAAATCTTGTGGCTTAATTTTTCCTCTATTCCTCCTTTTTATTTTATGCATATTTTTTTATTTATCCGCTGCAAATCTAGTAGAATTTCAATCCACTGTTTTCAAAGTTATTAAAATTGATTTTTGGCAAATACTTAATCCATACCCCTCTCTCTCTCTCTTGAGTATTTCTAGTGTATATATTCAATTGGTATCAGAGCCTGTCTCTATTATTTCTATGCTTAATCACGAAATAGAGTAAAGATCATGGCAGCTAATACACTAGGGTTTCTTGAGGGGTAGGTTATAAACAAACCTCCACTTCTAAATGGAGGTAATTACCCCTACTGGAAGTGTAAGATGAAAATTTTTTTACAAGTCTAAAATAAATCGATATGGAATATTATTAAAAACTGGGGTTTTAAAATTAAAGGAAAATCAGAAGTTGATTTTACAAAAGATGATTGGAAAAAACTTGATTTAAACGAAATTGCAATGAATATCTTATACTGCGGATTAAACGAAAGTGGTTTTAATAGAATTTGTACATGTTCTTTCACAAAAGAAATTTGGGATGAACTTGAAAAGACATATGAAGGAACATGCAGAGTTGAAAACATTAAAATAAGTCTCTTATGTGGAGAGTTCAAAAATTTAAAAATGCTCCCAAATGAAACTATTGACGAAATGCATAACAGATTTATTAACATTATAAATCCTTTAAGTGTGCTTGGGAAGAACTTCACTAATTTGGAAATTGATTCTAAACTTCTTAGGTCAATTTCAAAAGATTGGGAAGCAAAGAGGACAGCAACAAAGGAACCTCAAGATCTTAGTGCCTTAAGCAAAGAATAACATCTTGGTGTACTCGAAACCCATGAGCTCATTAAGAAACAAGGCAAAAAAGGCAACGAGAAAGCTATTGCCCTGAAAGCCACAAGACAAGAACAAAGTGATGAAGAAGAAGAGGATGAACAAGAGAATCTTGTCTTGATGGCCAAGAAGCTCAAACATTTTATGAGGCTAAAATCAAAGAAGATAGAGGATGACAACAGCTCCTTCAAGCATAAGAAAAAGGATGTGATCACATGCTTCAACTGCCAAAAGTCATGATACATCCAGCAGTACTGCCCACTGCTAAAAAGGAAATCAAAGGAGGAGAAGAAAAGAGCTTATATGGCAACATGGAGCGATTCAGATTCATCTGATTCAGATGATGAAGATGTATGCATTATGGCTCTAGATAATGAGGTAACGTCTCCCTATTCTCCTTTATATAGTGAATTGCATGCTATGTACGAGAAAGTTTGTTGTAAATTGTTAAAAGCTGAAAAAAGGAATAGCATGTTGGAATTTTTAATGACTGAAATTTGAGATCAATTAAATAATTTTCACACTTAGCATGAAGAAGTTAAATCTTAAAATGAAAAGCTAAACAATGAATTAAACAATATGAAAATAGAAAACGAAAAGATGGATATTAAATGTAAAAATTTGAAAAGCAAATAATAAATTAAACAAAGTAAATGAGAAATTAAAGATTGAAAATGATCTGTTAGATATCGAAATTAAAACCATAAAAGATAACTATGTTACATATGCTGATAGCTGTAAAAACGAAATCATTAAAGAGCTGGAAATTTTGAAAAATGAAAATAAAGTCTTGAAAACCAGCTTGGATGATTCAAAGACTACTATAGCCAAGTTTACAAATGGAAAGAAAAATTTGAACACACTTCTTTGGAGTAAAAGTGTGAGTTAAATAAATTTGGAATTGGCTATAATGGACAAAATAATTGTAAGTCCTACAAAACTAAATTTGTTAAAGCTACTTATGGGACATGTAATTATTGTGGGAAAACAGGTCATATTGCATATATCTGTAAATTTGAATCATAAAAGCCAGCTTATTTGGGTTCCTAAAAGTGAAGTTTTTATTCCTCCTAACAAAAAAGAACCCAAACTAAAATGGGTACTAAAGAAGTAATAATTTATTTTGCAAAGATCCTCAAGTGGAAGCAACAAATAGTACTTGGACAGTGGCTACTCTAGACATATGACAGAAGATGTGTCCAAGTTCACATCGTTAGACTTGAAGGATCATGAGAGTGTTATCTTTGGGGATAACAGAAAATCTATAGTCCTAAGTGAATGTAACATTCTCATTAACCAAGATCTATGTATTAAAAATGTTTTGCTTGTAGAAGATTTAAAATATAATTTGTTGAGTATTAACCAATTGTGCGACAATGGGTTTAAAGTAACATTTTCTGCTAAAAGGTATTCTATTGAAAGAATTAACAATAACTAAGTATGTTTTCAATGATATAGATAAGGAAATATTTACAAAATCAATTTAGATAATTTTGAATCTTCAAATGAAACTTGTCTATATTTTGAAAATGACAATACTTAGCTATGGCATAGAAAACTGGGACATGCTAGCATGTACATCATTTCAAAACTTTTTTAAAAGGATCTTGTCAAATGTTTATCAAAGTTAAAATTTCAAAAGGACAAGATCTGCCATACATGTAAAAAAGAAAGCAAACTAAAACTTTTTTTAAGTCTAAGGATGCTATCTCCACACTCTAAGCTATTAGAACTATTGCAAATGGATTTATTTGGTCCTACCTAAATCTTAAGTTTGGGAGGAAAGAAATACATTTGGTTATTGTTGATGATTTTAGTAGATACACATGGACCTTCTTCCTTGTGTCTAAAGACAAAACCAATCATTTCTTTTTTACATATTACATGAAAGTCCAAAATGAAAAAGGTCTTAACGTTATTACAATTTGAAGTGATCATGAGGGAGAATTTGAAAATCATGAAATGGAAAATTTTGCAATACTTTTAGCATTGAACAAACTTTTTTAGCTCCTACAACCTTACAATAAAATGGTGTAGCCAAAAGGAAAAAAAGAACATTAATTGAAATGGCTAGAACAATGTTGTGTGAAAATAGTTTGCCAAAATATTTATGAGCTAAAGCTATAAATACAGCATGCTATATTTCAAACCGTATTTTCATATGACCAATTTTAAAGAAAACCCCCTATGAACTTTGGAAAGGCAAAAGACCTAACATATCATATTTTCATCCTTTTAGAACAAAGTGTTATAACTTAAACAATGACAAAGAACAATTGGCTAAATTCAACTTTAAAAGTAATGAAGGAATTTTCTTAGAATATTCTTCAACAAGTAAAGCTTAGAGAGTTTTCAACAAAAAAACTTTAGTTATTGAAGAATCAATTCATGTTGTATTTGATGATTCCTTGCCTGATGCATGTTTGAATGATGATGTTGATAATGTGTGTGCTGATTTAAATAGAATTTCACTTGAAAACAAAGAAGTTAATAAACAAAGATTGGATGTTGATATGCATGAATCTAATAATGCTAATTTGCCTAAAGAATGGAAGTATGCTAAATCACATCCTAAAGATTTAATAATTAGAGAACGTTGAAATCATGTTCAAACAAGATCTTTTTTAAGAAATTTTAGTAATCTAGTTTTCCTATCATAGTTTGAACCTAAAAATGTTGATGAAGCCTTCAAAAAGATGAATTTTGGATAAGTGCTATGCAAGATGAATTAAACTAGCTCAAAAGAAATGATGCACGGTTTTTGGTTCCTAGACCTGAAAGTAGACCTATTGTAAGAACCAAATGGGTGTTTAGAAACAAACTTGATGAATCTGGTTTAATAACGAGAAATAAGGCTAGATTGATTGCTAAAGGTTATAATTAAGAACAAGGAATTGATTTTGACGAGACTTTTAACCCGGTTGCTAGACTAAAATCTATAAGAATACTTTTGGCATTTGCTGCTTATAAGAACTTTACTCTCTTTTACATGGATGTCAAAAGTGCTTTTCTAAATTGTTTTATGAAAGAAGAAGTATATGTAGAGCAACCACAGAGCTTTGAAAATAATGAATTTCCCAATCATATTTTTAAATTAGATAAAGTTCTTTATGGACTAAAGTAAGCTCCTAGAGCTTGGTATGAAAGACTCAGTAGGTTCTTATTACTCAACGGATTTTCAAGAGGAAAAGTTGATACAACTTTATTTATTAAAAACCACAAGTTTGATACATTAATTGTTCAAATTCATGTAGATGACATTATGTTTGGAGCTACAAATATGAGTCTTATAAAAGATTTTGTTCAGTCCATGAACAATGAATTTGAAATGAGTATGATGAGAGAACTCAATTATTTTATTGGTCTCCAGATCAAAAAAGCTGAGAGTGAAACCTTTATTAATCAAGCTAAATATACAAAAGATTTTTTAAAAAGGTTCAAAATGGACAATTGCAAATTAAACCAAAATGTGTGTGAAAAGATGTATAGAAGCATGATAGGCAATTTATTATATTTGACAACTTCTAGACTTGACATCATGTTCTTCGTAGTGTATGTGCACGATTTCAAACTTGTCCAAAAGAATTACATTTGAATGTAGTAAAACGAATTTTCAAGTATCTTGTAGGCATGATTAAAATCGGCTTGTGGTATCCAGAATTTACTTCTTTCATTCTTATTTGATACTCTGATTCTAACTTTGCTGGGTGCAAAGTAGATAAGAAAAGCACAAGCAACACATGCCATTTTCTTGAAAATTATTTAATATCTTGGCACTTTAAAAAGCAAAATTCGGTTGCACTTTCAACTGTTAAAGTTGAATACATAGTAGTTGTAGTTGTTGTGTATAAATTTTATGGATGAAACAAACTTTGCTTGATTATGGTTTAATTTTTGAAAATATTCTAATTTTTTGTGATAATATAAGTGTTATAAATTTGACTAAAAATCCGATCCAACACTCAAGAACCAAGCATATCGAAATTAGACATCATTTCATTATAAAGATATTAGCTTGGAATTTATCGAAACAAACAATCAGATTGTTAATATTTTTACAAAACCCTTGAGTGAAGATCGTTTCTGCACTTTAAGAAGAGAATTGGGAATGATTAAGCAAGATGAGTGCTAAGTATTATTGAACTAAGTTGACATAGAACAAAATTCTAGGCTAAATAAGCTACTAAGTATGATATATGCCTAAAAATCTGATATGTGCTTGTATTAGAACTGTTTATGTGCTAATATGTGATAATTTGGTTTGATTATTGGATATGTGAAGATAATGCTTTGATGTGATTGTGGATATATGAGCTTGTTGTTTTGGTTGAAGTCCTCATATGATGAGACAAATATGTTGAAGTCCTATCTATGATAGACAAAGTGGTGAAGTCCTACATGGATTAGGCAAGTGGTAAAGTCCTATGTGAGCATAGGCATGTGTGTGAAGTCTTATCGATGTATAGGCATTTGTGGTGAAATTCTATCGGTGTATAGACATTTGTGGTGAAGTCTTATTTACGTATAGGCAATTGTGGTGAAGTCCTATCTAAGTATAGGTAATAGTGAAGTCCTATCTATGTATAGACATATGTGGTAAAGTCCTATTCAAGTATAGGCAAGTGGTGTGAAGTCCTACATGAGTATAGGCAAGTGTGAAGTCCTCTATCGGGCATTTATGAAGTTCTCTATTGAGGTATCTGTGAAATCCTCTGTTGAGGCATTTGTTTTTGAGTTGAATGATGTATACATGTACATCTCTTCTTTCTTGCATATATTAAATTTGTTATCTTATTGTTTTTTATGAGTGCAAAGGGGGAGAGAACGTGGGATGCACAATTAATAGGATGCATGAAGTATGTTTTGATAGGAGGAGAAAATGACATATTAAGTGTAGTTTGTATTTTCCCAAAATTAAGCATCAGAAATCTGTTTTGAAACCTGGAAAATTGAAAATTCTCTTAGAACCTGAATGCTTAATTGAGGTAGAGTATGTTATAGTCAATATGAGTTAATTATGCATAAGTTGTCCTCATCAAAAAGGGGGAGATTTTCAATGTGATTTTTTTATAAGGCAATATAATTCATAAATAACCATTTATTTGTTATAAACTACACTTAATTAGTCATGAATATATATATGTGTGTGTGTGTTTTGTGCATGTTTGTAGAGTTTTTCTATTTTTTGCAAAACAGGAGCATATCAAGGACAAAACAGAATCATATCAAGGATCAAGTCGAGCGTCAAGTTTAGGGCTTGACACATCAAAATTGCATATCAAGGGTCAAGTTTAGGGCTCGACATGCCTAAAACCAATGACTTGACAAGGGCAAATATTAGAGTGATTGTCAAGGTCAAATTTAGGCCTCAACATATCAAGAGTTAAGGCTCGACACACTCAAAATTGAGGCTCAAAGAGGCATGCGTGTGAAAGGCTGTCGCAGGTCAAGTTTGGGTAAGACAAGTGAGGTGTGATGAAGCATTTGAGGTGCGATAAAGCTGATATAGACAAAAAAGAGCTGATGAAGTGCATTTATTGTATGGGAGATTATAGATGTTGTGTTTAACGGATTTTTGAATTTTTAAAGGCTATTTATATACAAAGTCCAGAAGATCAACAAAAGGTGTAAGTGCTAAATTATTTTACAAGCTCATTGAGTGTGATCAAGAAAATACTTTTTCCTTGTTCTCTTGTACATGATATTTGCAAATTATTAAGAGAGAAAATTGACTCTAGTACTTCGTTCATATTTGTTGCTATTCATATAAAAATACTTAGAGAGAGAAAGGAAATATTTTATTTCCTATGGATGTAACATTACTCGTTTCTAGCCAACTTTTTGATATTAATATAGTGGTGGTGAAGACCTCGAAAGAGGCAATTGGTGGACCGTGGAGAGTAGGCAAAGGATCGAACTCCATGTTAAACCTTGTGGCTTAATTTTTCCTCTATCCCTCCTTTTTATTTACGCATATTTTTTTTATGTATCCGCTGCAAATCTAGTTGAATTTCAATATGTTGTTTTCAAAGTTATTAAGATCGATTTTTGGGAAAATACTTAATTCACCCCCACAAAACCCCCCTCCCCACTCCTTCCTCCATCTCTTGAGTATTCCTAGTGTATATTTTCAAAACATCATAGTCAAGTGTAAAGTACTACACTCCATAGTTTTAGATAACTGAAGGCAATTCAGCACCAAGAGAATCATTACTTCTACGTTGGATACTATATTATCACGCACTATACCTCTGCCGCACATCTCCGAGCTAACGACTAGGTCGAAACAGTCAACAAGACTATCATGCAAAGTTTAAAAGCTAGGGTAGACCGCCAGAATGGCAAATAAGCTGATGAACTACCCAACATCCTAGAAGGATACTGCACCACCTGATGAATCTTGACAGATGAAACTCCCTTTCGTCTAGCCTTCGGATTAGAAGCCGTTTTACCCATAGAGTTTGAACTACTAAACATCTAAACCTAATATTATGATGAACTAATTAATGAGGTCGGCCTTCAAGTAGAACTTGATGCCATAGAAGATACTTGAGATGAAGTAAGTAATAGAGTTGTTGAATACCAACAAAGGGCAGCCTGATATTATGACAAGAAAGTTAGACACAAGGTCTTTCTCTCGGGCAACCTCATTATCTAGAAATTAGAGGCAAATGGGGTTATAAGAAGCCCAAGGAAAACTTACCCTGAACTGTGAATATCCCATTCGGGTGAAAGAAATCTTAGGGAATGGAGCATATAAGCTCGAAACGCTAGATGGCTAGCTCATCCCTAAAACCTGGAATGTGAACAACTTGAGAAATTTTTCGAATGAGCTACAGTTTGCTTATGTGTAAAGTGTGATTATGAAAAGAGAAAATCACAAATGAAATGAAGATTCTACATTAAAAGCATATCTCCAATATCTCTCCTTCATGTATGCAATAGTAAAAGAATAAATAAAACATATTCGATAGAGGTCTTGGGAGCTCAATGAACTCTGCTCTCATGTGATGAATGAGCTTAGGTAACTCCCTCCTAAGGGTAACTTCCTCTAGGGGTGTGCAAAAAAAACCGATGAAACCGAAAAACCAATACAAAAAAGATAGTTAACTGGTCCGTTGGTTTTAGTTTAGAATTACAGTTCTTATTTTTCCGGTTTTTGGTTTATAACCACAAAAAAAAAAAAAAAAACGATGGATGATAGTTAACCGTTTTAATATATATAAATATATTATATATATAATTTACATATACATATAATGTTTTTTTTTAAATATATATATATACATATATGATTTACATATATATAATTTACCTATATTAATGTTTTTTGGATTTTGATTAAAGTACTATTATCCTATGTTTGATGGGAGTTAATGTGATAATTGCTTTAGTTTGATTTTGTTAATGATTATACATCAAAAGTCTTGTTTTTCCCCTTTTCCTTAATTCGATTTTCTTTTTTTTTTTTAACTCTTGTAATATATATTATTTAAAGAAAAACTCGATGACAAAGGCTAAAAAATAAGGTTTGTTGAAATTATCAATTTGATTTGTTGAAACCGTTATGTTAAATGGATAAAAACCAAAAACTAAAAAAAATTAACCAAACAAAACGATTAAATATTTATAATGAACCGATTAAGGATCGGGATATTAGAAAACTAATATTTACGGTTAGGTTAAAAAATAGGGTCATGGACCGGTTAACTAATCCGTGAACATCCCTACTCCCCTCTTAAGCTCGGGTAACTCCCTACTTAGGGTAACTCTCTCGTGAGCTTAGGTAACTCCCTTATTAGATCGGGTAATACTCTCTTAAAGGTAACTCCCCTCATGCACTCAGGTGACTTACTCCTAAGGATAACTCCCTTTGCAAGCTCGAGAAACCCCCTCCAAAGGATAACTCTCCTTAAGAGCTCGGTCGTCGTACCGCGCCCTCGTCCCTCATAAAAAAAATCAACAAGATTGTTATTAATGTGCTACTTGAGACATCAATTACACACTGACGAGAACCAAAAACATCAAAATCATTGATTCTAAGGAAATTATTATAGTAGTTTTGACCAGTATCTCAATCAGGTTAGTTTTGACTAGCATTCCGGCAAAGGAACATGAAGTGAAATTTTTACAAGTACAAAAGTCAGACATACTTCAAGTGTTGAGTTAGGAAACTCCAGAAAAGATTTGAGCCTCAAATTAGAAGGATTCTCCCATGTTCAACTGACCACAACTCGAAAATGTGGCTTCAGACCAAACACGACCTCACCTTCCCGACCTCCTGGGTGGGAGCTTGAGCTCGTCCATCAACGTTCACTAGATGACCAAGGACAACAATGAATCTCATCATGGCGAGAAATCAACACGCTTAAGAGGAGGAAGGAAAAGTCAATCCCCTTAAAATGAGCTAACACTGAATAAGCCATCAAAAGATCGAGCTCAAAGGGGGGATCATGTCCCTACATCTACAATGACCTCCACTTGCCATGAAAATGGCCAAAAGAAAGGAGCTAGGAAGTAAGGGAAGAGTCGAACGATGATGAAACTTAACCTTGAGTAGCACCTCGAAGCCTCAGATTGATGATGGAGGATGTGCTCATGTTCACTTGAAACATACCAACGTAGTCACCATGACCTCTCCACCAAGTAATAGACCTTAGCAACCTTGACTTAGGGATCATAGAAGAGAGATACAACCTCAGATTGAGTGGCTGAGGCAGACATGGGAAATGAGCCTTGAGCAATACGCCTAACTTATTAATTGACCTCAGTGATGGACCCACATAAATAGAGGTCGTAGAGCTTCCGACCCCTTTAAATAGAGACCACAGAGCACCAAGAACACCATGTGATTTGCGAACTCCAAGGGCTCAATCTCTCAACCGAAAGATGGTTGGTTGGAAGAGAACATCTGATTCATTCCACTTCCTACAAACAAAAGAGAAAACCTTTTCAAAATGCCAAGATTGAAATGAGAGAACTGAATTTCAATTTGTGGAGAAACACTGCATCCAACGGTGCCATTCATATACGAGAGAAAAACACACCAGAATCAACATTTAATGTAACCAAATCTTGATGATCCCGACTACAACTTTCCCCAATAGTCCAATCAGACTTATTGTATGTTAGCTCATTTTAGGGAGACTAATGATATCGTAGGAACAACTTCACCCTGTTCGGCCCCATTAGCTTCAGCAACGGTAGCAAACTCAGCTTGGCTTACCTTGACAACACTAGTACTCCTTCCTTCATCTCCCTCTCTATCATCATCCTCGTTATTCTCAAAAGCATCTGCAGGAACCTCATCTAAGCGCACATAAAGAACCAAGGTTCAAGCCGGGATATCTTTCCAATTGCTCTTTCCTTATTAGCTTAGTCGTATCAGAAATGAGCTTGACCTGGACCTCTTCCCATTGCTTGCTCCTAAAGAGATCTCTTAGAACCTACTTATTGGTTGCCGCTAAGACAAATCGACTACTCTCCAAGTCCATCACATGGGCCTTAAATAACAACAAGGTAATAATGAGGCCAAAATACAAACGACCAATGAGTAGAAATAATCATACTTCTAAGCTTTCCCACTCCAAATTAGACGATTGAATGCTCTCCCTCAGCTTGTTAATCTTCAAAGCGTATAGCTCGAGCTCCTGGCTCTACATCTGCCTCACGTATCCTAGTTGGGAGTCACTCAATTATTGTGACAAGGAATCCTGCTTCTGCCTTGTGCCTTTCCAGTTGTCATCCTATTCTATGGTTGCAACCTCAACTCGCACTAGTCGCTTTTTTGCCTCAAGCACGTCGACCTGAGACCATCCATCTCCTTACATTTATTTATACATAAACATATCCACCTTTACTTGTAAAGCTAACAATGTGAGATTAGAAACACACTCAAGATACAAAACAATTCCCACAAAGACAAAAATGAGTCCCACATCGTTAAGAAGCAAAGAAATTTTGATAAGAAGTTTATATAATGCAACCACACATCACTTTCACCTTTGTTATTACTTGTGTTATTAATAATAACAACTCATTTAATATTGTGAATAGTATTGAATTTTCACTGTTCGTGTAGAAAATAGTTTAAATATTTTTTATTTAAATTTATTTTTTCTTTACCTTTTCTTTTTAATTTTTTTAAATGGGCCAACTCGAGTTGGTAGTTTGGGGGTCAACTTGTTGATGACATGCCAACTTGTTGAGTCATTTAGCAAGTCATAACCCATAAACCAAGCTAGGCCAATAGTCAACTTACTAGTGGTGGTTCGGGCTAAGTCACAAGTTAATCCTAGCTTGCACCTGTGTCTATCTAGATTTGCTTCAAAGATAGATATGTAAGTAACAACAAAAAATTCTGTTGTCTCATCATTTTTTTAATGAAACTGGTCATATAGTTATTTAATAGCTTATATTCATACATTTTCATGATCGCTCCATTGAAATAATTAATACATCACTTATAATATTTATTTTAATAGTCAGATGGTCAATTGGATAGCTCCATCGATAGGACCATAAAAGTTCCCAATAATAAGTTGATTATGAAACTGTTAAATGGTAGGATGTCATGGATAATACTTGTGTAGTAATTTCTAGTTCTATTAAAAGGCATAAAACAAGATATTACCCTAGTCACGTTATGGATTAACAATAATAGACACCGTTTCTTCATCAACTATGACTTCTACAAATTCTTTCTCCGTCGTCTATTCAACATCTACAACAATCTCCTTTATAACCCTCATGTCTTCTTTTTCAACAATGATTTGTTTCTGTGTCTTTATTTTTTTAGATCTACTCTTTTTCTCATTCTTATTAGGTGACTCTAAAACCTCTAATTTGAGTTTCCCATCTTCAATATATTGCCTTTCATCTCACAAATTTTGAACAAGAGCCTTAACCACCTCCAAATCTTTCGTAATTGATTATAAAGATAAATGATAGAACACATTGATTCCTTAAGGAAATATGTGTTATTCAATTGCACATGAGAGAGAGAGAGAGAGAGAGAGAGAGAGAGAGAGAGAGGAGAGAGAGAGAGAGAGAGAGTTCAACCTCCATGACTCACCTAAACACATATGGCACCATCAACATGAGCAATGCCACATAGAACTTTTATCTATATTTATATCTAATAGAAAAGGCCACCTTCACTTACTTTGTTGCCCAAACTACCTCATTATTATAATTAGATTCATATAGGTTTGGTCCATAAATGGTTTCAAGGCCTAATATATCTACCATGGAATGAGAAATTGAAGTAATAAGGCAAATACCAAATTTAAATAAAAAAAACAAATCATCCTACTCTCCCACGTATGTAAAATTATGGGCCTCATAATCGATTGGCATGTGGACAAAGCTTAATATCCATCATATCATAAAATAAAATCTTTACAAACCATGGATCTTAACCTATATGTACTCATGCCAGATTCAACAAGATATGAGATTTTAAATTTACCAATTTGACACGTTTTGATCCATAAATCTTCACAAACAATAAACACTTATAATTTGAAATAAGAGAAGATTTTTTTTAATGTACCATGAAACGGTGAACCTTTATTCTGATACTAAACTTATGCCTACTAAATAGAGTTATGAATTTAACGTGAAAATTGATTTATTCCTCTTTTTTTGAGTTTTAGATTTATTACAATAAATATAAAATAAGGATATTGATGTAAGTAATATTAGAAAGAAACTACAAATATTAAAAACAAACTAGATTGTGATTTAAATTATAATCTTAAAAAAAATGGGTTATAAAGTTACTAGGGGCATTAAAAGAATCAAGGATTTAATTAACGTATTCACCATAATTTATAATAATATTGATAAAAATAAAACAAACTCAACAATCAAAACATGACGTTACAAATCTCTTAAAGGACTAATACTTATTGTCTCATAACATAATATCTAGTATAAAAATTTAGCCTATTTATAGGCACATAGGACACTTTTATCAAGACTTAATATAAATGGAAACTAAACAATAAGATACCATATAAATAAGACACTTCATATATGATCCAATCTTAAAAATTTAGAATAATATAGGAATATAATAAATAAAAAATATATGGAATTAATTTGACAAGTTGAACTATAAAATATGTCTTTGCTTTTCTTTTGACCTAATCTTGTTCCTATAAGAGTGAGAACGTTGAACTTGATCATAGTTAAAATAAGTAACTTATAATATGTACCATCCTCTTATCTAAGGATTGTGAAAATTAGACAGACAAATATAGACACATCTAGAGATAGTAAAAGTCAAATTAAATGATGGAATTGATAACTTTAAAGTCATCATGTAAATTGGAAAACTAAATAAAGCAATGTATCAAATGCAATATTATTTCTTAGATAAAAAATGACAAATTATAAAAAAAAAAAAGGTTAAAGGTAAGTTTGTAAAAGGTATGGATGCTTAGAATGATTTAAAAGAAAAGTCAACATTCTATAAAAAGAGTAAAAAAAGATATCAATGTTTCATAAAGTTCATTTAAGATATTAACTTTTTAATAGTTTTTACCAATTTTTTATTAATAAATTCTTTGTTTAATTCTCTTTAAAAATATTGATTCATCTTTTTAAATACTCAAAATGTTGATAATTTGTATAAATTTAAGTTCAAACATTGATACATTTTGGTATAATTTATTAGAATGAGAAATAACAAAAATAGAAGAGAGAAAGTAATTAATTAATTAATGTTTGTGTTAGTGCTAATTCAAAATAAGCCCCTTTCTTCAAAAGTCAAGTTATTTTATAAAGAGTTTGAGATTTTTTTTGTTATTCAAACATGTTATCTTTATCTCTCACTTGAAAGATCAAGCATAATGCCACTACGCTACAAAACCAGTAGCAACAAGTATAAGATTACATAAGGTTAATTCATATATTAATTTTTATAATTAAGTTAATAGTATAATCTTATCTAATTAAGCCCCTTTCTTCAAAAGTCGAGTTATTTTATTTATAGAGATTGTTTTGGTTGTGATGGTAGCCTATCATCATTATCATCATCATCAGATGAGTCGAATTCTAGAACTTCTGCTGTATTACTCTTTTTGGCTCTTCCTTGTGCATCGCTTTCACTGGATGATTTTGGAAGCATGCCTAAATTCATCATGCTCATTCTCCTCTATACTAGGAAACTCTCCTCCTTGGTTTCCTCTAAGCATGCAAATATCTCTAGGCATTAGAGTTACTCTCTAACCTCACATACCATGAAAGAATGTCAATTCATCCGATTCAAGAATCAAAGGCGATGCTCCATCGAGCAGAAACTTACATAGAAAACTTTAAGCCAGATAAACTCCAGCAGATCATCCAGTCCTTCAACAAAGAATGACAACCTACCCACTTTAGGAAAGATCCATTCAATGGGCATGAATATTTCAACTCAGAATGCCCATGTGACGACTACTATGTCTAAAGAAATTTCCCTAATGATTATGATGATAAATCAAGGAAAAGAAGAAAAAGGAAAGGTTCCAACTCCATTATGTGGAAAAGATATCAACAAGAAATCCTAATATAGGAACTCTAGGAGAAGATGGTAGAAAATGGCAACACATGGTTTTCTATGGAGAATCATCAAAGAACTAGAATTTGACTCATCTAATGATGATGATGATGATGATGATAGGCTACCATCACAACCAAAACAATCCCTCTATGACATCTATATGAGTCTCCAAAGGATTGAATTAAGAATTGAGGAGCCATTCATAAAGTAGGTAGAATGCCATCCCAATCCTGAACCTCTCAAGAAGAGTATGATGAAAATGAGAATAACTCCTATGCTACTGATACCTAGGATACTAAAGAAAGTATGGGTAACTAAGAAGAAAAAGAAATATGAGGCTCAAGATGAAGCTTCAATACCTACTTAGTCTATTTCTAGATTTGCTAATGGATATGTGTCAACTAACTTATCTTAGACATCCTCATTTGAGGAAGAATTGAGTGATGGAAGTATTGATGGATATATCCAAAGTATTCTTGAAACTATACCTCTAGTAGGAGCCTTCATCACCAAAGAAAAAAGAACAATGCAAATCTTCCCCCAGAGATATTTGTATGATTAGAGGAAACCAAGAAGGAGAGTTTCTTAGTATGGAGGAGTATGAGCATGAGCATGATTAATTCGGGCATGCTCCTAAAATCAAAAATCTCAATGAAAGAGATGCACAAGGAAACCTAGAAGAGTAGCACAACAGAAGCTATAATTGGCATACTAATAATGCTTTTGTACAAAATCGAATGTTGAAAAAGATCAGGTCAAACATTGAAAACATCAGTTCAAGGCTCATCTTAGTTGAAAAAACAATTGATGATTCTTCCAAGAAGATATCTACATTACAAAGATGACTAGAGGAAGCCAAGAACTCTATACTAACTCCAAGAATGTCTCTCTTTTGAGCTTTTTGAATAGAAAGAGCTTGAAGTCAAGAATTTAAAAGAACACACAAGCATGTTAGAAGCAAAATAAAAAAGAATACTATCTACTTTTGACATGTTTACTCTTGGAATGGGTATAAGTATTGGAAGCCAATCTAGACCTTCAAGACCCTCTTTATTCATGTCGAAACCGCAACAGTCTTTAAGAAAGGAATATTGTAGAACTGAGGGATGAAATCAAAAGGAAGAAGGAGAAAGAAGCAGGAAAGAAAAAGATTGGGGAAGAATCATCCTCAAGTTATAATAGAAAAATCGATTCTCCTAACCTTCAATATCCATATCAAACCTAAGACTTGAGCAGTGAAAATGATGATTATAGCTCAAGATAAAATCTCAAAAATCCAACTGTTCTCCTAGTAAAATCTTATGAAGATCTTGATACCATCCTGGATCAACTAGTTCCAACGAGAGCAATAGTTGAATTAGAATAAAAAAGTTCAAAGGAAAGTATAACTGAAACAAGCTTAACTAAGGAACCCATGGAAAGTCAGGCTATGAATGACTCTACAGATAATGAGCAATCATCCTCAGAGGTGTATGGAGAAAAAAAAAGTTTAGACCACTCAAGCCACATATATTCTAATTTAAGTCCTATTAATTCCTCAAGTTCAACTATTAGAGTACCTATTCTCATGATGAGAAGAGATAATGAAGAAATAAGATCAGAAACATTTAATCTTGGGCTAACAAACTCTAGTGGAGGATCATCAAAGGGTAATATCACATTCACTATTGATGATATCCCTTATTTAAAATTGCCTGAGATGTTATAGGAGTGCCATGCTTGATTGATCACAAAATCTTTGTCCAACAATAACCAAATGAAGTCCTGTCAGAATTTTTATGGCAAGGTTCACGAGCCTACTTTTAGACTGGTGGAGTTACATCCACCCTACAGATCAAGAAGTCTTTCTTGACCAAAGAAACTTCAATTATATGATCAAGATTATGCATGTTTTCCTAATAGGAAATCGAAAGAACTCAGAAGAGACAAAAAGAAAAGAATTTTTTGAGAGGAAATACTGCTCATTCAGAAAGAAAGATTTAGATCTGCATTACAACTATTCTACTAACTCAGAGCATACTCAACTCTTAAACTCGTGTTTCTATGATCTATCCTTGAATCCCTAATGAGAGGGATAGAAAAAAAATTTCAAGTTGAAAAGTAAAAAATTATAGATGTTCTCATTAGAGAAATTGTCACACCCCGAGGGTACCCTAGTAGAAGTAGACAAGTCACACTTGAATACTAGCACTAGATTACCTTCAGAGAGTGACATGTTTTCTAAAATACCATGATCTTTTAGTTGCTTCGATAAGAAATAATAAATACATGTAAGAAATAAATTAGTAAATAAGTGCTAGCTTAATCATAAAGTATCATAGATTAATACAAACTATGCAGCCTTCTTGTAATTCTCTATATACATAACTGATAAGATAACACTAGCTAAACTACTCTAGGAAAATATAACCATTAATCCTAAGTAGAATCATAGGCTTCTAGCTTTTAAGCCCTTACCGGAGCCGTGTTTCTAGAAGTGACTAACCAGGGTCAAGGTGTAAACTTAAAAAGACTGTTGGAGTATGAGCGATACCACGGCTCAGTAAATATTCTAACATATTACACATCAAACAAGTTATTAACAAATCGTATGTAATACAATCACTCAAACATATGCTCAAATACAAGCTTGGATGATCTAGAATCCAAACAGGAAAAAGATTTATGCCCTCTTTTTAGGGTTAAAGAACATTTACTTTATGATCCACTTACTTAGGGGATACTAAGTTTACAGGAAAATCAACGATTTCTTGTCTTAGGATTATCACTTTAAATTTTACAACAGTTCTAACTAACCATTTCCTGTATTCATCCTTAGAAACTCCCTAAGTATTAATCATTTCAAAGCGATACTATGGGCGGCATTCTTCATTGCCACTTAGTTCCCATAGAACCAATGGAACAAAGAAAACTTTGGAAGAAATAACACTTTGGAAAAACCAAGCATTAACAGAGAACAGAAATATTAATACGTAGCAGGCTATCACCTGTTTGTATATGCCATAATGCAGTACGTGCAATGCATGAACAGGTTATTTTAATAAGTCAATAGTTCTTATTAAATTTTATGGTAGTCATACATTACACACAATAATCATCATACTACTTTACATCATCATACCATTGTATTATCACTTTTGTAGTAGTAGATTAGCAATCATACAATCAGATCACAGTACATTTCCATCAAAACATTCATTTTATTATTATCATTGCATTACATAATCAGCTAATTACAAGCACAACCAGTATAATATGACTGAATTACTCACTTGCTCAAGGTGACTTAATTGTAGTAATCTGCTGGAAGATCCTCTATGGTATCAAAGTCACCTATTAAGATGAATAAAATATTCATCAGTAGAATATAGACTATATAACTAAACTCCTATATGTGTCTAGTGTCCTGAATTGGTATTTATCAAGTTTTTGTAGTTATTAACACTATTTTTATGTTATTCTATACCTAACTCATTATAGCAAATCATATTCATTTATTATTGCTTAGTGTCATCGTGTTTCTCCTAATCTGTTTCACATAATTATTTTGTTATTTTTAGAAGTCACATTATTCGTAAATTTAGCTTATTTCAATTTTCATTCTTACCTATTTATCTATATAGAACAAATATTTGATAATTATAGTTGTTATTAACACTTAATATTTCCTTATAATTCTAGGGTTTTAGAAGTTATCAAATATTTACCGAATTGCTATTCTAAGTGTTTGTATTTATTTTTCTACTTAGTAACTTCTGTTTTGACATATATATATATATAATATGATTATAATTATTATATAATTACTCGTCCGTGAAATATAGATTTTACATAAGAAAAATAGGTTTGTACGCCGGCTCCTACGCTGTCGGCATTGAAACCCAGATGCCGGCTTTTTTATGTTTTACATTTTATTTCGGATCATTTGCACTGGCTTGTAAGCCACCACCTTTTCTTCGTATGCCGGACTATATGCTGCCGACGTATAATCCTAGCTAGCCGGCGTTTGTTTATTTTACATAAGAATAAGTTTTACGTAGCTTCTGTTCCAATGTAAGCTGTCTCTACACCGCCAGCTTACCATAGTAAGCCGCCGGCGTTCAACGTTTACACTGCTGGCTTATGGACAGTGTTGGCACTGTTCATCATCTTCTCCAATGAAACAATTCATATTTTTTTAATTTTCTATGTCATAAACATTCTCAAACAATTCCTAAGTGTTTCTATAGCATGTATCTATACATAAATCAACTCATAACGCATCTACAAGTATGTAATCTTAAATTTTCGAATCTAGAAAAGGTACAGCTAGGGTTTTTGAATTTTACCTTGCTTAAGCTTGTTCGGTGGAATTTGAAGCTTGTTCTTGGGTTAGTAATAATCCTATGATCATCAGAAGTTAATTTCAATTCTTTTTTTAAACAAATAACAAGCCGTATTACATCAACTTACCTCGTGCTCAATTCAAGCGTTTTTCGTGTTATATTTTTCCTTGATTCAAATTGGATTTTGATTTCTATTTTTAGGTCGTTTTGGCTGCTACTTAGGAGTTGTTTTGATCTGGAAAATTTGAGAGTAATGGGTGTTTGTTTGCATATCCATTATGAGCTATAACCATTTACATATATAGAGAAAAAAAAATGAGGACGTTTTCTTTCGTAACTTTGCATCCGAATTCTTCCTCATTTAAATTCTATCTTCTCCATTTGTTTTACTATTATTAATGAGCATGTTGAGTTGGCAACATATGATTGGTTAGTGTGTTGATTTTGTTGACCTTATATGTATTATTTGATCAAATTTCAGTTCTCATTTTTCTAGAACATCCAAGCCCTCCATATATACATCAATTTGTATCTTGCAAGTATATATATAATACTAATATTTAGATAATAATTATACATATATTTGGGTAGTTTGTTAAGTGAATCGGGTACATTTTGGCTAATATTTGAGAGCTTTTGTACAAAAATATTTTTATTGAATTCTACAAAATAGTTAGATCATCAAACAATACAAATTTAAGCTTTAAATTTATGTGATTAATTATTTTTAGAATTTTATCTCACGCGATTAGGGTTTCCTAAGCTCATTAAGTCAATTTTTGTTTTAGGTTCCAATAGCTTAAGAAAACCCTAATTAGAACAATGGTGTGATTCAATTATTTATTTGAAATCTAGATTTTTAGTTATACATCTGTTTATGTTTTTATTGTGTTTTTATAATCTTAACAGTTTATTTTTAGGTTATTGTTTCCTATCTATAAGCGTAGTTGATTAACTACTCAATATCGCTTTTGATATATAAACTAAATTTTCTATATATCTTTGGTTTTTTATACCTACTATGAAATCTTATTAGTAATGTTTAATACTATCTAGGAATCTTGAATTTAGGGTTTAAATCCATGAATGAGCTCATTACTACTCATTGTTCTAGTTTCAAATCATTATTGAGTTCAATAGTAGTCATTTAATCTCTATATTTATATTTTTCTATTTAATCTATTTGTATGACAAGTTTCGGGGTTTAAAAATTTGGGTTTCGTCTAATCATATCTTGAATTATCAGTTCAAAATAGGTATCGGTTAGGGTCAAATAAGTTCTTTATTTGGCTTTTAGATCCTAATCTAGCCAAATTCAAGTCATTGATCTATTCTTAGGTTTTTATTGGATTCTAAGTTTACTAAATAGTTCATACATTCTATTTTAAAGTCATGTACTAATATGAAAATTTTTCGGGATTTACAAAAATCCAACAAGCCTTGCACTTTGTGATAGATGATATGTGTGAAAAAGAACCAGTTGTTCAAGGATTGTTTAATAAGAGGCAAAATCCTTGATAAAGCATGTAAGAAGAAGGATTTGTCGATCAAGTGCAAACATTCCAATAGTGAATGTAATGCTCCAACAAAATGAACAAGCATTATAGAAAATTCTTTGTATCAAGACCTTATAAACCTAAAAGAAGAAAGAGATTAAAAGTGGAAACACTTCAAAAGAAATACCAGAAAAGGGAGAGGGTCTGTTTGGATTGTCTGTTTTTCATCTGTATCTGTATCTTTTTAAAAATGATATGTGTAAATATATCCGATTTGCATCTAAATTTTATCTATATTTGTTCTATTTGATCTTTTGATAAGAACTGTCAACCTTTTTTTATCCATATCTATTTTTTGATAAATAATTTGTTAGCAAAAAGTTTGAAAAAGTGTCTGTATCTGTAGAAAAAAAGCCAAAACAAACAGACCCAAAGTCTCCTTGATGCTTCATCTGCAACAAAATGGGACATTATGCATAAGAATGCCCATCAAAAGGAGCACCGGATATGATTCAGTTAATCTTCCATCAGATTGGAATCAAACTAGATAAAAAGGAAGATTTGGAGTGCTTATTTTAACAAGAAGAAAAACATTCAAAAGGGACCCTATTCTCACTTAAGGTCTACTCACCAACGTGTAGCCCATACCTATTAGATTCCAAAGAAGAATCATAATTAGTGCAACCCCTAAAGGAAAAAATGCTTGAAATCCAAAGCATTCTTTATACCCTACATGTTCCAATGCAAATTATCACAAGCAAATTTGATAGCCCTATCTCTGTGATAGGATTCATTAATACTGAGGCTGTAGAAAGTATCCTCAATTTTAGAATGCTGCTTAATAAATTTTAGAAGCCTTATGACAAGACTTTTGTCATTGCTTCCAATGAAGGATTCAAGGTCTTGAGAAGTGTACTTATCAAAGTTCAATTCTTTCTAGGATGCTCAATCATCACACCGATCCTTAGGTCGCCCTTGCCCAATAAGGATATGGTTGTTGGATAGGATATACTTCAGTGGATTCCAAAATTAAAGATCCATACTGAAGAATTAAAAAAATATTTTAAACCTTACACAAAATTTTGTGGGCTTTACACCATCCAAGAGATTACTAAGAAGTTAGAAAGGGAAGTGTCTGCTAAAAACCACATAGATTTTCTTAGTAAATGCAAGCATCTACTATGGTAGAATGAAGAATTCCTTATAAGGATCCCATTCAAGCAAAATGAAGATGTTAAGTTGACCAAAGCAAGCTATTTAGGGATGAAATTTAAACATGCAAAGCTTGTTGTGCAAGAATGTCGGGACTTGTTACAACAAGGGTTGATCAAAACATCAGACTCTCAATGGGCTTATGAAGCCTTTTATGTCAACAAATGATCTAAACAAGCTAGAATCAAGTTGTGACTTCTAATTAATTATCAACCGCTAAATTGCTTTGTCTAGAATGACAGGTTTCCTATTCCTAACAGGAATACAATCCTCCAAAACATTACAAAATATAGAATATTTTCAAAAATTGATCTCAAAGCTAGTTTTTGGAACTTAGGATTCATCCTGTTGACAAGCATAAAACAGGATTTTGTATACTGAATCATCATTATCAATGGAGAGTGTTACCATTCGGGCTCAAAACTGCACCTTCACTTTCCCAAAATGCCATTATAAAAATATTTGAAACAATCCTTGATCATTCGGCCATCTATATCGATGACATTCTTTGTACAGTCCAGATGAAGAAGCATATGTTGAATTACTCTCAAAATTCTATGAGATAGTTATCTCCAAAGGAGGAATGTTAGCATGAAGAAAGATGAGGATAGCTTAGATAGAGATGGACTTTTTAGGAATGAGGATAAAACATGGTTGTTACCAACCAGAACTATCCATAAACTAGAAATTTCTTAAGCTTCCTAATTCTAATCTCACCACCAAAAAATTTAGCAAATTTCTGGGTATAGTCAATATCTGAGAGACTTTGTTCCAAAACTTTCCAGACTAATCATTCCACTCTCCAAGATGTTAAAAAAGGATAATCTAGAATAAGGTGATCATTAAACAAAAGTTATCCAGCTGCTGAGGTAAAAATTGTATGATCTGCCGCCATTAAAAGTTCCTTCTAATAGAGAATTTATCCTTCAAACCGATGCCAATGAAAAATATTGAAGAGTAGTTAACCTAGAATAAAGTAATGGCAAAAGACATGTTTGTAGATATAAAAGCAGTAGATTCAAGAATTATGAAATTAATTATCATTCCACTTTCAAGATTGAGATGGACATGAAAAATGCAATCTAGAAGTTTGAATACAACCTGAGATCACATTTCAAGATTGAGATGGACATGAGCTCTTTTTCTAAGATGCTTATATTCAAACAGAATACATACTGAGATGGTAGGAGTGGTTTTCCAAATACTTCAATGAAGTTAAACACATTCCAGGGTAGAAAATTTAGTTGTTGATTTTCTTTCTAGACCTTAGAAAGTCATGAAGCCCTATCGAGTCTACAAATTCTAAAAGAAAGGATGCAATAATCCACAAGCTCTAAAAGATCATGGATTAGTCCATCAACCTGTTCTTTGCCCAGAACCTAGTCTCCAATAGATGTACATGGACCTTTGGGTGATATTCGTGCATGTTCAATTTATGGCAACCTTTGGTAGAGAACTATTAGAAAAAGATCCAACCTTTTTCCTCTTGCTAATGCGATTAACAAACAAAAAACAATAAACAAATTAACACTAGGATTTGCATGGAAAACCCCAAATCGAGGAAAAACCACAAGACCGTCACACAAATTTCCTATACTATCAACGAATAATGGGATTTACTATATTTCTTAACTAGATAACACTAGTGGATATCACAAATCATCACTACAATGATGGATTTTACAAAAATAAGCCTTTCTCTCTTTAGAAACTCTCTCTAGGCTTAAGAACGGCTTCAGACTTATCTCTTGTGAACCCTAAGAACAATAAGGATTATCTATATGCATTACACAAAGGCTGGCATGATTAAAAATCAAGGCTAGCGGTGTAGGGGTAGAATTAAAAACACATAGTGGTGGAATCTTTGTGCGTTGGCTGAACGCCGATGGCACACACTACCACCACCCCCCAGCCACAATGCTGGTGGCGTTGAAGCTGGCATTGGACTCCTGTAATCTGGGCAAAAATTGCAGATTTCAATGCTTGTAAAATCTACTCCAAGGCCGATGGTGTACTTCCAAATTTGCCAACGTACAGTATCAGATCATCCTTGTTGTGCACAAAATTTTCCCTATTCAATTCCTCTTCCAAGTATATCTCATATACTTTGGATATCCATGATTCAAAGTCCTCTAAATACATATAAACATATATTTAGAATTTCCTTGTCATAGATCTATATAAGCTGGATCTACAACCCAACAAAAACAAGCACATCCCAAATGATAGGCATGTACAAGCACAATAAGTCAAAAAACTTCTCTTCATATGCCACATCTAGATCTTTAGAAACCCGGGCTAGAGCAGCAACTGCACTGTCTACTTCTTCAACGACTTCCTTCTTTGGAACAGCAAGAATTTACAATCTAAGATAGCCACATGAAATAACTCTACTAGAAATGGAAGAGTTGATTGAAAGAAACAACTTCTTTGAAGACAATAAGGAAAAAATCTAGGAGTACCAGTATCTTATTTTCTGCAAATATAGAGGATTAAACCTCAGATCTTATAGTCTTCATCAAGAATATCCCTTCATTCTTCCTCACATGTTTCATTTTATGGATATATTTTTAGAAGAGTTAAAGTAGTTTTACTAGTACTTAGTTCATTATTATACTTTTGTCATCTAAATGCCAGCTGGGAAAGCATTAGAGTTACTCTCTAACCTCATAAACCATGAAGGAATTCCAGCTCATCCTTTGATAGATTTAGATGGTTTTGCTCAATATACGACTATAAAATAATCATTAAATGATGGATGAAGCAAAAGGAAGAAAAATGTCTAGGCTACAACAAAGAATATTTGAGATTAATCATCCAGCTAAGGTAATAATGGATTCAAATTAAGAGAGCCAAATTTTATCCAATTCCTAATCATGCGATCTAGATGGCTTCTTTTTGATATACACGATAATGATGGACACTAGCAAGAGCTACAAAAGAAACTTTGTATCCAAAATATGACAATCCCAAAAGGAATATGACCAAAAGCCTATGAATCCAAAGTTCCATGGGATTATAGCCAAGATTACGAGAAAACAAAGCTAGAAGATATAAAGCCTTAGTCAAATTTCAAGCTCAAAATCCAAATCAACCCGTGGACATAGATCAAGCTAGACTAAGTCAAAGAGAATTTGAACAAAATTAGCCAACTTAGCTTTATCTTGATCCCACTAGATATAGTCAAGATACGTACGATGGTTATTTAGAAAATGTCATAAATAGTGCACCAATACTCATGTTATTAGACCCTAAAGAGAACAGTGGTGATTTTGATTGGTCACTAGAAAGTAATTTGTCTCTATCCTATTTTATGTGACAAGTGTCCTCATCGGAATCCACTTTATCTAGACAAATTATATGAAGTCACTATTCATACTTTTTTAAAGTAGCTTTTTAATATACTACTTTTACTATTTATACTTTTTGACTTTTTAAGTTTGTAAAGTCATGTTCAAGGCACAATAGCCTTATCCTTATCACCCATATTATCATTGTTGGTCACGTGAGCAATAGTTTGTTATTGTCATTTTCCTTACTCCTCTTATTATAAATAGAGGGTTGTTTATAATTTTAGGGTGGACTTAGCCTTTATCAAAAATAATATTGTGTGCTTCGTTATCAATGACTTTCTAAGCTCTCTCTTTTCGATCTTTGAGTCCTATAAGAAAGAAATTATTTGATTTCCTAGTCTATCTTTCGAAATTAAAAGTATGCTCTACACTTACCTCACATGAGGATCTTGTGTATTATAAATGAATTTCCACATAGAACATAGAATGTATAATGGATGAGATCATAGTATAGTATTAAGACGAAATGGCTCATTGTAAGTTTCCATTAAAGGCAAGGAGCCGTGAGAGAAGCTATCTTGAGCTAGTGAACTGTATAAATTATGGTTGATCAAGAGTAATACATTCTACTTTGTTTTAAATCATGATTGCTTTAAAACAGATAACATTTGGTTTTTATCTTCTTACATTATTTAAAACAATTATGGCTTGTTAGGTTAATTTATATATTAATTTTATACTCAATTTAATAGTTGAGACGAATTATCCTATCTTTAATCATAATGGTGTGCGTATATATATTGGATAAAATCGATTCCAATTATGGCTTATTTGATATGCAGGAATGGACTGGAATGGAATCACGATTCCGACTTTTATTCCTTTTCCTATGTTTGGAAGCATCATGAGAAGGCGGAATTGCGATTCCTTATAATCAACGATTCTGGCTTTAAGGATTCCACCTTTGAGAAGATGGAATCGTGATTCCATTTCTCCTTCCATTAAGCATTTTTACTTAAATTACCTTTTTATCCTATATAAATTTATTATCTTATTTTTTGTAAAGTGTATTTTGGTAACTAATGTAAACCAATTCATATCCATTCCATTCTGTGTCCGTATCCAAATAAAGGAATGTATTTTTCATTTCCTTATTGATTCCATTCCTTTTATTCCAATTCATTCTATTATTAACGATTCTTGTATACCAAACGTAATATTAGAGTTGTAAACCAGTCGAGAGGATATCATGTCAACCTCAAACTCAACTCAAATAAAAATTTCGAAACTCAAGCTCAACTCGATTGAGTTTTATTTTTTAAGTTCGAACTCGACTTGATTAAATTTAATTATTTTTATAAAAATTAATAATACTAAAAAATAAAGGAATTAGGATATAATGAGGTTTTTGTTAATTTAGTTTTAAATATAATTAGTGTGAACAAATGAAGGAAAAAAAGTACAAAAATAAGCTTTAAATTTTGAAAAAAGATAAGTTTCATAATTTCTTTTATAAAAAATATAAAAAACTCAAATATATAAAAAAAAATTCAAATAAACTTACAAATTACTCAAATCAATTATTTTAAAATTCAAACTCAAAAAGTCAAAACCATCGGAATAACTACAATTACTCGAATAGAGTAATCTACACTCGACTAGCTGTAGGCTGTAACCGTATCCCGGACGGTTGTTCCTTTCACCAAGCAATCCAAATTCCATTCCCAGCAAACTTTCATCTGTTTATTAATTTTTCAAATCGAAAGCAACACGTTCATCTTCGTCATCCGAATTCCGAACAGGTCCTTTCGAACTCGATTTTAACAAATCACATTCCCATTCACATAAGATTTAGGGCTCAAAAATGGCGGGAGTAGCACTTTCATCGTGCATCTTCTGTCAAATTGCCCGCTCTTCCACTCCCACCACTCTCCTCCACCAGGTCTTCTTTCTCTCTCTCCCTCTCTCTCTTCAACTTCATCATATTCTAATAATTTTTTTCCTTTAACAGGATGAGAAAGTCGTCGCGTTCGAGGACATTAATCCATCTGCATTCAGGTTCCACTCTCACTTCAAATTCTATAGCTTATACTCCTTCGATCATCGCTTTTTAAATTTAAGTATTGCTGATGGATTTGATTTTCGATATCTTATAGAGTGATTCACTTTTTATCAGCTTGCTGATGAATTTGATTCTAGATATCATATAGAGTGATTTACATGTTTTCAGCTATCATTCGCATTGGCCTGAATGTATATATCCAGTTCAGCTGAATATAAATGTCTCATGATAGGATTGTGAAATTAAATACATTTGTTATCTGGAATTTAGTTTAAATAAGTGAAATGTGTGAAAAATTTGCAGGTTCATGTGTATCTGTTTCGGTTTATTGTTGAACTGGTGGTGTTACAACGGTTGTATTGATAATTTTACTAAAATTATAGTCTACTAATTGATTAGATTTTTTTCGTCTTCTTCTTCTTCTTCTTTTTATTTTCAAATCTTAGTGAGTATTAACTGGCAAATTATTTACTGCATATATGCAGTTTTGATCATCTATCATAAATTTATTGGATCAAGTTTGATTTCAATTTCCTGTTGACAGTGGATTTTTACATCTTAGCAAGTCATTAACTGATTTTTAGAGGTCTACGTACTGCATATATGCAGTTATAATCATCTATGTTAAGTTTTTCGGATCAGTTTTGATGTTGGTTTCCTGTTGAAGTTTCAGAATTATGATTATACATGGATTGTTTTGTCAGAATGATTAATTGAATTTACATTTGAGTATCTAATTAAAGTTTTAGCTGATTACTAGCATAAAAGTATAGCCGATTATTTGATCCTAGCTGTCTTTATAGGAGCATAGATTAATGAGTACGTGAAAATGTGCTTTGACCAGACCAAGCCAAGAAAAGAAACAAGCTTGGTAGCTTAACAAAATTACATATTAGTATGATGAATAATGCAAATTACAACAAATTTGTGTTAGAGATTGGTATGTAATAAACTGTAAATTGTTAGATCAAGTAAGATCTATAACCAAAGAGCAACTAACATCAATTGTGTCAGATATTATAAATAGGAGAAAAGAAAAAGGAAAAAGGGGTGTCTAGAATTTCCTTGAAAATTGTAGTGTCAGGTAAACATTAGGAGGTTAGCCATCTTGAATTGTGCCATTGTCATTCTACCTTTGATTTCACCTTGTAAAATCACAAGAAACAAGCAAAAATTTAGAAAGCCCAGCAGCTGTAGCAAAGAAGATAAACACAGAGAAAACAAGAGAGTACTGACCAGTGAAAGTGAGGAGAGAGAAAATGTCTCTTTTATATCTGGTTCCAGAGTCTACCAAAATGTAACTGGGGAAATTGATTTATTACTCTAGTGTGTTGAGTTCGAAATTTTGTACGAGAAATTGTTTTGAGTTTGACTCTCACTGAGAGCACCAAATGTTAGGCTTTTTGTTCAAACTCGGCCTAATTTCCACCCTTGACTGATAACTTTATTATCTCTAATTTTTTTTTTTTTTTTTGGCAGACTCTTGAACCAAATGTAAAAGAGAAATGCATTTTCTCTCTTCTCACTTTACTGATTAGTACTCTCTCGTTTTATCTGTGTTTATCTTCTTTTTTGCTGTTGCTAGGGTTTCTAACTTTTCTATTGTTCCTTGTGATTATATAAAGTGAAATCAAAGGTAAAAATGATAGAAGCACAATTCAAGATGGTCAAGCTCCTAATGTGTACAAGACACCACAATTTTCAAAGAAACTACATATACCCTTTTTCTTTCTCCTATTTGTAATATCTGATACAGTTGATTATAATTGCTATTTGGTTATAGATCTTTACTGAATCTAACCATTTGCAGTTTATTATACACAATCTATAAGTAACACATACAAAATCTGTTGTAATTTGTTCTATTCATCATGCTAGTATATAATTTTTTAAGCTATGAAGGCTTTTTTTCCTTTTTTTCTTGGTCTCGACTTTGTCTGGTCTTAACAAAATGCCTGTGCTTAAATTGGATTTTTGGACCTGTAAACATGAATCATGGATTTATTAATACTTTTACTAGAAGATGTGGTGTGGCTAGGAGTATCACGAGGAAGGAAAGGGGACTTAATTCTTAAGTAAGTCTTGATCAGAATCTAAATATATAGTCAAATACATTGGAGGTCATGGATGTTTAAGGTCATGTTCAAATAATTCACCAATGTTTTGAATAAGTCAGATTATATGTTGACGCTTCAAATAGTTCGTATCACACAGCGTCAATTAAAACTTTGCACATAACACTTGAGGTACATGTTTCAAAAGCAATGAGCTCACAACAATATCATCTATTTGAAGTATAAATTAAAATGTAAATATTTTATTTGAGTCACTTAAAATGTTTATGGCCTATTTAGGGCATCAATCAAAATGTTGATTCCCTATTTAACTCATTTAAAACGTTGATGACACATTTCAACATGACATGAAATGTTCATGAACCTCCAATAAGTTTATCTTGAAAGCTTTTGCAGAGAGTTTTGGGGAAGATTTTTGTCAATTGACATGTTGGCATTGAAGGACTTGTTTATATGACTCCTCTAGGGGGTGTGATAGCAGATAATAGCAGTGACTGATGTTTGAAAGGGGTAATGGTATAAACTTATTTATTGCCTTAATAGGGGACAAAATTGGGAAAAAGGAAATTTAGACTGAAAAATTGGTATGTTAGCAGAAAAATAAGACATTATGTGACGATGTCCACCAATTGCCAGGATATTATGGTTTATGATAAAAACACAATGAGGAAATATGATCCATACAGACTACCCTGCCTACTGGGATCAAAGATCAAGTGATGTTGTTTGTGAAGTGTCAGTCCCTTCGTTGTGCTACAGGATAAGAGATAATGATTGTTAATGTTGTTAGTGTTAACAGATATTTTTTGTTATATATTCCCTTTGTAATAGTCAGTGGTGGTTGGCAAACTATGACATAGCTTATTCTTTTTCTATTGGATAATTGATGCAAATGGTACACAAACTTTAGCGAAATGTGTAATTGAAGATCAATTTCATACCCAATTGAACTTTTCGTGTATATTTTACTACCTGAACTAGCAGAGTTGATGGGGTTAGTTGACGTGGCATTTTCGATCTACAATAATGGGCCATGTGGCAACTTTTTATTTTTTATTTATATTTTTATTCTGACATGGCAACTTATTAATTTTTATTTATATTTTCATTATAAATTATTTTATATTATTACAAGTTAATATTATTTTATATTTTAGACTCATCATCAAGCCTAAGCCCATCCTTCTATCCTGGCCATTTAAGATAACAAAGCAAGCCCACAATTCATTTATAGTCTCTTCTTCTTTGATCATCTCTTCTTCTTCGATCATAATATAATTTAAATTTATCTTATATAAGTCCATTTTTCAAAGATTTTTCTACGTGGGACTAAAAACACACCAAAACCATTCACCGCCAAGAGTTTTTGGAGAATCCAGCTTTTGGAGTAAATATTATAGAGAATAGCAACCTCTATAATGGTACTAATGGGTGGTTCCCATTGGGTAATTGTAAGTGTTCAAACTGGTTCACCATATATTCTTCCTCCAATGGCTCAAGAGTCACTTGGGCCTCAAGAGCCACTAAGTGGTCGTTATATTCTCGTGACCAATAAAATGCAGAAATGGATGAGTCCTACTCAGATGATTACTGGTGAGCTCAAACTTTCTTTAACATATCAAGTGTCTACTTGGGTTAGGGTTTCTGGATGGAGGGCAAGTTAATGCCACTAATGACATGTGGCATGAAATTGGTGGGTCCTTTAGAATTGAGCAGCAGCCATCAAAGGTGACAGTTTACATCCAGGGTCCTGCTCCAAGTGTTGACTTGATGCTAGTAGGCTTGCATATATTTCCTGTTTACTGAGAAGGGAGATTTAAGCGTCTTAAGAAGCAGACTGACAATGTAAGTGTTACGATTCCACATTGATTTTATAAGAAATTGTGGAATGGTACTTAAGCCTCGAGGATTCTCCTACTAATAAGCTAGTCTTTTGGTTAGGCTCTTCCTTTGGGATTGATAACTAACATTTGGTGCTCTCGTTGAGAAGCCAACGCTAGCAAAAAGGGCGACCTAGAAAAAGGCTACCTAACAAAAGGCTAAAGTACAGCCATCCGGAGGGGCCGCCAAGGGTGTCGCTTCTCAAAGGGTGGACAATGTTACGATTTCACATCAATTTCATGAGAAATTGTGGAATAGTATTTAAGTCTAGAGGATTCTTCCACCTAATAGGTTAGTCTTTTAAGGTGGACTCTCCTTTTGGAATTGGGACCTAACAGTAAATTTACATTTATGGAATGTGCATATAGAATTCTATGTTGCTTAGTCAAATTTTAATGCTGGTAGTATTGGAAAAATTGCTTTACCTGATTTTATATATAACAAAAAATTGTGTTATGTAATGATGTCTGTAATAAGCAAAAGCAAGAGTTATTTTTTGAGGGAAACTGACAGTTTATTTTTCAATGTCCTTTGCTAAACGTCCTATGAAAGTCTAAAAGGCAATCCTACTTGTCCTTCTTTGGTTTACCGGACATGTGCCAAGTGACTGCAGTTGGATTATTATCATTATTTTTTTTTTTTTAGTTATTGGTTGCTTTAATTACTCAGTTATTATATTATATATCTGTTCCAAATGTGTGTCACCTATTTATGGTTTTATCATCATCAAATGCTATCTAAAGGCAAATGGTTTTGGTGTGTTTTTAGTCCTACATGGAAAAATTTTTGAAAAATGGACTTGTATATAGGATAAAATTAGATTTTATCATGTTTGAAGAAGAAGAGAATATAAAGGAATTATGGGCTTGCTTTGCTATCTTATATGGGCAAATTAGGGGGGTGGGCTTGGGTTTGGAAATGAGTTTTAAGTTCTCTTAAAAAATAAAATAATATTAATTATAATAAAACAAAAATAATTTATAATGAAATATAAAAAAAAAAAATAAGTTTACACGTCAGTTGACACGTAGCTTTTATTATATATCGAAAGTGCTATGTCAACTGACACTGTCAACTCTGTTAGTTTAGGTAGTGAAAATTTACTTGAAAAGTTTAATTAGGTATGAAATTGATCGATTTTAAAGTTGAGGTAATTAATTGCATATTTCACCAAAGTTCAGTTACCATTTGCATCATTTACCATTTTCTATTTTCAATACATAGGCATTACTTGGTTATTCCCACGGAGCACATTCCAACCGTCAAAGATCTTAAGAGGAGCAGTGAAGACTACTCTTTAGGTGATCTACTTATAATTAAATTTATATCTCTATTAATGATACCAATTGTTCTTGCTTGGTAGTAACATTGATCGTATTGTCTACACTGGCTTGATTTTCCAATTTCCAGTTAGTCACATGCTGAATGTGGGACAAATGCTGTTGAAGCGAGATGCACCGGATGCAAGGCAATATAGGTACTATTTTACATCCCAAAAATGGTCGATTGTATTGCATTATACATCATTTATTCATGTCTTTGCTATCTTGACTATAACATCCATAATTATAGAATCATTTATGGGAACTTCTAACAAGAGCATTCCAATTGCCATCATAGTTGTATCAGCTCTGTGTAAATACTTAAAAAAACCCTAAAAATATATAAAAAGGTTTATTGCACTAATACCCCTAGAAATGTATGGATCTTTAGTGACAAGGTGAATTTAAAATATGCAACATTGTGCCCCTTTCAAAGTTGTGGAGTGGGACTGAAATTACATATATAAATGAACAGGCTAATAAAAGAGCCCCACAATTCTAAGAGGCAGTGCGGTGTTGCATCAGGTGTATATTCCAATACTTTTCAGGAGCGTAAGCATAATTGCCACTAATTAGTAAGTACATAAGGGAACCCCAAAAGGAAAAAATAAAAAAAAAAGAAAATTTAGCGGCTTGTCAATATATGTGCTCTTTGTCACATGTAAAAAAATAGGAGGTGTTTTGGTGCAATTAATTTATCCTTTGGTTGCTCCAACAATAGATTAGAGACAAACTACCGTTAAATTTTAAATAAGAAAGCAACAACTTCCCACTTAAACTTGCTCAGCAGACACGTTATTTTCTCTTAATCTTTTTAAAAATGACCATGTGTGAGACATTGGATCTGGACTATTTTTCTGATTCTTTGACAATGTTGACAGATTTTGTTTTCCTGGTCATCCATGTTGACAGATTAGGCTTTCATCAGCCTCCACTAAACAGTGTTAACCATTTACATCTTCATTGTATGGCACTACCATTCATGCCAAGGTAATTTATTTCTTTGTTTTGCCTTAATGATTCCATAATTGTTTTATACACAGTCATCCCAACCTAGCTCTATTGCAAACATACCTCACTATGATAACTGGAAAACTAACCAGATGGCGGCATATAAAATATTTGCCTTTGGGACCAATTGGAGGGTTTATTGAAGCAGAAAAGTTGTTGAACAAAATTAAGCCTGAGACCCTGAATCCTCTGTAAGCCTAATCTGTCACTACACCAGTAGTTCTTGTTCCATTTAATTGATGTATTGTATTTATTGCATGCTCTCTTACAGAAATTATAGTGGAAAACTGCTCTGGATAAATTGTAATTGATAAACTAATAGAAGATGCAAGCATGCAATCAATTTAATGTAGTCTGTGGCACGGAAAATATCAAAAACAAATTTGTGTCATGGATGAAGGAAACATAAAAAAAGTTTGCTATGGCTATAAACTCAGCTGATAAAAGGCCAAAGGCATTATTTATGCTTTTATTCATCCCTTCGTTTATTTTTAATCATTAGTGCAACATCATGGAAAGATATTCTTTCATCTCAAGTTGCCATCTTTAAATTTGAAAAAGTCCTTTGTGTATCCTTACTGCTACCCTCGAGAGTAATGATTAGTGCACATGGAGAGCTGTGTCTTTCATCTTATGTAATATGGGCAGTACTAATAGCTTGAGTACTACTCAATATGTTTTGTATATCATTTGTTCTCAGTGTCCTTCTGAATCGAAAGTGATTATGGGGGATTTTTTATTGCATTATTTCATTTTTTTAAACAACAATTGCTTTACTTGGTTTGATGCTGCAATTCAAGAGCCATTGCACTTTTATATTTTTTGTGCAATGACTCATCAATCTTTGAGGTACTTGTCCGAGACATCCAGCTCTCACTTGGCCTAGTTGACGAGTGATCCGTAGTATTCTGTAAATGTTCGTGCAATACCAATAGCCAATGTCTTAAAAAGTGCAAACATGGCCTCTGATAACTTGTCATCCGTGGGGCTTGTGCATCAATCAATTAAATACTTAGCGATTATACCTCAGTGTCTATGTAACGCTTTACAGTTTACACCTTCCATTTGTTGATGGGCTTTTATGGCTTTGTACTGTTTTACAGTATGAATTCATAATAAAGGTACCGCTGGGGTTGGGATCCTGTCGGTTTGCTGAAAAAATTGATTGTTTGGCTGCAAAACAGTCTCTTGCATCTCTAGAGTCCACCTGGGAAAGGACATTTCATTATGAATTGATTTGATGGAGTACGATGCCATGAAATGTCCAATTGCTGTGTACAAGTCCTTGTTCAAGTATCATGTGCTGGAAAGTAGATAACTTCCAGACCTTTATTTTGGATGAATCATAATACTTCATAAACTAAAAGCTATAATTGACAAAACTTAGGGAAGAGAGGTTCATATTTGGTGTATCAATACTTGGGTGTAGCATATGTTTATTAATTTTATAATGAAAAATTACATAAATACCAATTACATAATTTTGATTATGCAATTATCATGCAAAACTGCATTTAAAGATGTAATATTTTAACAAAGAAATCACATGTAAAGGTATGACTAAACGGAGGATTTTGTCTGTTAATTAATTTGCTGGAAAATTATTTACACAAACATCAATTACATAAAAATAATTATCAAAATACTAATATAAAATTGCATGTGTATTGATTTTTAAAGTATACTGTGTGTATTTGGGCAAAAAAAAAAAAAAAGTATATTGCATGTATCATATGGGGTTTATGTACTTACACTTCCAACTTAATTGTATTTGGGGATGAATAATATATAATTTTAATGTTGCAAGTGTAAGTACATAAATCGTATGTTAAAATTAAAATCATATATACTAAATGTGATTTTATGTTTGTATTTTTATAATTATTTTTGTATTATTAATATTTGTGTAAATAATTTTTCGGTTGATTGGTTTTACTTAATGATACTTCAAGATAGTATGACTACTCTACATGCCGTGAGGGTTTATCATAACAGAGGTTTTTTTTTTTTTTTTTGGCCGTTTAACAGAAGATGTTGAATGCTGACTAATTACACCTAATATTTGAAGGACCTCTGAAGAGGTGGTTGCATTTCCTATGTATCGATAGGACATGCGATACAAAACATTGACATCAAGCGACACTAAGGATATATTGGAAATATAATCTCTTTTCAAACCCTGTATAATGTATAATAGCACTTGTAAGTAGGGGTAAGTAGGTTCCAATATTGAATTTTATAGTCGGAATCTACTCTATGGTATTTTGTATGTTAGGAAAGAATTTTAATGAAACAAATTTGGAGAATTACAATGACTTAGAGGCACAAATGATATCGCTTTTCCTAGAGAATTTACACCACTTACACAAAGTTTGCTATGAGAGTTATGTTGCGGAATTATCCTAGGATATAACTAAGTGGAAAAAAAATTGTTGTCTCCAGTTTGATGTTTCCATTGTGTCATTACAAATAAATATCTAACACGTATCAAAAAGTGCTTTGATTTATTTAAGGGATATTTATTTATTTTTAATTTATTAGACACGTGTCAGATATATATTGGTGGGGACACAAAAGAGACAGCATGTTGGGAACAGCAAATATTTTTCCCAACTAAGTCTTGATACTTGAATATCGAATTTTCAAGTATCAAACCACACTTAAATATATTTAAGATATATGTGTATAATATTGTTAACAAAAGAGAGAAATAAAGAGGAGAATTCTGATCATACAAACATTATCAATTGTAACACATTATATTTATAACAATTAGATATTTAACCATTACAACTTTCTCTAAAAGTCATATTGTTTGAACATGGATTGCACCGTTTGGATTTCAAGTTAGTTATTAATTAACATGAACCATTATCATGAATCAATGCAACCCAAATACATAAAAGTATAAAACTTCTTAAAAAATTGATCAAAAGTTGCAACTATTAAAAAAATTAACCGTTGAAACAAAATTATCATTACGACAATAGAGATCACACCCGTGATTGTGGTGAATACCAAAATTTTGTTTCATTTTAATCTTCTTCCTTATTTTAAGTACAATATCCACATTATGGATTATATAATTGACAATCTATATCTACAATCCTCCACTAGATTATCGATTATGTACAAACACAAATACCTCATGTTTATGCTTAAAGAATAATATCGTTAGGTTTGAATTATTTCTTAGTATGAATTCTTAAAGTCGCAACAGGGTGATAAGTAGCTTTTGCTTTGAACTTCTACGCTATGTGTCACAATCGGAGATTTCATACACATAAACATGTTCACATTCAAATAGTGGATTTGTGATAGCACAGTAAAGGCGATGTGCTCATCCTAGTTTTATGAACATTTACAAAAGCAAACTCCTTAAGCTTTTGTTGGGAGCAGCACCACTCCTATGTTCAAATAGGTGGAATATACCAAACAAATCGATTTAGATATAATATCTATCCATTAATAAATGTTTACTACATCTCATCCTCTTTGAACTTATTGTATTTATAATACACTCAGTTAGTAATGACTTGTTTTTACCCTTTGAAGCTTGAAACTAGTGATGTGTTAGAATAAGGTAGGGTTCCCATCACTTCCAACTATAAAAGTTTAAAACCCATCTTAGCGGTACTCTTTTTACAAGATCTCTAGATAATCCTTTTGTCAAAGCATCTGCCAAGTTATCATTAGTCTTAACATAAGTAATGGTTATAATTCTACCTTTTATTAATTCTCTTAAATATTCATGTCTCAACCCTATGTATCTAGACTTTCCATTATAAATTTTACTGTAGGCTCGAGACATAGTTGCTTCTCTATCGCAGAAGATTGAAATGGATAACAACGGTTGTGGCCACAACTCTATTTCCATAAGTAAATTTCTAAGCAATTCCGCTTCTCTTCGGCCGCTGCAAGTGCTATAAACTCAGCTTCCCTTGTTGAGTGCGTTATGCACGTTGTTTCTTTGAAGCCCAACTTATGGCTCCTCTTCCTATGGTAAATATCCATTTAGAAGTTGAACTTCTATCAATTGCATTTGTTATCCGACTTGCATCTGAATAACCTTCTAGTACAGTTGGAAAGTTACCATAGACTAATACAAGTTTTACAGTTTTCTTCAAATAACTAAATATTCTAGACATAGCCTTCCAATGTTCAGTACTAAGATTACTTGTAAATCTTGACAACTTGCACACAACATATGAAATATCAGGTCTGGTGCAATGTGATGCATACATCAAATTCCCTATAGCACTAGCATATTATAACTGTGTTGTTGCTCTTCTAGTATTCTTTTGTAATTTAATGTGAGGATCATAAGGAGTTGTATATTCTTTCTTTACTAAGTATTTAAACTTATCGAAAACCTTTTCAATGTAATGTGATTGTGTCAACACAATATTCTCATTTTGTTTTAATATCTTAATTTCCAATATTGTATCTACTTCATTCAAATCTTTCATTTTAAATTATGAAGTAAGATATTTCTTGGTCTCATTTATTCCAATCATATTGGTTCCAAACAACAACAAATCATCAACATACAAATAAATAATAACACCATATTCATTGTAAATTTTGAATAAATGCATATATCGGCACTATTATGAACAAAACCATTTGTCAAGACTACACCATCAAACTTTTCATGCCATTGTTTTGGAGCTTGTTTAAGTCCATACAATGATTTAATTAATTTGCAAACTTTCTTTTCATTTTCGGGAAGCACAAAGCCTTCTGGTTGTTCCATATATACTTCTTCTTCAAGGTCACCATTTAGAAAAGTCGTTTTGACATCCATTTGATGCACATATAATTTACAAAGGGAGGCAATGGCCAACAACACTCTAATAGATATCATTCTTGCAATAGAAGCATAAGTATGAAAATAACCAATTCCCTCTCATTGCTTAAAAACGTTTACTACTAATCTTGCTTTGAAGGTTTGCAAAGAACCATCTGAATTATATTTTGTCTAAATACCTACTTACATCCAATTGCCTTAGATCCTTGAGGTAAATCAACTAAAACCCAAGTATTATTAGATAATAAGGAATCCATTTCATCATTTATTGCCTCTTTTCATAAAGCCGCATCACGTGAAGTCATAGCTTATTGATACATTTTGGGATTAGTATCTATACTAAGTACAACAGGAATTTTACAAAATATAGAATCTCTATTTCCTTAACTAAAAAACAAAGAGCTTGAGAATCAATAAATCCAGAATCTAAACTTTTACTTTTCATTAATCTTTTAGTTCTTCTAGGCTCTTTTGTAAATTCTTCATTAGTTTCCACACTATTCTTTTCAACAAAGTTTCTTGTATTAGTATCTTGTGTGTGATTTCACTGTCAATTTGATCACCATTAAATTTGTTTTCTAGCAATTCTACATCCCTAGTTTCAATTATTACATTGGATTCCAAATCTAATATTCTATATCCTTTAGAATTTTGTGCATAGCCTACAAAAATTCCTTTTAAGGCTCTAGCACCTAATTTTGTCATTTTTGGATCAAAAACCCTATAGTAGGCAATATACCCCTACACTTTAAATATTCAACATTTGCTTGTCTTCTTTTCCATTTTTCATATAGAGCAAAACCTAAAGATCAAGATGGAATTCTATTCAAAATATGACATGAAGTTAACAAGACTTTTCCCCATAAATTAAAAGGCAATTTGGCATTAATGATCAGCGAATTAATCATGTCTACTAATGTTCGATTTTTACATTTTGCTAATCCATTTTGTTGAGGTGTATAGGGAGTAGTGCATTGATGCACAATTCCATTCTCTTCACAAAATTTATGAAATTTATTTGAAAAGTATTCACCTTCTCTATCATTACGTAAACATTTGATTCTTTTATTATATATATTTTCCATTTCAACTTTATAATGTTTGAAAGATTCAAATGCTTCATCTTTATGCTTTAGTAAATATACATAGATAAATCTCGAGCAATCATCAATGAATATTATAAAATATCTTTTTCCTCTAGTTAAATGTCCATTTAACTCACATATATCATTATGAATTAAATCACGAACATGAGTATTTCTTTCTACATGAGGAAAAGGTTTCTTGGTAACTTTGGCTTGAATACAAATTTCATACTTATTCATGTTATCCATGTCATTTAATTTTACATAACCATTTCTATTCATTATTTTATGGTTTGCCAATTAACATGTCCTAATCTAGCATGCCATAGATTACATGAGTCAACAAAATAAATAGAATCATTCAATTTATTCATTTCAATGCTTAATTTAAACATTCCATCACAGACATATCCATTTCCTACGTAAAGATCCCCTTTCATGAGACAAACTTGTCCGGCTCAATTACAACTTTGAATCCCTTCTTACATAACAAAACTATAGAAACTAAACTCTTTTTCATATCCAGTACATATAATGCATTCATTAGACTCAATTTCCTTTGGATGTAAAATAGAGACCTAGACTTTAAATTCCTTGTACACTTGTCAAATTGCCATTTCCCATTAGAACTTCACGGTCTTTCACAATTTTAAAATCTTTGAATTGATTTCGCTCATTGCACACATGAACCGTTGTTCCTGAATCAAGCCATCATTCTCTAGATTTGGTTGTTATTGCCATGTTCAATTCAGTGATCATTCAAACATGTAAGGCTTGAATTCATTTGTCACCATGGCAATAAAATCTTGATCTTTCACTAAGTTTGCAGCAAGTGACGTAACTTCTTTCTTAGCTTTGTTTGGGAATCGGCATTTTTTAGCATAATGTCCTTTCTTGTTACAATTATAGCATTTGCGAAACCTTTTCTTTTCGTTTGGTTCGCCTGTTTTTCTTTTGCTTTTGGAATTCTTATTTTCACCATCTTCCACATAGTTCACTTTAGAATTATTTTAAAAATTCATTGCATCACGTTTTTCGAGTTTCTTCCTCTATGCGTATATGTCTAAGAATTATTTTTAATGTGTATATTTTTTATTGTAAATCTTGTAAATAATATCAATGTGTACTAAAAATTTATGTCAGACATTTAAGGATAAATTAAGTAGTTCTGAAAGAATTTCAATATAGTAATATAAGAGTTTTTTTTTTTTTTTTTGAGCTCTTCTTATGAAGATGACCTAAGCATCCCGAGGTTTGTCGATATTTTCCAAAATATTAGGCGGAGTTTTCAACGATTATTATTTGCCGCTTTCCTTCGGATTTCGTATTGTTGACGACCGACTAAATCCATCACCTGCAAGATTATAATCGAAGCGGATTTGAGATGGATCATATAAAATCTAAACCCAACACCCAACTTGCTTCCCTAAAGCATCTTATAACCCAATTCGAAATCCTATAAGATTTTTTATTCTCATGCCAAAAGCCATCCATATAGGTTGGCCCACTCAATAGGGTTTTTATTTTTTTTAATATTTTAATTTTTTTTAAAGAATTTATGTAAATGTGTCAAAATCTTAGAATTCACTCATTCCATCTTCTTATTTATTTCAATTGAGAAAGAAGAAAAAAATTAATTAGATAACATTTTTAATGTACATTATAAAATCTAAACTAGTGTGTTTTGTGATATAATTAGAACGGCGACATGAACACTAAAAAATATATATGCATGGATTATTCGAGCATCTAATTAAATTATAAAAATATCACCATAATAAATAATTCATACAATTATTTTTTGCTAAAATTATATCTCTGGAAATTTTGCTTCTTTAGTTTCTTTGATGAGTTTAAATTGAATTATTTTATAATTATTTTATTATATATTTTAATATTAAGTTGGGTTTTTTATTGAATCATAACTATGATCCATAATTCGATCTTAAAAGGTTAGAAAAATTTTGTTAAACCCATCCAAAAATTTGATCCTATAAGATTTTTAATAGATTAAATAGACCAAATATCTTATAACAATCTATCCTAATGTAATTAGGAATTATACTGTGCGGAAGTAAGAGCAATGGTTATTTATTCCGGAGTTGTTGCATACACTTATCAATTCGGGCGACGAAGGTTTGCCCACGTGTCTGATGTTGAAAAGTCTCTCCTTCTGTCCTATTTTCCTTCTTAGGTGCTGGTGACACTGTAGTTTTAAGCCTCTGGATTTTCCGGACGTTGACTATGAACTTGTACATAGAGTCCACGTCGGAAATCCCCAACGCGGAGACCCGTGTTAATAATCTTATATTTTGAGGTTTTTATAGATATATAGCAAAAAGTAAGTTTCTTCATATTATTATTTTTAATATTATATAAAAATAAGATATTATATAAAGTAAATAAGACTCATAAAAATATAAAAAAAATAAATAAAATCTATGCAAAGAACCATACAAATAAATTAGTGAGATTTTTGAGGAAGAGAGTTCCTTAAGGTTAGGGTCTGTTTGGATTGTCTGTATTTCATCTGTATCTGTATCTTTTTTAAAATGATTTCTATAAATATATCCGATTTACATCTAAATTTTATCTATTTTTGTTCTATTTGATCTTTTGATGAGAACTGTCAACTTTTTTTTATCTATATCCATTTCTTGATAAATAATTTGTTAGCAAAAAGTTTGAAAAAGTGTCTGTATCTGCCAGAAAAAAGCCAATCCAAACAGACCCTATAATGTATTATCTTAAATCATCTTTCAAGAGAAAATTTTTTTATGGTGCTGAAATATTATCTTAAGAATTTTGTAAAAGAATTATTGAACATGAATGGTCTTATCAATCCTTTTGATAGAGCTGAAGCATGGATTGGAAGAGACGCATTCAGCAACTTTCTATTCAGCTTTAAGGTCTTATCGGAGTTTGCAGAAACGGACTGCTCTTGAGTAAATTCGCATCCTAGTATTCAATAATTGATTCGTTCGGTCCAGGTGCATTGTGCAGGTTTTGATTATTTGTCTTCGCAATCAATAAGTAGGGTTTATAGATAGGGTCCTGTAGAGTTGATTGGCCCCTTTATGAGCTAATAAATTTCTGGTCCGTTCACAAGGGCAAAGGGGTCCTCTAATTTCGTGTCATTTAATTAGATACCTTGCTGGTGTTGAATCGATTTGCTGTTTTGGGTCTTTGCTACCGGAAATGGTTTATCTTGTCAATAATCCAGCTATTGGTTGAGTCCATCTTTTAGGATTAGGATTGGTTTACTTAACGCGTATGCCGACTAATTAAAGCCTCCTGTACCTAAAAAGTAGAATCACAACCACTCTTAGATGTGACATTCTCAGATTAGATAATGTTAATAGGTTGTTCCTATGACACTTAACTAGTCCAAAGACATCACTTTTTCATAATTTTTATATGCTTATATATTCATGAAGTGTTTAGTTATTTTTTAAAATGCAAAACTTTTCAATTATATAGACTTCTTTGTTAGTGGTGGGAGAAAAGAAAGGAAAAAAAAAAAGATTTATCACCACGTGTCTGGATGGGCGATGGATAAATATTAATAATTTTTATGAATAGAAATTACATTGCATAGATTTTAAAAATATATGCATATTGAAGGAGGTTCTCTTCAAAAAAACATTCATATCTTAAAATTTTTCTTTAGCAGTGGGTTTATTCGTTGTTAATCTTGTTCATTTTTTTTTTTTAAGGATGTTCTCTTTATGCGCAGTATTTGTGGGAACCAAACCTTAGTAGGTAAGGGATTACAATAGGCTGAGCTTGACAAAAGTTGGTCGGAGGCACCTAACTTGCTAATCATTTTTTGCCCTTTTCTTTCGTCCAGGAAATTAAAATAATAAATCATAAAGATGTTTTCTGCTAAGTCATCTTGAACAAGATTCCTCCGGCCCTCATATGCGAATTTCTTCTTCTTCTTTTTCTTTTTTTTCAAGATAGATATTTGCCGGTAAGAGAATTTTACCAAAGTTATCAATAACTCGACGTAATTCAGAGAAATGAACCCATAAAAATACGGCAGGGAACAAAGGACCCGTATGCCTTGGGCCTACGCGAATCCGGATGATATCAGTATCCTCAATTGAAACATGGAGGCTTCGGCTGTTTTGATCGATTAAGGTGGTGTGGGGAGGGAAGAAGAAAATAAAGCATATGGATTCTCATCTATTATGATATTTTCGTCTTCTATTTGAAACAAAATGGGTACCTCGGATCGGACCCATCAAAACTTAATCTAGGGTCCATCTGCACCCACCCTCTTATTGGAAGAAAATTTCATCATTATCATCATTGGATTTTACCCTCCTTTTTTTTTCCCAATTTAATAAAAGGTAAGTTGCAAGTTGTAACACAATTATACAGTCTGTCTCCTTATCCCAACATTGAGTTATTTCCTCATAATTCCATGGACCAAGGCGGCTTTTTTTTTAAGCCAACCATGCATTATAGGCAATGGAACAGGAGGATCGGGCAATGTTCCATTCCTACAAAATAATAGTGTTCGGTGTCCTGATTAGTTAAACTCCAAGAAGATTTGGAACTTAAAAGAAAAGTGATCATTTATCTGAATGGGTTTTCATACCTATAACTCTTCATTGGTTAATTCTCTCGTTTTAGTCTTTCTTATTGATATAATTGTACTTCGTTATATGTATTGTTGTCAAATCCGTGATTTTACTACTTATTAAGATTTATACAATTAATAAAATTGTACAAAATCGTATAGAATCAATAAAAGTATAGATATATAGACTCATATACCTAAATTTATATTCTACCTAAAGTCTACACTTAATTGATTTTGCATTTATTTCAACACTAAAAAAGCTTACAATATTACAAACTTGTAGAATTGTATTGTTAAAGATCATGAATTTAAATGAAATTCATCTTTTCTAGATGAGGGGGAGAGGAAATTAACTGCAAAACTGTTCAAACTTTTTAAGTTGCCCTTAGTTGGAACTCACTATGACAAACTATGAGAGCTCGATCCATTATGTTTGAGCAAAGGGTAAGCATTTTATTGACATGATTAAAGGGACCAGCACAATTCACCTCTAGATTGAATTACACGGTAACTTTTCATCACATTTTTCTCTACTTTATTTACTACTAGTAGCCCCACAATGAAGTTTACTCAGGGCAACTGTTCACTGTAGTTTTTCTTAAACTCCACCTGCTTTTTTATGCCAGCAACACTTCATTTTGATTCTTTTTGTGTACATTGACTTTGACATGGTTAGTACTGTTGTCTGTACATGTACGCTACAGATATTTTGGGTTGAGTATAAGATTTGGAATGATTCAAATCAAAATCTATCTAGGGGACAGTATCAATTAAGGGATTCATTGGGCCACACTCGATGGTACAATGCTGTGCATATTTATATACTATGTAGCTCGTTCGCATTCAATTGTACACGTGAAAGGGGAAAAACAAATTTTTAAACTTTGCTTCCTTTTTTGTTAAGTGAGATTCCTTTTTCATTGAAATCATCGCTTTATTTGGGATATGTTTTGCAAAAATCTCTTTGTTCAAAAATATTTTTAAAAAAATTTGGTTCATTGTCTTGATGAAACATGACTCACATTTTATATGTAAAAAATAAAGAGGAAGAGTTTGTATTTAGGTACTTTTTGCATAAAGGGCTTAGACAAGTTATTAATAGTAATTTTGTTTTTTATTATAAGTTTTTTAATCACATGTCTAAGGGTCTATAATGGGGTATATTATTTATTTATTTATTTGGGCTTGACTCGTGGGTTAGATAACAGAGTCTGATAAATCTGGTTCAATTATTGGGATAGCTTTAGAATATTTGTCTTGTTGGGCTCGGAACAGAAATCGTTGGACTAGTCTGTTGTGTCAAACCTTTCTCAGGCAGACTCATACACATAAGAGATGACCACTGGCCTTGGCTCATGAGGAGCTCATTCAGGATAAGCATGAATTGAGCTTACTACATCTCATCCGTCAATCACTAAGCTGATCTAATGATCGTTATCTATGTCAAGTACCTATAAATACTCAATCACTCCTCATCATTTCCAATTTTTAGAGAAAAAAGACAAACAATATTCTACAGAAGAGGTTCTATTCAAAAAGATCAAACAAGGCAACTCAAGTGATTTTTACTTCAATTGCTCAAGAACCGTAAGGTTGACGTACGAGATTTGCTCAAACTCCCTTACCTATCGCTTGTGAATTTTAGACACCGAGATTGTCTGTTCCTCCTCCCCGTCATTCTCTCCAAGTCATTCCATCATCTAGTATCATTTTCTCAGTAACACTTTGAAGTCTCGTGCCAGGTGCGAGATCCACGCGATATGTGCATGAGCACTATCAATAATGACCTTACATCTATAGGGTCTATATTTGTATAATTTAAAAAAAAAAAAAAAAAAAAAAGGAGATTTGAATTTTTTAACCATATTTTTTTTTTACCCTTGTTTTAGGGCATCTATCCATGCTACGTTAGATCCTATTGATCTCATATTAACGAAGATCCTTAAATGCAAGAAATTTATAAACACGAGCTCCCAAATACATGAATGAAAATTTTGGATTTTTCTTTTTCTGTAAAAACTATACAGATGTGGGTCATTGTTTCTGCGTTTCCCCCGTTTTGTATAGCTGCCAACTTATTGAATTGTCGAGATAAAGTAGGTGCAGATCAAGGTTATACTAACAAAATGAAACATCGCGGGATGCTATTTTTATACTAGATTGTATTTCAATAACGTAATTAATCATTCTTTGTGGTGACTGATCGTCCATGGAGTCCATACAGCAATCCAGGATAGGAAAGTAGTAAGTGCCATTCTATCCAGCAACAAAGGTCATGTCATTTATACGCAATAAACAGGATAATTTATAGCAAAGAAACAGAAAAATGTTTTATCCCAAAACAGATCCATGAGTGAGCTACGTTTGTTTTTTACAAGTCCGTTTGATTCATTGTTTTGGTTTTTTTTTTTTTTACCGATTGTCAAAGGTAAATGTAAGTGAAAAATAAACATTTTAACTCATAAATGGATAAGATACAAATATAAATAAGATATAAATAAAATATAAATGAAAATCAGATGATCCAAAAAACTTGAATAACAAATCACTGTTCTTGCTCTATCATCTTTGCCCTATGTCACTTTCTTCAATCACATGCACGTGGAATGTCAATTAATCACGTGTTTATGCCTCAAAACTTAGCCTGTCCATGAAATTCGAATGGAGTTGTCCCCATTCAGTGAATCCAATAAGGTTGGAACTTGGGTGTTCTAACATTCTAAATCAAGCTTTAACTATTCGTGTATACGTTGCACCTGTGATAACCGGCTTAATTCTATCCTAAGCATGGTTGCCAGAAGAACAAGCAAAGGGACTCTACTCTTATCACCTAATTCTCTATCCGCTTCCCACGATGAAGCCTCTGCCCTCATGGACCACGATTCACTCAGTTATTTTGGGGTTCGTGTTCCTCTTCCAGCTGGTTTGATTCTACTAAGTCTAAGGGTTAATATGGGAGGGGAAACAGGTACATCACGACTAGGTCAAATGTCAACGACCCTACGGGTGGCATTATCTTTAGTAAGCCATTCTTGATTGTTTGTCAGATTTGACTTCAGATCGCCAGCTCACCTACGAGGTGATCAATTCCCAATTTTCTTGTGTGTCCTTCAATTCTTTCTCACCAAGTGAGAGCAAATATTTATGATCGATTACGTGGAACTTGTTTTTTACTCCTTAATTATACTTATGTAAGGAATATCTAATGAGAAATGAGCAATTGTGATTCCGGTGATCATAATTCGCAAGTAGTCTTACTACTTACGTAAAGGTATTTGGATTTCTTTTAATTACAGCATTAAATTAGAAATGCTATGCTCGTCCTTTTGTGATTTTTTTAAAGCAGGATGTAATGTCCTTAAATAATTGGGTGCACTCAGAAAAATTTGGTGGATAAACATAAACATAGTCAAACAACTTAAGACCTGCCCGGTCCGCTAAATAATTGAATTGCAAAAGGCTTATTGGATACCATCAGTGTTAGGTGGTTTTGCCCTTTAGATCTCCCTTCAACTGGTTAAAAAAAAAAAAAAAAAAGGCTGACATCAACTTGGACTCGGAGTAATCCAGAGATGTTACTTCACTCTTATCCGAGCAACCAATATTTTAATCCAGCCTGAAGTTTTATGACGTACTTTCCTGTTTTGTCTGGGCCGCAGATTTTTCACTTTCATTCCATTACCATTTCCACTCCATCCACCTTGTATTATGAAATTACTATTCCTTTACCACTTTATCCATTACTATTATAATAAAATTACCACTCCATCCACCTTGTGTTAAAAAGTAATTCAATTATAATGGATTATAATTAAAACATAAATATGATATGAATATGTACATGAAACTTTTGTAAATTTAATTGGCAGTATAGTGATTAAGAGAGGGGATAAGAGAGTTGGGAATTTACCCTCTCTTTATCTTGCCCTTTCCTTGTGAACATTTTATATGGTAAACTTTTCTTTTATCTTTGTTCCCTCTTCACTAAACATAATTACAAGGAGCACAAGATTTCTTATCACTCTCCATCATACAATTATTATTGATAACAATCTTACTCCCCCTAAATAAATCCAAGAAAGCTTCACTTTGCCAGAAGTTTCCAACTCCAGTCTCCAACCCCCCTCCCCCTTTAAAAAACCCAATACTTCGCTCTTCCTGCCTTGCCAATAAAATTCAAATCCCTCTCTCTCCCTCTCTCCCTCTCTGTGACCATAAAAACCAAAATACTCTGTTTTCTGCTCTGTTTTATTTTTTCTTACTTCGCATTCGATTCCCAAACATGCTCTCCATTTTCCTTCTCCTCCTCCTCCTTCTGTTCCTGCTAACCCCACCATCCATCTCCCAGCCCATATTCTTCCCCTTAACACACACCCTCTCCACAACCCAATACAACACCACCACCCACCTCCTCAAAACCACCACTACTCGCACCACCACCCGCTTCCACCACAACCGCCACCGCCACCGCCAAATCTCCCTGCCCTTATCCCCTGGCAGCGACTACACGCTCTCTCTAACACTCCACTCCAAACCACCCCAATCCATCTCCCTCTTCATGGACACCGGAAGCGACCTCGTTTGGTTCCCATGCAAACCCTTCACGTGCATTCTATGCGAAGGCAAGCTCAAGCCCCAACCTTTGTACATCAACCTCTCCTCGTCTGACACCTCCCACGTTCCCTGCCAATCCACCCAATGCTCGTCCGTCCATTCCTCGAATCCAAACTTCTCATCCTCTTCCTCTGACCTCTGCGCGATCGCAGGGTGTCCCCTCGAATCCATCGAGACTGGAGACTGCGCCGCCTACTCCTGCCCGAAATTCTACTACGCCTATGCTGACGGCAGCTTCACAGCGAAGCTATATCGGCATGCGTTTTCGATACCGCGGTCGTCCTCTCCGTTCTTGTTGAGGAACTTTACCTTTGGGTGCGCCCACTCGGCCCTCGCGGAGCCCATCGGTGTAGCTGGGTTCGGCCGAGGGGAGCTGTCCCTGCCTGCCCAATTGAGTAAACTCCTCTCGCCGCAGTTGGGTAACCGTTTTTCTTACTGTTTGGTGTCGCACGAGTTTGACTCGGACCGAGTTCGCTCACCAAGTCCGCTCATCCTCGGTCGCCCCGAGACAAAATCAAAGAGCTTCGGCAACGGAGGAGAGAGCGAGTTTGTTTATACACAAATGTTAGAGAATCCGAAACACCCGTACTTTTACTCCGTCGGGCTCGCCGGTATTTCCGTCGGTGGGAGGAACATCCCAGCGCCGGAGAGCTTGCGGGCGGTGGATAAAGATGGCAATGGGGGGATGGTGGTTGATTCCGGTACTACTTTTACGATGCTGCCGTCGAGTTTGTATAACTCGGTAGTGGCCGAATTCGAGCGCAGGCTCGGTAAAGTCTACGAGCGAGCGAGCCTGATCGAAGACTCGACCGGGTTGAGCCCGTGTTATTACTCGAGTGGTGATGTCAAGGGAGTGATTAATGTGCCGAGTTTGGTGCTTTATTTTGTGGGGAGCAAATCGGGTGTGGTGCTGCCTAGGAGGAATTATTTCTACGAATTTTTGGACGGTGGAGATGGGAGGAAAAAGAGAGCCGTTGGGTGTTTGATGTTGATGGACAGTGGAGATGAAGCGGAAATGGGAGGTGGGCCCGCGGGGATTTTGGGTAATTATCAACAGCAGGGTTTTGAGGTGGTTTATGATTTGGAGAAAGGGAGGGTTGGGTTTGCTAAAAGACATTGTGCTTCTCTATGGGATAACCTTAATAAATGATGATAAAAAATTTTCGGTCTGACCCGGTCGGTTCGGATGTATAAATCCGATGCAGATGATTTGGTTGATCACACGGGTCGAATGCCATCGTTTGAGCGGTTCAATTCAATGCTGGAATTGATTTGGATTCGACAATTTCGATGGTGGGAAAGGCCGGATGGGAGGATTGAATTGGAATTTAATTTAGGTTGTATATGAACGTTAAGTTTTTATTTTCTTGTTTTGGTTTTGGTTTTTATGCATATGAAAATTGTATATTTCGTTGTTAATATTGTTTGGAGAAGATGGTAGTCTTTTTTTTTTTTTTGTTGGGGGGTGGGGTTAAAAATATTTAGGTAAAGAAAGGTGAAAGAAAAAAAAAAAAAAAAAAGACAAAGTGGTTGAACGAGTGTGTTTGTACATTTTGTGCAGTGGGTTCATACCTTTTCTTTATTTATTTATTTATTTTTCCCCTTTCTTGTTGTTGATTCGTGCATTGGGTTCATGATGTTGCGGTTACTACTTACTGTAACTTTTATGAAAATGAGCCGCATATGATAATAGAAGGTTTTGGACTTTTAAGGGACATGATGTAGTTATCCATGTTATGTTACTCTTTTAAGGTGCCAAGAGTCAAGAATGCATAACAAATAAAGAGCTTAGACAACATGTGTTTTATTAAAAGAAAAAAAAATGGAAAGAAAAGGGAGAAAATGTATTCCTGCTTGCACTATGCTTTGATTTGAGGATGCAGAAGGAAGGGGAGGAATTGGAAAGTAAAATTTTTATTTTTTTTTTCTATTTTTGAGAAGAAAGGAAATGGGAAATTAAGCGTGTTAAAGGAAAGAAAACATTCTTTTCAACCTACCAAAAATAGTTCTTTTTTATTTGGAGAGAAACAGGAGGGAATTAAAATAAAAAAGCAATTATATTCATAAAATAAATGGAAAGTTATAAGATGGAAGGGATTTTATGATATTTTAATAAACTAAAAAATTATACCAAAGATTTTCTTTTTATTTTCTTTTCCTCCTTATCCAAACAAAAAAAAAATTATAGTAATTACTTATGTTTTCTTTCTAATCTATTTTTTTCTTAGGATAGTGGCAAATAAAGTATCTACATTTTTAATTTTTGGTAATTTACTAATCCAGATTTAAATTTTGATAAATTAATGCTTATACTTTCAAAATATGTGTAATGAAGCGATAAAGTATCTTTATTAACAATAATATGTATTATATTATTATTTATATTATTACTATAAAAAATTATTTCATTTTAGAAAAGATAGTGTAATTGTGATTTTTGGCTGCCTTGTTAGTCGCCTTAACCATTAACGTTGCTCGAGGGCTGATATGATGGTTGTGAGGGTAATGGTGAAGAATCCTCCGGTCGATAACCTGCCCGATTGAAGAACTAGTTAGTCTGGGTACTCATGGTTTTGATCATTTTCTCATGTTCTTATTGGATGTTAGTTATCTGTCTTGCACTATCCATTAGATCATTCATTTTATATGTATCAGGTTGTTGGTGTTTGAGCTTGACCCCACCATTGCTTGTATCCATCTTCCATTTCTTCATTGTGCCATGGGATGGGGAGGAATAGATCAACCAAGTTAAGATCGAAAATCTGTTCGTCTGATTCATTTCCGTCTCCTAGTTGTGTTGTGCCACCTTGATCTCTATAATATTTGTTAGCTATAGGATTATACTTGAAATCTAACCTTCTTGCTATGTTGGCCTTCGTCAATTTCGACTTTGTTTCCACTTTTGTGCAATCTGAAAGGTTAAACCCTTACAATTGTAAAATGTCAATGATGAGGCGGCCATTTGCAAGATGGCATGTCCTTTCTCCCAAGCACTCGACACTTGTATTGCATCACCAGGTGGCCAACATCTAATGTTCGATGATCAATCATTGCATCCATCAAGAAGACGTTTTCAATAGTGATGTTGTTTGGATTCGCTTGTAGATATATTGTAACCAATCATATGATGGATTAGTCTAAAAATTGATAAGAGAATTTTTTGCTTTGGGTACCTTAAATGGTCTGTTAGATGCTCATCAACACATATTGGAGCGCTAGCTCGGTCAAATACCTGGTGGAACATGTTGGTCATATCTTAATTTTTACGTAACTTATTGTCTTTATTGGTTTGATGGAATAGACCATTGAAGTAATCCGGGGCAATGTGAATAATACAACCAAACAGGTAAAAAGTGATGGAGGTCCAAGTTTGGCATCCATTATCCATCCATCTAAGGAACCACATTAACATCTTTTGTGACATTATTTATAATAGCATTCGAATAAAACATACAAATGAGATCAATGTATGCCTCGTCCGAAAGGTCCATGAGTGTAGCTAAACTAGTGGCACTTAAGGTACTAGTAAAGTTGCGCCACTGGTCTTAATCCATCCATGTCATAATCTTTACCTAGAATGACAGATCGAGGGTAGAACTCACTTTCATACCATGCTCTCCTAGCTAGGGTAGGCAAATGGATATCAGTATCACTATCACCATGTGAGTGAGGACTAAGTGGAGAAGATGGGGATGGTGATGGGGATGGGGCCAGGGACGGGATAGTGTTCTTTCTTAGTAGTGACGTCATGCATTTGTTTTAGTATAGTGGCATAAAGTTTCGGGATACTCCATTATTTATAGACTATAGTAGAAGCAACTTCTATTGCAATTTGCAAGTGTAAATGTGATTGTGTGAAAGATGAGTAGGCACTAGTGAAGGGTCTTGTAGCAATGTGGCCACATCCGTGAAGGTATATTATAGGACTAGGTGTGGGAACCTCTTTAAAAATATAAATTGGCCCACGTCAGCCATTTAAAAAAAAAAAAAAAAAACTGACGTAGGCATGTTGTCATTGGCCACCAGTTTTATATATATTGAAACTAAGCACCAGGTTGTAACTTTTACCCATTTTGAAGCATTTTTAGCTCTTAGTATCTACAAGCGTGTTAATCCTTTACTCGTTTCTAATTCATATATCGTTGAACTTTCTCACTTTTTATTTACATATCGATAGGGTAGAAAATAACAACAAACAACAGAATTTTCCCAATTTCAATGAGTTTGATAACTCATGGATTTTTGGAAACACAACGTAGGGTTTCACCACCTTGATGAATCAGATGAAGAACCCTTAATATGCAGCACCTATATCCTTGCCACCAATACCGACATGTACTTCTAGACAAGAAGTAGCTGGAGCGGGGCATTTACAATCTTCCCCAACAGTCGCACAATCACCTTCCATGGCCAGAGGAAACAATAGAGGGGTGTTTTTTCATGTGTTTAAGATATGCAATAAACTATCTTCGTGTTTCGTGGAGATTTAAATAGATATGCATAGAGTTTGTAAAGGCATGTCGTTTAAATCAAATAGCTATCTACACTTGATTGTGTAACCAGGTTGAATTTTATGTTCAAAATGCTTCATTAGGCATTGAAATGTAAAAAGGCTCTAACTTATTTATACAATACCCTACTCAACTCTAGGGATGCAATCGGGATGTATCACTATAGTGTACCCGGCCCGCCCGAAGTGTTAAAAACCCTATAGGGTCGCAAGGCGGGTTTAAGAAATTACATGCCAACCCTATATGGTTCTAAGTCGAGTTTGGGTCATTAAAAAAAACCCGATGGGTAACCTGAACCCGTCATATTATAAACAATTTAAAAAATTGAGTTTGAAATTTAATAAAATAAAACCCTACTAATTTTTGTCTTTAAGAATTGTTGTTAATAGTTTTAACTTTTTTTTTCTAATTTTTAATTTTATCTCTTAAAAAATTATTTTTACAATATTATTATTTTTTGTTGTTTTAACAAATAAAATAGCTAGTTCTATGAGCCTATGAATTGACGAGTGTGTTGCAACTAGCCTAACTCGGTTTAGACCATAATGAAGTTTAGTTATCGGCCTACCACCCAATATTTTGTTAGAAGATGAAATTGAATTTAACTAAGAGTTGAAAAAGAAAAAAAAAAAGAAGAAGAAATGAAGCGACTCACGAGACGGGGCGGAGCGGGGCAGATCAGGGTTAAAACCCTAAAGGTGCGGGTTTGGTTATTGATTAGAAAACCCTATAGGTTTGTGGGTTAGGTTTAGGATACCCTATTGGGAAGCTGGTGGGTTCGGGTCTTATGTAACCTGTCCCAACCTCACCTTTGTTGCATCCCTACTCAATTCCTTCAAGCCTAACATTGGTATGATGGAGAGTCGGGATTGGTAAATAATACATGCACTTAAAGAAGTCTTGAAAGCATTTCTTAGCCCAACACAACATTTATCAGGTTGCTGCTACCCCACCAGCAACTAGGTACTCCTCTACTTGGTTGACCTTTCAGATATACTGAGTAATATAGTTCTGATCCTAATCTAGCCATCACTATGTCTACAATGGCTAGTAAGTTTCCCAATTATTTTGTCACCCGTCCCTTACTCTTCTATGTTGCAACAATGCTAAATCCATGGTATAAGTTCTATGCGACTGAAGCACTTCTCAATAAATTCTATAAGAATATCGGTGTAGCCAATCCAGAATCAGAGGCCGCAAGTCTTTATACTATAACAATAAATTTGCTCAAATGCTTGTATTTGTGTCATGATCAGACGAATCCATAGCCATCCTAACCATAACAATCCAGCAATCACTTTGTTGAACTTATATGTTCAATGTAAATTTTGATGAGACGGTATAATACACAATTAACTATTCAGTTATTATAAACTACACTTAGTCAAGTTTATATATGTGCATGTTACGTGTTTTGTGGATTTTCTACAAGTTTTTTAGTAGGAACAATATTGATCGAGTGCAAGCCGAGCCAAGTGTTCAAAGAATGACAAAGTCGAGGCCAAAGTTCAACAAGTTCAAAAATATGCTGAATCAGTGGTCGAGGGTTAGTCAAAGGCTAAATGAGACGACCGTTCAAGGCTCAACAAGTTAAAGAAATGAACAAACTTATTGCAGGTCACGTGAAGGGTTCGACGTGATGAAGTTTTGGTCGTGACCAGCTCTAAAACTAAGACTCGATAAAGATAAAATGAACACAGTATTGGTCAAGGGTCAAGTCGAAGCCTCGACATGTTAAAACTTAGGGCACGACATTTCAAATTTGAGGCTCAAAGAAGCACGCGTATGGAGAGGCTATCGAAGGCAAAGTTAGGGTACAGCGGGACAAGCATTTGAGGCACAACGGCTTATATATTAAAGCTGATGTGGCAAAGAAAGAGTCATTGAAGCCCATTAAATGTTTGGTAGATTATAGACGTTGTCTCTAACGAAATTTTGACATTCAAATGTTATACTCAGTCCTGGGAGAAAATAGCAGAAAGAAGAAAGAACGAAGTGTCAAATTCATTTACGAGATCTTTATTGCAATAAAAAAATATTTATTTTTCTTGTTCTCTTTTATATAATTTTGCAAATCATAAAGAGAGATAAAATACACTCTAGTTCTTTGTTCTTATTTATTGTTACTAATTTAAGAGCATTTTAAAAGAGGAAATATTCTATTTCCTAAGTGATGTAATTGCTCATCTTGAGCTAATTTATGAAATTAATACAAGTGGTGGTGAAGACCTCAATTGAGGCACTTGGTGGACCGTGGAGAGTAGGAAGTGGACCGAACTCCACGTTAAAATATTGGCTTGATATTCTCTATCCCCATCCTTTTTATTTCTACATTATATTTATTGTTATCTATTCGCTGTAAATTTTTTTATTTTGATCTATTAATTTAAAATTTTATTATTTGGGCCTTTGAGACAAATACTCAATTCACCCTCCTCTCACGTGCTCTCTCTCTCTCTCTCTCTCTCTCTCTCTCTCTAGTATTCCTAGTATATTTTCACACTCATCATGAGTTTTCTCAACGAGGAGTAAATAAATTACCCAAGATGTTGGGAGCAATCGTATGACTTCTGAGGAAATCTTTAGTAACATGCTAGTATACAAGATCCAGCAACTTGATGAGGAGGAACCGGAAGCAGGAGGGGGAATGGAGGAGATGATTTCAATATTCTTAGTTGATGAAAGAAGAGGACACACATGATGCTGGTACTTTCCATACTGGCAAAGGATATTTTAGCTTCTCCGACTTTAATAGTTTCATCAAAGTCAGCTTTCAGTTGGAGCGGACGAGTTCTCAAACCACACCACTATAGGTTAAAAGATGCCATTGTTGAAGCATGTATGTGCTTAAAAGATTGGTTCAATGCCATTAGTAGGAAGCAGATGAACCTACATTTATGGTAGCCCAAGAACGGCAACTTGGGATCAAGGGGGTCATTATCACTATCGGATTTGTAGCAGTAGACACAGATAGAACAGTGAAACGAGTCTAGACTTGGAAGGGATTTCTAGGAGGGTATATATGGTTGATGAGATTTTCTTTTATAATCTTTTTGTAATTTTTAAGTGGTTAAAAAATGCTATTAATAAAGTTTAATTTTGTTATAAATAAATTAAGTAAGCATGTTTAAAATTTAGTATGAATTGATTACTATTATTACATTATTTGATAATTTCATTTTTTTTATGTTTCCTTAAAAAATTAAGGTTAATATGTTAAGTAATATAATTGAAATCATTTCAAAAAAATAAAATATACTAAATATATTATATTTTTTTAAAAAGACAAATATATTCAATTAAAATAATAAAAAAAACAATTTATTGATTTAAATACAATATACAATAAATTAAAAAAACAAATCAATATTTCTTATATTAATATTTTAAAAAAGGCTCAGATGTTGGTTTGTGTATCTTGCATGTCATGCCATACTATGCCATACTGATTCACTTATTTTATGTGCATTGCATGTCACGTGCTATGTGCAAACCCACAAATGCTCGTACTTTTATCTTTGCCTTCATGTGTTGTGCACGCAGTCCTAGACACGCTGAAATGACTTAAACTTAAATTTTATTTAATTTTCATGTGTTGTTTATTTATTTTAGGTATTGAATTGAATGAGCACAATGTTTAGGATAGTTGAGTTGCTAATAGTCTAAATAGTTATTTTCCTATGTAGTGAAATTAATATTTTGTTTTATATGTATTAATGTGTGTGTAGTATAGTTATAAATTGTGTCTTTTATACATTAAGATGTTAAGTTAAGTTAGATTTATAAAATCAACCTTGGTTTTTCATAAGATTAGTTAATAGAATTCTTCTTAATTAAGTTAGCATTTATGCATAAATAAAGCCCCAAATGAGACTCAAATCCATCCCAAATGCATCCTAAATTTATATATACCTTAAAGGGCAAATTTGGAATATGTCTAAAGCTTAATTTGCTTAATTAACCTACTTTTTGGGGCAGTTTTCTTTTCATCCGAATTTTACCTTTTCTTTCTTTCTTTTCTCCTCCTCTTCCATTTCCATTTCCAAGTTCAAGTTAAGAACAATATCAAGCTTTAAAAATCAAAGTTCCCTCCAAGGCAAGGCTTATACATGTGAGTTGATTTAACTATGATTGTTGTTTGTTTTCCTGTGTTGTAATGGTTATATGAACTCTTGTATAAAATGAGTCTAAATGCTATTTAAATTGCTTGTTCATGTATTGAGATTAGCTAGGAATGTGTTTGGTTAGTGTGTGAGTATTGTTTGTGCATTATGGAAGTGATATGAAGTGTTAGGAGGATATGAAGATGATTTGTGTAGGAAAGTTGAGAATGGAGGGAAGTGGAATTGGAAGTGTTTAAATGTGTATTTCATGTTTTGAGTTGCTAAGTTTGAGTAGTGTAGATAGGAGTATGTATATGAAGTTGAAAATGTAGTTGGGGAAGGTTTGAAAGGTTGGAAAAAAACAGGGGATTTGTGTTCTGTTGTATAAGCGTGTTTTTAAACGTACGCCGGCATCTGGGGTTTTTACACTGCCGGCCTATAGGCGGTGTTGGAAGCCCACAGAATCAAATTTCTTAAGACCGACCAAACACCGCCGGCTTTCACTAGAAAAAGTTAGCCGGCGTTCATCCTTCCATATGGTACGCTGGCTACTGGGAATCAAAGCCGCCGGCGTATCTATTAAAGCTGCCAGCGTATCTGGGTAAGCGGACTGCTTGCACCTCTCTGGACGTTTTGAAAAATTTTGGGTTTTCATTCCACACTGGCTCAAAGCCGCCGGCGTATGATGAAGGCAGCCGGCGTACCCTTGAGCGCTGTCAGCGTTGGCAGTGTTATTTTTCATAGTGTTGAACACCGGCTCAAAGCCACCGATTTTGAGTGACGGCGTGTCCCCTGCGCTTTTGATTTTTAAAAACTTTTTCCAAAACTTTCCGAAATTTGATATTTGATCAATTAAGTATTTATTAAACGATTTAGGATATAATAAGACGTTTAAATACTTTATTATGACTTTGTATTAAATTATTCGAATTTCTTTGATTAATTGTGATATATAGATATAATATGTGTATATATTTATGAATGAGGAATCTATATTTATTTATTGATTATTTTGATATCCCTATTTCAGTTAAGGACTCTTCGGTTAGTTCTTCATCGAGAGATCATAGTAATATACTAACGGGTTCAGGTACGCAATAACTTGTTTTGAAGTTTGCTAGGAATAGGCTTTCCTAATTCAACTTAACTTAACTTGACTTAATATTTGAATGATTTGGATGTCTATTACGCTGTTTAATCTGGTCCGAGGAACAGCAAACCTGTCATGATACAATGACATGTTAGTTAGGCGCTTAACCAAGTCATGATGCAATGACTTTACCATGATGCAATGGTACGCTATGATGCAATAGCGATTCTTTTTGGTTAAGTGGATAGCCGATAGGGGGAATAGTATCTGTGTAACGTTTGCTTAAACTTAGGGGAAATACCATGATTTGGTTCAAAGTTTATGAGAACTTGTGAACTAGGCTCATGTTATGGACTGAGTTTAAGTAGAGTCGGGCAATGGCTTTTGAACCCTAAATGAAGCTATTATCTTCATGAAATAGATATAGGAGATATAAGTATTCAGACTACTTATATCAACCCCCTGAGCAGCTGCTGCTACTCAGGATCCCTGAATTCCCGAAGTGTGACCCGGGGTTTGAATACCCTCCTGTTGATTTGTAAAAGAAAACTTAATAAAGATAATCACTTGTCTAATGATGCATTACATCAATCAGATTAATTGTTTTTGTATTAGTTATTGCGTACTGGGCCTTTGGCTCACTTTTGCTGCTTTGCAGGTATTGGAGACGAATTTTATGATGATTTGGGCTATGGGTCCGATTTCGAGAGATTCGTGGATGAGTGGGACGAATAGGACTCGAACACCCTGGACTTTTGGAAGAAATTTTTGCTAAGGGAAAAGTTATGTATAGAAGGCTTGATAGTTAAGCTTATTTTTGTAAAGACCTTAAGATCCTTTAGAATTCTTTTATTTTAAGAAAACATGTAAATTTTATAGTGTCTTGTATTGACACTAAACAATGTTTATATGATATAAATGTATGTATAGATTGCTTTTGTTAGCAATCCTGTTTTGTTAAAAGTTATTTGTAAAGTTATTGTGGTTTGATTAAACAATTTTCATAAACTGTTAGTTTTAGGATAATCTTACATATAATGTGAAAACATTATATGTGGTTGGAGACTCGGTACTCTAAGTTTCGAGATTTAGGGAAATGGGACTTTACACACGCGATCCACTTACCATCCCTGCATTAACTCCAATAAAGCAAATATTTCAATGAATTATTATGAAATTAGTAAAAGATACATATAATAATCCTAAAGTAATATATTATTTATCGGGTAACATCAAATCAAACGTACAATATACTCGAGCTGGAGGTACGTACGTATGTACTGGTGAAAGGACAGACTTTAACAGAAGTATTGCTTGGGTGAGTGGAGTTTTGCCCTCAGAGCACGCCATATAGATTAGGTGTACATGTACTGATGATGTAGTGATGGTGATTTTCGATTGGAGTGTTGTTTTGTGCTACAAATGCTGGATCTTTTGTCAGTGAATTTTTATGATTTCAGGGCAGTATGGCAATGGCTGATTCGGATGCTGCCCCCAAGGACCACCGTTTCGTTCCTTTTCTTATTTTTTTTTATTTTTATTTTCCTTTAGTTTGTATTTTTTTATTTTATTTTATTATCTAAGATTATCCAAGGCTCGAGTTGGATTCCAAATATAGAATAAGGACCAATCCCTAGAAATTAGTAGAGTCCATGGTGTGCCGACCTTTTCTTTCTTCTTGTTTTTTTTTTTTTTTTCTTCATTTAATAGCAGATAAATTGAATATAGAAAAATATTGATGGACATGGATATAGTGGAAATTCGTTAGCAGTCAAAAAGTTGTTTTTTGTGTTTATCCAATTAATTTTTTTGGTGAACCATATGATAAATTTATTAAAACTCCTGCCCTTTTTTCTTTTTCTTTTTCTATATTTAATTAATTTAACTAAAGTCAAAGGTTGGTATATATCCATCTAAAATCTATTGGTTTTAGTCGGGAGGATGTACAATTATAGAAATTTAATTAGCTTATATAATATAATTTTTTTAGCTATTATAATAAAATGGGAGGATTTGAATCCGATACATCTCATTTGAAAGATCAAGAAAGATACCACAAGGATACAAAATTATTATCTATACAAACTTAGAAATTTATGAGCATGCATTTTCTAATCCATTTGCTTATCACCATCAACTAATATTGAAAACGTGACTAGCTAGACATCTTTGCGAGGCAGTTCTGATCCGAATTATAGGGATCCATAACCGTGCCATGGAGGGGATGGGAGCGGGTCCAACCCAATGGACCTATCAGGTACCGTGGCAACTTGGACTCGTCTCTTTCTAATGTTATATTAATTTTTAAATTATTTTTTAAATGGGGGACCAGTTCGAACCTACTGGGTCTAGCTAATGGACCCACCTTGGACCTGCAAACCATGACAGGTCCACTTGGTAAGTCCCATCATGGCCGATTTAGACCTATTCTAGAAAAATGCCTTTGACCCACTAGTATTCTATGTACTTTTGTTGATAATCTTATTGACCAAGCTACTAATCTTCATTATTTTGAGTTATTAGATTTTATAATTTATAAATTTATATTACAAGTAAAAACCAAATTCCCACTATTATTTTTTTTTTCATTTTTACATTTATGAGCCTAAAGACCTTGTCATTTGTCTTAGAAATCATATTTATGGTTTATTTTTAATGTATCGTCTTTAAATGAGAATGTGGAAGTGGATATATTATATTAAAATTTGACTGGATACAAATAATAGAGTAAAACAAATAAATAATTTTTATATTTTACTTTGTATTGAAAGATGTGATGAGTGTTTTTCTTATAACTACTGTGTTATTATTCTCCAGTATCAATACGTCTATATTTATACTCTACTGGTGCCTTAATTCTATTAGTAAAGTAGATTTGATCTTAACCTCTCAAGAAGTAGACCTACATAACAAAATCAGGTTGATTAACATCAAAGGGTTGTCCGTTGTGACTACTCCAACGGCCAAGTTACTATAACATGAGAGGTAATGAATAAATAAATCAGTAAAGTATCGGTTAGGTGTTACCAACTTGTCCAAAGACATCTCGAGGTACTATTTATAGGAGAGTGGCGATTAGTGGTAATTGCAAGCAATTGTATGTTCATAGAGTTGGTAGAGTGCGTAGAGGTCACTAGAGTAGTAATAACTAGGACATAAAGCCACTTCCTCAGAACGTAGGGAGTTTAGTGACACTATCCGAGACAAGTGACCACATGTTGAGGAGGATAGTTATGGTCAAGTAGATTGGTCATTACATTAGTCCTCTTTGTTTCGTTATGGTCAATCAAGCTTAGTTTAGAGGTCTACTAATAGATCACTAGGTTGTCCCATGCTCTAATTGGGAAAAATTACATTAGAAGGTTTTATTGTTTTGAGATAAATTCATTTAAGGTATCAACCTTTTTTGTAATTAAAAAAGGAATTAAAGTTTCGAAAAATGAATCAAATGAGATATCAATAATTTGCAAAATTCAATTAGAGTATTAATGTTTGGGTTTGTTTTCAGTTAAGTTTTCTTATTTTTTGTCAAGGTCAATTACTAGTATCTTATTTGACACATTTTGCAAAACGCTAATACCTCTTTTTAACGATTTAAAATATTGATACCTTAAATGAATTTATTCCTAAATGTTTGTTCATCTTTTTAACTACTCGAAATGTTGATACCTTAAATGAATTTACCATCAAATATTGATACTTTTCAATGTAAATTACCCTGCTTTAATGAGGTTAGATCGAATTTGAGGAGCCTTAAGTCTATATTTACCCATCAATAGTTGTCCCCGTTTATTCCTTTAGTGAGAAGTTAGCAAATAGAGTAAGCTTAAAAGATGGCTTCTAATTAGGGCAGCAAACGAGCCGACCTATTCGCGAGCTACTCAAGCTAGGCTCATTTCAGGCTCGGCTCGGCTCGGTTCGTTTACTAAACGAGTTGAGCTCGAGCTCCATCTCAGGCTCGTTTAGCTAAACGAGCCGAGCTTAAGCTTGTCCTCAAGCTCGCGAGTCTTTTTTAAAATATATATATATAATATTGATATTATGGGCTCGAGAACAGGCTTGTTATGGGCTCGAGAACAAAGCTCGTGAATAGGCTCGTTAAGAGCTCGCGAGCCAAGCTCGTGAATGGGCTCATTTAATATATATATATATATAATATTTATATTATATTATGAATAAATATTAACGTAATATTATATATAATTATCTATATTAATTTAATATTATAAATATAATTAAAAATAATTATATAAGTTAAACGAGCCGAGCTCAAGCTCATTTAACGAAACGAGATCAAGCTCGAGCTCGGTTCGTTTAGGCTCATAAATGAGCCGAGCTCGAGCTTGAAAAAGCTTAATGAGCTCGAGCCTGAGTTTTATATTCCAGGCTCGTTAAAAGCCCGACTCAGCTCAAGCCCGTTAAAAAATAAACGAGCCAAGCTCGAGCTTGCAAAAGCCCGGCTCGTTTTCACCCCTACTTCTAATAAGTTAATTTTACTTTATTCCATTCATAGGAATTTAAGCTTAATCTGATACATTTTTTAGGTGAATTCCTATAAATCTTGTGTTTTTATTATTTAAATGCTGTTTTTCAGCTCATAAAATTAAAAGAAGAAGAAACAAAGTTTTTTGAATCATAGTTAGAGTAAAAAAACAACAATTATGAAAAGCAAAACTTAGCCGAAGCTTGCAAAGGACTTATCAAGGGTACAAAAACAAGGCAAAATGGCCAATCACGTCCTAGATCGAGCCTTGGACTTCATGATACAGCCCCTGTTATGTCATAGTGTCGTTCCCTAAATTCAACCCGTGACTGAAGCTGGATAAAAATCACACATTTTTTTAGAAAAAGGATGGCTTGGATCAAGCCCACCACTCGAGCCCTCAACAAACTCGATGAATCCCTTGGTTAAATTCGGACAATAATTTGAGCTTTTTAGTAGAAGACCACAAAATAGATTGAGCCTTAACTTTCAAGCAACATTCGAGTACTCGATCTTACCTTGCAAAAAGTGACACTATGAGCTGGCATATGAATAAGGACAAATTCCATTGTAAAGAATATGCTACGTTAGTGAATAAAATCGTCATGATTTCTGTGTCTAATCTTGTATAAAAAAAAAAAAAAGAGCACAAGCACCTAGTAAACATGTAGAATGGTATTAGTACCATATGTAACAAATTTTCTAACGTATAACAAAGAGAGAATTCATAGGCAAAAGAACTATTTCTTCTTGCTAAAAAGTCTCAAAGTTTTCTGGATTAATTCACTGTAAACCTAACATTTGTTTTTGTAAGACTCTATGCTTAATTTATAATTTCATCTTTAATTCAATAGTATTTCTTCAGAATTTGTGCTTGATGTCTGCATCCATAAAGAAATAATCATTTAACTTAGGGTTTGTGAATTCAAGCCTTGATTCATGTGATTTCAAAGTGTTTTAATAAATATCGATTAGGTATCTATAATTAGTAGCTAAAACTTAATTTCATGGGTCTAAATGAGTGGTGCAATTTTTAAATTATTATCTTATTTCAATTGAATAGATTGAGATATCATTATTTTAGATAGATTTGAGCTACTAATAGAGTTGCTTATAATCGCCTTGAGAGAGGGATGGAGAAACTTTCTGTCGCTTGTTTTTAAAATTCATTAGGTTGGTTTTAAAACAAAATATTCTTAAACTTTATGCGGATCTAGACTGCTGATAACTTGTTAAGAGATTCTAGTGGTTTGGTGACTTTGGTCTAGATCTAGAGTTATTGATTTTGGGAGAGGCTTTAACTTACCTTAGTAAATCTAATAGTACAAATATACCAGTGATCAACTCTATGAATATGTTGATAAAACACATTATAAGGACTTGGTGAGTAAGATAGATGCCAATAATCCCTTAGAATACCACCTAATATTTTTCTATGCTACTTCGGTAGGTGCACTTGCTTAATATTAATAGTTGCTTCTGAAATTGAATAGAACCTATTAGTTTCTCATATAAATTTTTGAAAACTTCAACTTCGTCTTCTTTAGTATTTGTCTTTAATTTAACCAACAACGAACCAACTAGTTTCTCAAGGGAGACATGAAGCTATCTGGTATGGACGAATTAGTGAAACAATCAACCAATAATGGTGGTTGTTTTTATATATTGCTATTGATAGTATGTATTGATGGTGAATCCTTAGTCAAGTCATTATGTTGTCAGATGTTGAATGATAGTATGTCTTTAATTTAACCATAGAGTAGATTTTAGTTTAAAATGTTTAGCACGTTATTCATATACAATAGCAAACTCAAAAAAAAAAAAAAAAAAAAACTCTCATTGCACTACAAAAGTATTTTAGAATTTATTTATGTATATTATGGATTCAAAACTTCAAGACACATTGTTCCTTCCTATTAAACTTTATTATCTTTGACAAGTATAATGGCTATATATTAGAATAAATAATAAGAATTCTCTACCACAATTTTCGTAAGTTTTTTTCTTCCAGCACTATAAAAAATTAGCAATAATTATATAGAACTGAATATTATAATAACTTTGACAATCTAACCGTAAGAAAATCATTTTACAAAATGCTTAGGGAATGGCTCATACTATAGCACCCGTTGCCATTATCCAAATACAACTAAATATGACAGATAGCGTGTGGTACAAGTTGATATGGACTTGATAAGAGCCCACGGTAAAGGAAAGTCTATCTCTTTGTTGGGGGGGAAAGAGAAAAAGTGTCCAGACTTTTCGTGGGCAAAATTAAACCACAACAGTGCTCTTTTTTATTCGACATCGATGTTTTCCAAACATAGCTGAAGCCAGAAGGGATGCTTCTTGTCTTTTGATGTGTTGATAAAGACATTAAGATACAATAGAACCAACACATAAGGAAAATGCATCCGTACCGTGATTCCCTTCTTATAAATCACTTTCGCATCATTTTCTCTAAATTTTAGTCTTAAATATTTTCCTAAACTTTCAATTATTAAAAATTATTTAACTAAAATTTTATAATAAAAAGATATATGATTCTATTAATATAATAAAATAGCACTGCAATATTAAAGTGTAGTAGTTTGAGAGACATTGTGTATCAAATTTAAAGTTTAAAATTGTGGCTTCCTCGAATTTGGTAGAGGCTTGATAAAAATATGGTGGGCTCGAATCACTGTGATAAGGGGGCTTGAAAAATAGAAACTCGATTTGTGATATGTCGAATATAGCCTCGGCGAAACCACTTCAATATTTAAGTTAAAATTATGATGACAGGCCCGTAACTTAATTGCATAAGATGAGTTGAGTACGACATTACCATTCCCATGGAGAAAATGGAGTGTTTATATTTGATCGATCTAGCAATTATGAACATCATAGGATCATAGGTGAATAGGCAGTTGGCTGCGATTGTGGGGATTGTAGGATAGGTCTATTACTTTCCTATTATGCGTGTCAAAATACGACGAAGTTACTAGTGTCTAATGGCATATAAGTTAGGCCTAACAGAGTGTCAGGAGCAGTGGTTAGGTGCCAAGTAAGGGTAATGGATATCTGGGTGAAACCTTATGCTGTAGTCGTTGTGGTCAAAGCTTAGGCCAAGTGGCGCAGTCCAATTGGCTTGTGGGTTGGACTTGGACTTGTTTTGGGTGGTACATGTTCTAATTTAGACCATCAACGAGAATGATATTTTTTTAACTCATAAGGATTTCTTGCCAATTATTAATGTTTTGGGCATGATGTGCATACATTTGAAAGCTTAAGGCATATATTATTGTATTAGAAACAGTATCAAAGTTCAAGAATGTTATATATATATATATATATATATATTATTTAGACGATGATAAATTTCCTGAATTTTAAGAGTACCGGTCTTTGCAACAGTAGTAATTAAAAATATGTCTCTCCTCTAAAAGTTATCTTTAAAACGACAAAATAAAGAACGATTTGGCACTTTAGCATATTTGTAAAAGTTATAACAAAGTAAAAGAATATTTGAATATTTGGGGAAAAAAAATCTATATACACAGTTTCAAATAGGGATTTGCATAATTGGTTGGGCAAGATATTTCCTTCAACCCACAAATTGTGATTTGATTTTATCACTTTGGACCATATTATACTATTTTAAACCATAAAATTTTAGTATGGAAAGATTTAGTTTATCGATTGAACCATGTTTTATTATTAAAAAAGGCACAAAATTTATTTAATAATAATATATAATTGATTTCATATAAGAGATTAGTGAAATTAATATTCATGCAACAAAAATTTTTCAAACATTTTTTAACAACTAATTTTATTTATATAATTAGTATATAGTATAAATTTTATAATTATTCCATAAATAATGGTTAAAAAAGTTTTAGCAAATTTACTTTTCAAAAGATATGAATGAGTATCGCATGCAATTTAGGGTGTATCCATGCACTTTACATTGTATGGTATGAAGGAGTTAGTATTATATAAAAGTTTTTTTTCTTAAAAAAAAAAAAAAGATGTGGAGACAGATTAATTAAAGAGGTGGAATAGGCAACCTTAACAAATGCAAATATTCATGATTGATAAATAGAGAAGGGCAAGGTTAGGATCTGTTTGTTTAGCTTTTTTCGACAGATACAGACACTTTTTCAAACTTTTTTCTAACAAATTATTTATCAAGAAATAGATATAGATAAAAAAAAAAAGTTGATAGTTCTCATCAAAAGATCAAATAGAACAAATAGATAAAATTTAGATGCAAATCGGATATATTTACATATATCATTTTGAAAAAGATACAGATACTGATGAAAAACAAACAATCCAAGCAGATACAGATACTGATGAAAAACAGACAATCCAAACAGACCCGGTCCCTTCTTCTCATAAGCAATATAAAAAGGCCTTGTTATAGAAATTATTGGTAAGTTAGTTAAGAACCTGCTTGTGGGTAGTAAGTAAAATTATAATTTAAAATAAAATTAATTAAAATGAATTTGATGCAATAGTTTTATTTTATATCCATACTTATCCATAATATTATAATGACAATTTATAAAGTTAAGATATAATTCTAATTTTTAACTAATATTATATGTTTATGTTGTATTGGAACAAATAAAAAGTTTGAACAATATTAAAATTACATATTAATATGAAAATAATATATATATATATATATATATACACGAACAAATGTACTTGAATACCAAAATTAATCACCTAAAGATCATATATAATGCCTAAATTTCTTGAATGAAATTCATAATGTTAAATCTCAATAGAGTGAAAAGTCATATGGATAAAATAATATACCAATGGCATAAAAAGAAATTCTCATGTATCAAAATAAAAAACAAAAAAATAACTTTTAAAATTCCTTGAAATTAATGTTAAAGTCAGAAATGTCAATATATTACATGATTGTTGTGTGCACAACTAATAGGAATTAAATCAATACAATTTCTATAGGAGAAGATGCTCCACTTAAAAATTAAAAATAAAATCATTAAATTTAGATATAGGGAACAACAAAAGTTGTACTATGGACAAAATGAACAAATGAAACAAAAAAAAAAATCCAAGATATGTTGAAGAATCAAATTACTTGCCAATTGTTTTAGAAGTGGAAAAGAAAAATAAAAAATGCAAAAAAGACAATGCATCCATGAAATAAATTCCCATATAACAGGATAGATTAAATGATGGGTGAAGAGAGAGAAAACTTGCTTTACACTAAAATGATAATTGCTTCTGGAAAGAGTAAGAGTATAATAACCTAAAACAAATAAAGAGTTATATAATATATAGATTGAGTGGTTGCTCTCTGCTGGATTCTCTATAAAAGAAGTTTTGATAATAAAAAAAAAAAAAGAGTAAAAAAAGTGTGTAGTGAATTGAAAAGTGAAAGAAATGTATAAGTATTAGATTACACAGAGGATTGTCCATAATGTTTAATGTTAAGAATGTTACAGGAAAAAGATAACCCAGAAGGAACTCTAGAGACTATATTGGAAGAACAGAACAAATTTAATTCTATCTAGAAGGAATTCCAAAGAGCATCAATTTATCAAGAGCAAGTTATGAATTCAACTCAGATTGATCATAACGCGACTCAAAACAACATTAAACAAGTTTACAAGGCCCAACTCCAAAAAATAAATACATTTGGGTAACATGTTCATATGTTCCATTAAGTAGAAATATAATCCATAGGGATTGAAGTCGAATCATCAAGTTCTTTGAAGTTTATACTCATTGAGAATTTTATGAAAATCTGATTTTTTACAAGCTGTTGTAACCTTGAGAATTCACCTTTATTATGTTAAGAAGAAGACTAAAGACATGAAGTAGAAGATATTGATCATCCAAATACCAACCAAGAAGAATAGCCTAATTTAGAAGGAATTCAATAAGGAATGTTTTAAAAACCATCTTCACGATAAATGGATAGTTTTGCAATAATTTTTCAATTCAAATATGTTCGGTTGTGAAATTGACTAACGGAAAATAGTTACAAATGGACATCTTTGAATTTGAATACAAAATATTCAAGATATGGAATTTACAACCGTTAAAGATAAATGAAGCCTATATATGCGGAAAATTTCAAAGACAAAGATAGATAAAAATATAAGTAGGAAAATAATACGTTGCCAGAGAGAAATTTTCGTGATCATTAAACTGATATTATGCATCTTAACTTATTGTAGTTTCTTTTAAACTCTGCTTCTTGATTGTTTAGAGAATGAACCATAGAGTCCTTCTTGTTGCTTTGTATTACAAATAAAGCTATATAGTTAGTGTTAGCTCAAGACATAGCTAGGGAGGTTGAGTAGAGTTGAATTGTTACTATTTGTAATTAAGATTTTTTATTGGATTAGTGGAACATACCTGTGTGAATTACAGAATCCCCAGCTTAGAGCTAGAAGGGTGAACATAGGTACATGATCGAACTACTATCTATCGCTTGTCTTAGTTTTTCTTCCCTCTCTCCTTTATATTTTGCACATGTAAGTTTATTGATTAAGTTGTGGGATAATGACGAAAATAGTGCGTAAATTTATGCAAAATATTTATAATAATAATCAGATACCTGAAATTTGGTTTTGAAGAATTTGGTATCTAAATAAAGTTTTAATTGACATTTTTCATATCTAAAGTTTGATTTTGAACAAATTAATACATGAATAAAATTTTCAGAGACTTTGTTCATACATCATTTCACTTACATTAGGTATGAAAAAAAGTCAGCAAAAACTTTATTCAAATACCAAATTGTTTGAAACCAAATTTAGGTATTTGATTATTTTTTTTGTGAAAATTTAGGTACCATTTTCATCATCAACCCTTAAGTTTTTAAATATTAAAATTTACACCTATTTGGTATAAGTAATCAAGGGGATTTTTGGATTTGTCTAAAAAGTTTTGAATTTATAAGTTACCAATTCAAATACCCCCGAATAACACTCAATTTTTTTATGAAACATTATAATACTAAAATGTATGAATATGAAAAAAATCCAATAGTCTATAAAATATAACATCACAATAATATTGAAAAGATACTAATATGAATTGGAAAAAAAAAAAACTAATATAAGAAGGTACAAAAGAGAAGGCTTTAAAAGTATGAATATGAAAAAATGTAATGGTTCATGAAATATAACATCACAAGAATATTGAAACATGAATAGAAAAAACTACAAATATAAAAGGTGTAAAAAATATAAAAAAAATTCCAAAATTATATTATAATAAATAATAGATTATGACCGTATGATATTTTCACTATCAATGGACTGGATTTATTAAGTTCAATTAACTGTAATGGGTTTTATAATAAAGATAAATATGGCGCAAGAAATATGGTCAATACTCGAACCTGCTTTGAAGGTTAGGGATTAAATTTTGCAAGATACTTTTATCAAACTTTATTCTGAGCCAACTAATATAAACCTCTCTATGTCATTTTAAAAAAGAAATAAAGAAACAAAGAGTTTTTAATTCTTTCGTGTTGGATCATGCCATTAAATTAAAAAAATGCCAAGAATCAATCTTCACTGAAATCATTTGGTATTGAGATAGCCCAATAAATTAGATTTTGCAAATTAATCACTCAATCGCTACTATCTTACAACAAAAGATTTTTTTTTAATTATAAGCAAAAATAATTAAGTTTTCTTCTAGAAAAACTATTCGGTTCTATTTATTCCTTCAAATCAACTAGAAATCTCAGTTTAATTCATTTATGGATTTTCAAATCAAATTGCAATACATACACATATATGTACATAACATATAACATATAAAAGGGATAATGTAAAAAATAGTATGAGAATTTAAAAAAAAAAAAATTAACTAGATACTTTAAGTTTGGTTTTGAACAATTTGGTATTTGAACAAATTTTTATGGACTTTTTTTATATCTAAAATTTGGTTTTGACAATCAAGTATGGAAAAAGTGATTGAAAATTTTGTTCAAGTATTAAAATTATCAAAACCAAACTTTAAAAAAAAGTCTATGAGAAATTTCATTCAAGTATCAAATTATTTAAAATAAAATTTCATATGTCTAATGAATATTTTACGAAAATTTAAGTATCATTTTTATCATTAGTCCTGCATATAATTAATGTAGTTTGATTTATCGAAACAACAATATCCTTATAGTTTAGTTATATAAACAGCGATGGACATCCTATATATACATATATATATATTTTTTTTTTTTTCATGTTAGTAAAATATAGATAAACTAAGGGCCACCTATAATAAATAAATAAGGATTTGCTACCTATAGTATCGCACTATTATAGTACTGTATTCTGCATGAGGGTCGTGACAAAAATAGATAATCTTTTAATTGGTGTTCTTTTAATTGATTTGAATGCGGTTCTCTCCTTTCCTAAGATTATAATATAATTAAGTGCAGTTTGATTTTGAAGTGAGGGATCAGGACTCAGGACTCAGGAGTATAGTTCTGTGTCGGTCTAATAGGATGTCTTGGCGACTAGCGAGTCTTCCAAAGTTAAAAGCTGGCAAAACTTGGGTCAACACCACCCACCTAATTGCAAGCCAGCTGTTTTGGGAGAGCTTGGCTGCATCCATACGTAAACTTCCAGTAGACCCCAAAATTTTTAAATTCTTTGGTTGCAGGTCCATGTCCTTATGTGTCTATGATTCAGGGTCCCCATGAGTCCTTTGTCTCTATATAAGCCAATCATGAGTGCTTTTTAGGTGGTATTATTTCAATTTCAAATTCAATTCATCAAATCCTTTCCTTTCCATTCTTTATTTATTATATTTTTGTTTACATTCGTTTTTTTAAGAAAAAAATATATTTTCAAAAAGAAAAAAAATACAAAAATGCTGATAGATAAAAAATAATTTAAAAAATAGGTAACTTGAACTTATTTTTTTTTTTAAATTAAGTTGTATTAAACTTGTCATTTTATGTGACTAGTTAACACATGAAAAGGCAACTTCGTTGTAGTTACATTAAACTTCATCTTTCTAAGTTGTAAAGTCATTACATTCCAAACTCCTCTTTAAAAAGATGAGTTTAATTTGTTTATTTTTGAATTATTTTTAAATTTTTTTATATATAATTATCATATCTATAAATGTATAGACACTTCTTATCATTATTTGTCCTTTGGATGATGTTATGAGATCACTCGGCAGAGATCACTGAGCAATTATTTTATTTTGCAGAAATATTAGATACCTAGCTTAACATGAAGACAAAACGAAATGAGAAGGCAAGAGAAAAATTGGACCATGTCGTGGTCACAATCAAAATTAGAGGTATTCATATTTTGAAATGAATAGATAAAATAAAATCAAAAGAAAGTCTTAACACATGATAATGCAGGGATGGACCCATGGGGCTCAAAGGGTCATGGCCTCCCATTCATGTATCTACCCTTAGAATTAATTCTCTCTAAAATAGCCCTGCACTTATAATTGCTAGGTTGTTCAATTAAAATTGACTAGGCCTTCCACTGATAAATCTACAACATTTCTACAGGCTATGGTTTCTAATAAATATCTTTATGGACAGGTTTGATGATAGGGATAAGTGGGATTTAATCTTATTGAAAGCCATTCAACCTCATATTGTTGAATAGATATGATTGTATATTAAAGATTATATATTAATTCTTGATTTTAATTTTCTCCGGCCGAATCCTACGTAATAACATTTTGGTATGGAGATTGCTCTAAGGTATTAGGTATACAAAGTAAAAGTTCTATTTTTGTATAATACATGTTTTAGGATACCATGTCTTGATGATCAAATATGCATCACTGGTCTCCTAAGTCTAGTCCAACTCGTTGACCACATGAGCCAGTCCACTTGACTCATCTTGACACACTACAAGAAAATTAACCATTAAAGATGGAAGTTATGCAATGAATAATTAGTAAAATAGCTTATATATGTACAGAAAGAATCGGCGATGATAGTTTTTATAATAAAAATTTATATTTACAGACAACAAGTTTGTCTCCAAAGCTCAATTTTAATGTATTGATGAAGCCTAAAGCCCTATTAAAACACTCCGGCTCGAGGAACCAAATATCCATTGTTGCATCCAAATAGCACCTGACTCAGGGTTGTTACTCAACATGTTTCGTCTACTCAAGCTCGGTAGGGCCAAACATAGATTAGTGGACTAACCCCACAACCAAAGTAGCTATCACCAACCACCTATGCACCAATAATCCCATGGTGTACTTAGTTGTTAGGGATCTGACTACTATAAGTATCTTCTCCTATCCCATATGAGAGGTAATGTCGTTTGAACTCCTTTTGTCTCATACTTGTTACATACCCTTATCTAACATGCTTGCTGGCTTGAGCATTGGAGCGGCTGCACTGAGCCTAGTTTTGGTGCACCACTGATTATGTTATATTTTGCAGATCCAACGAACACAAATCCAGTCTACTGATACTTTTTACCTCTATTAGATTCAAACAAGTGACACCATGATTCCAGTCTATCTAAATTCTAAACTAATATGCCATAATGTTTATGGTTCAATGCTTATGGAAAATTGTTTGAAGCCTAGTCATTAATGTGTGCATCTCGGGTATAAGAGGTTGTAGGAGGATGGTGCTTAATTGAATTCATATCTTTTGCGTGGGCGGCATATTATATTTTTCATGGGATGCATTTGTATTCAATACAAATGCGATAATAAGTTTGGTGCTCATACTTATTTTAAATAAGTGGGCTTTGAACTTACGATAAACTACAATTTTATTATAAGATCCCATTGTTAAAAAACAAAAAAATTCATTTTCTCTTTCTTTTTTAAAATTTATGCAGATATATCCCATGAACTATCAAAGAATGCAAATAACCTTTCTAAACTTTAATAACTTAGTGATGAATAGCACTTATACTTTTTCAATTAAAAATACAACAAAGACAAAGTTTTGGAAAAAATAAAAGTACATTTTTATAAGCTCAAGAGATAACTTTGTACTAGGGTTTTATTTAGAAAGTTATTCGAAACCTTTGAGTTATTTATCAATTTATCAAAATTTAGAAAATTATTTGCAGCTTTTGAAAATACATGAGGTAAATCTATAGGAGATATAAATTTAGATGGGTTTTTGACATTTTATCTTTATTTGTAGATCCAACCGACGCATCTTATTCCGATTACTTTTTTTTTTTTATCATTATAATGGAAAAGAGAAAATTCAAATCCTATATCTCTCAACCACTACATTACAAGGCCATTAACTTATCCTGATTACTTAGCTTACTTTCTTTTAAAAAATTAATGATAACTTGTTTTTTCCCTCTTTGTACATAAATTTATGAATTCGCAAGTGTTTTAGACGAAAAATAATTACTTAATCTGTTTTCCTTTTTTTTATTTATCATAATTAAAAATACATCACTCTCTTATTATAATAAATTTCTCCCGTACATCATGCATTGATAAACAATATTTTTCAGGTTATTATATAATATCTATAAGATAAAATTGGGGGATAAAGGAAAGACTCCACTTCCGATTTAGATAGTCGAAATGCTTATTCTATGATAAAGTGATCTACACAATAATTTCTTTCCAAGAGACAAAAAACCCTACTCTGTAGCTACATGTCACCAAATTCTGCCACAATTAGTTGGCCTGGCTATGTATTTTTTATAATTTTATAATTTTGGGTACACTGATTATGTATTTTAAAAAATAAGTGGGGTATTAAAATAATAAACTTTACTTGTTGACAGCACGGACGTAGAATTGCTGTACCAAGGGGTCAGGTTTTCTCTTTTTTAAATCAGGAAAATTCTATAATCCTCATCTTAAATGGGCTCATTATATGTATATGATACTTCACTATAATTATCAATATAAATATAAATTTATTTTTATTAGAAGATCGAAATTTTTCATCGAATTGATTATCCAAATGGTGTGTCCTCGTTTACATTTTTATTTGTATGATGATCAAATTATGATGAGATTTTAATGTATTGTTTGAAATTTTTTTCATGCTATGTTTCTTAGTGAATAACATTGCTCTTATCGGAAACATAAAGAATAAGACATGTAGTTCCATAAAATATCTTGTACATATGATAAACAATTACGAAATAACTTGTAATAATCTTTAAAAAAAAAGACAAAAAGAAATTTCACTTAACAAAGTACTTTAAAAATTATCTTTTATAATTTAATAGATATTTCATTAAAATGTTTTAAAAATTATATTTATTTTAAGAACATAACCTTCTAAATTCTAACTAACCCAACACTCAAAAAGCTATAAAAAAAATTCTGAGAATAGAGGCCTTTTATCTCTCCTAAATTTGATATATAATAAGAATAATTACTTAAATGGCATTTCCTTTTATTTTCTAGTATATCGTTAATTAGATAAACGCATCTTGGAAATTTGGAACAATTTGTGTAAGAACAATTGCCGTGATTTGATACTAAACAAAAAAAGTGATGCTCATTGTGATTCAATCCACGGACCTACTGTGCGGAAAACAAACTCGTTAACCGATAGACTATTGCTCACAATGTTTATACGTTGTATTTAATATTTATTTTATCTCTAGTTATTTCTACTCATTATATCAATAATACCGTGTATGCTTATTTGGTATATTCTAATTTTATTTTTAAATTAAATCAAAACTAAACTGATATTAATATGATATTGGTAAAAACTAACTGGTTTACTCATAACTGACTATACCGAATTAATATTGATCCGATACTAATAAATTACTAACATAGATCTAATACAAATAAAAATATGATAATTCATGTAGGCCAGGCATACTTGTGAAGCTTCTCGGAGCATTAGCTATCTAAATATAAATCTAAAGAGAGCACATGAAATATAGGATTGTCTATACAAGGATTTCTCCGCAACAGACGAAAAACCCTGTTTCATACATAGCTAGTTGGTACCCAATATTCTGCAACAATAATTGGGCTTTGGCTATATCAAATATTTAGGTGGATATGATAATATGTCCTATAAGTATCAGGTATATTTATATATCTATTCTTTTTCTCATGCACTGACTATATATTTTATGAAATAGGAAAAGGATATTAAAGTAAAGAACTTTACTTATTAAGTATATAAATTGAAAGAGGGAACTTATAATATATATTCCCTTGTCGGGAAAAGTGAAGCCACACTCTAATATGCTTATCGAAAGAGCACACCAAAAGCTTGTTGCTCCATTGACGGTGCCTATAGATTTTTATATATAGACTCATGATTAGAACATAAAAAGTTAAGTGGGTATTTTTGTAATTTGGTGATACCGGTAGGTTAAGATTATTGCACAATTGTTTGTTTATTTATGTTTTTAATCTTAGCTAATGTGTATGGATTATTTATCTAAGTAATGAATATGTTATAATTTTTTTTCCTTCTTGGCCATAGAATATGTTATAACTTTAACAGCTAGTGTTAGTATTAGTAGGGGTTGATAACTGAATGGGTAAGATATGAAATTCTATCTATATCATATCCTATATATACAAGTTAAAACATATATTAAAAAGTTGTGGATTTGTTTATTTGATATCAAACATTAACAAAAACTTGTAGCAAATTTTAATAACAAAGAACTTTTGAATACTATAAGAAGCTATGACATGAATCTTGGCTTGCTTTCACACCAAATAATTAAGATCCATATTCAACTCTTGAAATTAAGGGTTGTAAGTATAAAAAGAAGTACTTTTGGGTATTTTTGAATTTTTATGAACTACAGAAAAATAAAAGAGAAGTAGATGAAACCTATACTCAATGGAAGCCATAAATATTGAAGTTGAATTGGTTTGTAAATAAAATCACAAATTGATAGGTTCTACAATTGGCAAATCACTCATGAGTGTTGAAAGAATTAAAAAATCAATCATGATTGAATAATCATCTAATTAGAACAAATGCAAATAAAGATCAACAATAATCAACATCCAATTCAAGGAGAAAACTCACAAGTCTCTCAAAAAAATAACCAAACTCATAGACTCATAACATTTTGACAATTGATATAATATTGGCCTATCTTGACATTTTCAACCATTTTATTTCTTTTGACATTTTTTCTAGTTTGAAAATGATTTGCACTTGAATCTTAACCATTTTATTTCTAGAATTTCCTTAGCGACTTTTTTCTAGTTGAATGACTTTCCTAGAAATATAATCAAGCTCATCTTTTCCTTGGTTCTTTTGACATGCTCATTATCTCTTACTATATCTTTATAGAAGTCATGGGAAACAACAATATATAAGTCAATTCACCTTTGTGAATAGCGTAGGTCTTCTTGTAGCTATCATATAAGGCTAACCCCTTATACTGCCATAGTCTTCTTAACAACACATGTATAATATTAATGGGAGTTATATCATTCACAATTGTGCCAACATATTCTCTGGTAGGTAGATATCAAAATCTTAGTCTAGACATCCCATTATTCCCCCACGAATGCAACAGGAGCGGGTTTAAGATGGGTCATCTAGAACCTGAACCCGATCTGATTAGATATAAGATGTCCCAAAGCTCAACCTGACTCAATAATGAAGAACCCGATTCCAACTCGATAATACAAGTGCTGCTTTTTTTTTTTTTAAGTTTACATTGAAAGTAAATGTATCAACTTTTTTCTTTAGATAATTTTCCTTATAATTGCATGACTTTTAATTTTATAGATTACATTTTTCAGCTACCTACATTTTTAAAATAATTATAACAAGCTAAAGATATAAGAATTCATTCAAATTGAAGGTTTCCATACTAGGTATGAAATAATTGAAATAAAAATATATATATATATGTATAACATTCTGACAGCTTTTTAATTATCGAACTTTAAAGCACACAAAAACTAAGTACGTGGATTTTAAAGATGAGTTCCAGTGGTAAATGTAATATTCAAAATGCTTAACAACTTTATCCCATCAATTAAAAAAAAAATCAAAGTCGATCCATGGATGAGCATGATGGCACAAGTGAAATTTTTTATTTTATTTTATGAAGTATTGTATGTGTGTTCTATGAATTTCTGTATGAAATGCGGCTATGGTTGAGGAATGACTGTATGTGTATTACTGTTAATGTTTTGAGTTTTTTTTTTTTAATTTTATCAGGTTAGGTTGGGTTTTTATCGGGTTTATATACTTAACCCGAAACCCTATAGAATTTTTAGCGGGTCGGATACCCTATAACGACTCGCCTTGTTGCATCCTTAATTCCCCCTTCCCAGCTAAATCATATGGTTGTACCAACATATTTACTAGTAGGTATGCATCAAAATCTTAGTCTATACGTCATGTTCCTTCTTTTTATTTTTGGTACTTTAGGAAAAACTAAGAAAATAAAAGAATGAAAAAAACAGAAAAAATAAAAACCTAAAAATTTCCGAAAATAAGTGGCTCTAGAGTCATTTTTGGCAAGTTGAATAGTGAAAGTGATTTTTCCAAAGCTAAAACAATTTTTAAAATTATAAATACATATGCGATTTGATAAATTATGAATCATTTAGTTCAAATTGGCTTAATTTTATTAATACAAGAATTTTCAGAAATGTTACAATATATCCAATTTCTCAATACTGTAAAATAGACAAATTTATCTAGTAGCGGCTTCAAAAGTGCCTTAATTAATTATTTTATAAACACTCATCAAAGTTTTGAGATAAATTTCACCAAAGTTAATTTTTTGGACCTATAATTATATCATTTTATTTTAATAGATTCAAACTTAAAACCGGGTTTCAGATTTAAAATAACTACTTTACGGATATGGGAAATTGTGAGCTTAGTCGAACATGGAACTATAAGTTTATAAGATAATTTTCTTGCATATGTCATCTAAAGTTATTTTATTATATAAGGAAAACGTCATTTTTAGGCAAAGCTAATTATTGGTAAAATAAAGTTATTTTATTGGTAAGTTCACATTTGAATACAACCGCATGTGCCACACACGTCCTATGCTTTTTGGCTGTGAATGTTTGAGTATACTAGCAGAGAGGGAAATATATTTTTCCCTTTTGTGCACGACTCATTTCGAGTTCATTTTAGACCCTATTCATTTGGCAATTTCTCATGAAAGTAGTGATTTTTTGAAGAGGACATAAGATATTAACAATCGGGCCTTAATTTCAGTATAAATTCATACAAAAGGTACGTTCTAAATTAGGCTAAAAAATCAAAATAATATATGAGTACACATGATATCTGAGTAATAATATGATTATATGTGTTGTCAGTTAACACGTTTTGTGATAGAATAAATTAGTGTGAATGATGAGAAAAACATTTCGGATAGAAATTTAAAATACTCAATCAACTTAATAGCTTATCAAATCATTCAAGATTATTATATATGAAATTACCCATCAATAGAGATTTATTTTTATGAAGATTTTTAACTTTCCTAATCTGAATTAAGGTGTAAACACTATGAACAAAGGCCATAAAAACACATCTACAAAATACATTGACAATTTTCGAGCTACTTTCAAAAATTATGAGAAGCTCCAGGTTCTGCCTCCTACTCATCAAAAGTACATCGATTAGCTATCATAGGAATTGTAAGAAACTTTAAGATCTGTTTGTTACTCACTAGAAGTACATAACCACAAGTTAGTCTCTTCTCTCTCTCTCTCTTTCTAAAACACACACACACATTTTCATTTCTTTTAGAATTTAAAAGAAAATAAGTAAGAGAACCAAATGTAGTATTTAGAAATTGTGGTTACCACCTTTTGAGCACAAATAGTTTTACTATTTAGGTAAGGTAAATTACATTAAATGATATCAATGTTTGAAGATATATCAATATAAGATATCAACGTTTAAGCAGCTAAAAGAATAATCAATGTTTCATATTAAATTCAGATAACATATCCATAATTTATTGTTGAAAAATATTAAGGAAAAACTAATGTAAACCTTGATACTTCAAATGAATTTTGTGAAATAATGACACTTCATTTGATTCATTTTATGAAATTGATTCATTTTTAACAACTCGAAACATGACACCTTCTATAAATTTATCCCTAAACATGGATGAAACACGTGTTTACCATTATTTCAAAAAATATTTACATGAATATAAATTGTATAAAATAAATACCAAATTAGTATCGTTATATTGCATGTTGGAGTGGAGATTATGCACATGTTGCATATCGAATAGGTGATACAGCGATCTACCTGAACAAATCTTTTCAAAGGCTGCGTATCGCATATTGAAATGGTAATACCCTTGTATTGCATTTACGACAAGCAATACATGTAGAGCAAATTTATATTTACATTTATGTTGCATGTTGTCAAGTTTAGGGTGTGTATGTAGTTGTTATTGATTGTTGTTAGGAGTTATGGGTTGTGGTTTACTAGTTTTGTATTTGATTGCTGGCATTTAAAAGTTTTGATGGAGTTTATAAGTTGCGATAGCGATTTTAGTGTTGACATGGTGGTCTTTTGTGGTGTGAGGGGTAGATTTAGGGTTTTGTTTTGTGATGTTTTTCATATTTGTGATTCAAGTTTAGATGTGTGTGTGTTTACTTTGAGTTTGCGTTATGTAGGTTATCTTTTGGTTTCAATTTTTGTTGAAGGCTATGGTAGGCTTTTGGTTTGTTTGATATGACAGAGGTGTTAGTAATGGTAGAGACAAGAGAGAGATTGATTGAGAGAGGTAAAGGCCACGATGGTGAGAGAGAGACGAGAGGGATCAAGAGAGGAAGGAGATAGAGAGAGAAGGTGAAGTGAGTTTAGAGAGAGAAACTTAGAGAGGGAGCGACAATGGAGAGAGATGAAGAAGATGGGTGAATAGAGTCCATATCGCATTTACAAGAGGTGATACACATTAAAAGTTATATCACACGTTCTTTATGCCATATATCGATGCAATTCACGTAATTTTAAAGACATATTAAATGTAACATTCTTCTAAATATTGATACATTCTAGTGTAATCTTTCCATTTAGATAAACATTAGGAAAAAAAATAAAAGACATTTTTTTCTCATTCCCTCTATAAAAAATCTTTAACACTTAGGAAATTATTTTTTTTCTTAATAAAAATAAATTGAATTTTTCTTGTCAAAATTAGAGATGCTTTTAGAATTTTGGAAATAAATGACATACAAAAATTAAAAATAAAATAAAATTCAATAAATTTAAAGTGAAGAGTTTGGAAAAATTTTAAAAACCAATAAACTTAATATATGGAAAGGAATTACAGCAGTTTAATTCTGGTTAGCAAATATGTAGGTACATGCAAAGTGGCCTGAAATCTAAGAATTTTTTCCTTTTAAATATTCCAATATAATTTTAACCTAAAAAAATTAGAAAAAAAAAATAAAACAAAATTTTGTAAATAGTAATCAAAATACCCTAAATTTCGTGTTTTTTAATTAAAAATTATTAAATGATTAGTATAAAAATACAGTAATTTTGAAATATAATTTAAATTTAGTTTAGAGATTGATTTTAAATGATTTAACTAGTGAAATTTTGTAAACTATATGATAAAATTAGATAGTTTAGTATAATAGAACTAATAAATAAATTTAATTGAAAATAGAGATTTCAATACCATAAATACCTAATTTAACCTATCAAACCACTTCAATTACTCATTTTAATAAATTCAAATTATTCAATATTTCCCAACTATCAACTTGAACCGATTTGTAAAGTTTAATCGCGTAAACTCCTAAACCTGCACTTTAGATCTAAGCTCAAATTCCAACTCCTTAAATTCTAAAAATTTAAAACTAAATATTTTCTTTCAAAAACAATTCCTAAGCCCCTAAAATCCTAAATTCAAGTAAGGTATTAATTTTCTTTTAATTGAATTTTCTATATTCAATTTCTAATGCCAATTAGTTAATTATTTTTCTCGCTTCTTAAATTCAATTTAAAAGCCTAAAACCAATATCTAAGAGGCTAACCCCTTACATGAAACAACAAGCCATCAACATAAGCTCAAGCCCATTTTTGGAAAGCCCATAATTAGAAGATTATGAATTAAGTCCATAAAGCCCATGAGTTAAGCCCATAAAACCATGCTCTTACCATGCATCATCGCACATGATATAATGCCTGAAATTCTAACATCTCTACATATGAAAAGAACAAAATGACCTTAACCAATTCAAGAAGAATTCTACACCTATGAAAAGACCAAAATGCACCTAAACTATTTTCATTAGGGTTTAAGGAATTTTGGTCTTTTTTTTTACTATAAATAGAAGCCTTAGAAAACCCTAATTTCACTTTCATTTTCAGTAGACCCTAACCCTAGATTCTCTCAAGAAAACCTCTCCAAAACACACCAAAAATTCCACAATAAAATCTTATAACAATCCCTCTTTAAGATAAGTCTTCAATAGGTAAGAAAATCCATCATATTTCCACTATCTAATTCCTTAATTTCTTCCTAAAAATTTAATATCTATTTCAATTAATTCCTAGATGGTTTTGAAGACTAAAAGAAAGGTGGGAGTTAGGAAAAATAGTTTGAAGAAGCTTCACCAACATAAGGTGGAGCAAGAGGAGTAGTAGTAGAGATTCCTAGGGTTATTTGCTATAATGCAAGTAAGTAATTATAATTAATATGTTTAAATTATGTTAATGCCATATATGTTCATGAAAATTACTAAATGTTAACTTAGATTTAAGTATTGATTAATATTTGTATATGTATGCATAAAAACCGAAATAAGCTTGTATTATATATATAATACATATGTTATAATAGTTGTTGATTTGATGAAATTATTGTATATGTATATATTTGTGGCGAAATATGTGTACATATATATGATTAAGTTAGATTGATATGTTTTGTTGAAGTGAAATTATCAAACAAAAATCTTGAAGTATATGCATGCATGTATGTTTTGATATAAGCTGGAAATTTGATAAACTTATGTTGATGATGATGATTTGAGCCATGATTTGTGATTTAATTTGTAAAATATGAATCTAAGTATCAACTAGATGAAACAACATAGAATACACATGTTTTAGATGATACAGATAGGTTTGAAGTCCAATTTAACAAAGGAAATTCAATAATCACAAAAACTGTTTCGGATTAGCTTAGCATTGTCATTGAGGTGTCAATGTTAGAGCCTAAACCGGCGACACATGATCTCTGACGATCGCCAGCCCATGTTGAAATAGTAGATCCACATGTCTACTTAACAACTGTGTAATGAACCGATCAAGAACCGGTCATATTGGTGGTCAAAATTGAGTGAATCGATCAGTGGACGCTGTGTATCCCATGTTTCTGGACTTTATTGGATTAATTAAAATAATTAGCTAATTAATTGAGGCCAGTTTAATTCACGAACATATAAACCAACGTGTTAGGAAGTTTACATAAATATTTGAGCTTAATAACTTGTATTTAAGATAGTGAACCAATTTATTAAGGTTAAGATGCACACGCTAGTTTTTTATAGGAAATGAAATATTTGAATTTAAGGTAAATAGATTCTAATCAAATAAATATGAAATAAATGTAAATAATATATTTTCATATTAACATATGAATTTTAATATGAAAAATTAATTATTATAATTTAGTTATTTATTTAACAAAATAGGAATAAATATGGTATCATAAGATAATATAAACATAATAGGAAACTAGTTTAGATTCCTTAGCATATTTAGATGTAAAAATAGATTATAAATGATATAAATAGAATAATTATATTTTAAATGAGTTATTACATAATAAAAATTTATTAGATTTAACATAAGATATTTAAAATACCATTTTAATGACATAACTATTAGTCAAACTAGTGAACTCCTATAAGATTATATTAATTTGTAATCGCTTTAGATAGACTGTAATAACCTAAATTCATACAATTAAAAAATAATGATCATTAAAAAAAATAATGTAAAATTATTGAAAAAGTTTTAAGAAAATACATGGAAGACATTCCTAATTTCTCGAGATTTAAATATATTGAAATTCAAATAATTTGATGATCGTTTAAAAATTTGAATTATTATGTTTTAAGATAAAATTTTATAAAAATAACAAGGATGAAATTGAAAATATATATATATATATAGATACAAATAAATGAAAATGAGATTCAAGCAAGTAATAATAATAACCAAAGTTATAAAACAAAACCTTCCAAATAATTAAAGAAATTAGTGATGAGTAAATAAATAATTATAAAAGAATGGTACTAAATCTACATAACTTGAATTTTGAGACATTTTTATAAAATTAAAAAATTACAAGGAACCCCAAATTAATATAGTAAGAAAGCATAACTCAACAAGAAATATTAAACATATTGGATAAGGAATATAGAAATATGAGATATTAACCTAATAAATAATAGATTATTAAATAATTCAAAATTACAATGGAAGTGAAAACAATATCAAAATTTAATCTAAATTAATTGGAATAAAACAATGAAAGAGTGAGTGAAAGAATAAAATCGTAAAATGATTGAAAGCTTTTGATTATGAAAACTAAAGCTAATATAATGTCAACTACCAATGGATAATTAATCCTAAAGTTGCTTAGAGTGTAATTTAATAACTGAGTTTAGATAGTTTAGTTAAAATAAGTAATTTGAAGTATAGGTTGCAAATGGATAGATTGATATAATTAACTAATAAATAAACTTAATTAAAATTGAGATTTCAAATACTCCTTTTCAATCTTTTATCTATTTCAATTATCCATTTCATGAACCAAATTTCTTTAATCCTTTTGTATCGAATTTAAACTCTATTTCTTTCAACTTGTTTACTTACTTTGATTTTTTTCCCATCAAGCCAAATTCCACTATTTTATCAACCAATTTTAATTTGACCATCCATTTCTCTTGATGTACAAATGATCTAAGATTTTCTTGAGCTCGATATTTAGATTTCTAAAATACTCAAAGGTTGTCTCTAGAATCAAAATCATGTACTTTCAATTTTCATGTATTTTTTAGATTACCTACCTATTTAAAAATATCAGGTTCTATGCCTAAACTCAAGTAAATATCAAGTTTTACAAAATTAAATTTCTAAACTTGGTTTGTAAGTCAAGTTAGTGATTTTACTTATTTACATTCTAAAATTCTCCTAATTTTTTAATGCTCAAGATAATGATATGACAAATTTAAATCAAGGTCATTAATCTTAAATGTCCTTAATTAACTTTATATCTATCCTATTTAATCTCCCTCTCTCTCTCTTCTTGCTGCCCTTACCTTCTTTTCTTTCCTTTTTTTCCTTTTTTTATTCGTTTTCTCTCTCCTCATTTCTCTTCTTCTTCAATTCAATTTCCAATCCAAAGTGTCAATTTAAAAAATTATAGTAAACAAGATAAAAGAAGGAGACTAAGTAGGAAGAAGCTTCAACAAAAGAGAGGAGTAGTAGTGATGAAAGAAAGATAGTTGAGATTCATCCAACATGTAAGTGTGATGTTGTTTCTTGTTTTTATTTATTGTGATTGTTGTTATAAGATGACTTAATGCTAGTTATTAGTAAAGCTTGAGTAGAAACTTGTATACATTAAAAACCTAAGTGTATATATGTGTTCATGGATAGATTAAGGATTAATGAGATGAATTGAGTAAATAATATGTAATGATGGATACAAAAATGTTATAAGTCATGTTCCTGAGTTGATAAGGTGTTGGAATGGTGTTTGATGGATAAAACATGTAGAAAAGTAACTTGAAGAAGAAGATGAAAAACAAGGGACGCATTTCTGGGCTGATACGCCCCTTCCTACGGGCCATGGCGGGGGCATGGCAGCCATTGTGCCCCACTACGGGGACATCATGGGAGGGTGGCAAGAGGCATGGTGGCCTCTCCCTCTTGCTAAATTTTAAAAGCACCTTGATTTGGGGGGCGGAGGGGGGTGTGATGATCATCACCACCTTTGGTACGGCCCGTATGGATCCAAATCTTCTTTGTTTTTCTTTCCTTTGTTAAGTTAACTTGATTTTTTATCATAATTTCATCATCCAAACTCGAATTAAAGTGATTTCAAATGCTATGAAAAGCTTAAGAAGAATCTTATAATTGCTATGTTGTAAGTTTTAGGAAATTCTAGAAATAACAAAGCATAAGATATAATTGTTTCATTAGTTATGTGTAGGTAAACTTGATAATTCATGATTTCTTCATGACCGTTAGAGTAAGGAGTCAATATAACAAGTTTAGACTTCTTAGACATAAAATGAACTTAGTTAACAAATCTAAGTCTCACTTAGCTTAATCTAATTTAGTAACTAAATGAGACTTAATATGGTCTATGCATATCAAATGAATTAGTTAATGGACTTGAGTTAACATGATTCTTAGCAATAAATGAAATAGTAATATAACTAAAGTTAGTTGATCTAATGAGCTTCACTAAGGTAAAATGAGTTAGATAATTAAGTTAGGTCAACATGAATCCTTTGAGTAAATGCTCTATATGTGATTATAATATACTAGACCTTAAGTGACAAGAGGATGTGTTATTTCAAGTATAAGATTTTTATGAAATGAGTATTTTGTATATGAATGCTTTGATAGTGTTTTTGTAACAAAAGACTATAAAAAAAAGAAAAAGAAATACTTTGACAGAAAATAGAGAACTGTCCGTATCTTAGCAGGGCGAACTTCACAGCCATGGTGGGGTTCCTACTTAGTGTTTGATCAAATAAGATCTTAAAATGGATCTAAGATCTTGAATAGATGTTTGCTTTAGTTATATATTCTCTTCAATAGACTTTAGCCAACTTTCTATTTTTGTTTAGATTTCACATGAAGGATGATGATGATTTGATGTAGATGATAATGTTGTGGCTGATTGGATGATTGATGGGGATGGTGCTTTGGTCTTTCTAGAAAATAGTTAAGATTTAGCTTTTTCATCTTGCTTGTGCTTGTAATCTAGTTGCATTGGAAATTATATAAATCTAATTAGTTATGCATGGGATTCGAGAATCTATTTGTTGATTGATGATTGAATTTGATTGCTAACTCACTAAACCATTAGTAAAAATAATTGTGTGGTGTTAATTGTGATTTATATAATGTTGATAGTCTGAAAATGATATGGACATTAACTAATAAGACATAATTCTTATTAACCATTAAATGAATTGGTCATGCATTGCATCACATCACATTTGCATTGGTTGGAGTTCACGTCACGTATTAATATATTGATTCTATAGTAGTGCTTGATTGGGACCAATGGGTCTACATGGAGGCTACTAATAGAGTTGTTGGCTTCACGAGAACTAAGTAGGCATTGAAAAATATAGCCCGTATTGGAGTCGGCTTTAAGGATTAATACTTAGGGAGGTTATGTGGTTCTAGTGGAAGTGGAGGGTTGATTAGCAGAATAAATATTTTGGATCTATGCACAAAATTATCTTAAAAGGAAGTCCTCACTCCTCAATCCTGTCTAAGGAATAGATAGAGGCTATGTTTTAATAAAATGAATTTCAAACAAATTCCTCTCTCCTTAGTTAAGTTTAAGGAGAAGTTAAAGAGGTTAATTTTCGATAAAAAGTATTTCAAATTGAAATCCTCCCTTCTTGGCTATGTCCAAAGGGCAGTTGATGATTATATATGTGGTGATTTTATGCTAAGAAGGATATGAGCTGAAGGCTTAAAGTTGAGTATGCACCCCCTTCTTTAGTTCACAGTTTTCCTGGGCGTAAATGGCCTATATTAAGTCCTTCAACCCCTAAGAGAGGGTGTATATCTCCATTAGTTTAGATTCCAGTCATCCAAACTGTGCATAACATATGGTTGAGTGTGCATTGCATATGTTTGTTATATAAAAACTTGTTTGACATTTGTTTGTAGTGTGATTTTGTTTTTGTTATCCACTAAGCTATGGTTAAGCTCACATCCTCACAGTTTTGGTTTAGGAATAGTCAAAGCATCGGTTTTTGGATAGGTCGGTGTAGAGAAGAACCTTTGAAGATAGAAGACGAGATTGATATAAGAAACAAATAGATAGTATAATCTATTCAAGTTTAGATTATGGATTAGATTTGTAATGTTATACTTTCAAGTTTGTAAAACGTAGATGTTTTATTCTATTTTACCATTTGATGGGGCATATCGATTCTCTGTAGTTCTTATGGATTGTAAGAAATCGGATTTCCTTTAGTTATCAAAAATTTAATTACAAGATGGTTCTCATATTACGGGTGCACACGTGATATGATAACTTCAGGTTATCCATCTAGGCCTATTTTTAGGGTGCGACAAATACCATGAATAATAAGAAGAATATCTTATTTCAAATGAATATTTACTAAAAACATGAGTATTTTATACAAGGTTAATATAAGCTAACAATATATTGAAGTGCTTTTATGAATTAATGTGATGAGCAAATATTTACACACTTTGAGTCTGCTTTACCTTTTGAAGTATCTTTTAGTCTATCATCTATTTATTCAAAATACAGATTTGCAGTGACTTGTGTGTTGTTTGTTAGGATAGATATTCTAAATGAATTAATACTTAAAGATGACCTAAATAATTACTTACTACTTGTGCATGGTCATTTTTTAGACCTGGTCCGAAGGGCAACAATCTTGTTAGGTGGTGCTAACATGATAGTTAAGCACTTAGGCCACTATCGGTAGCTCGGCTGGTAGCTAATAAGGGAAATGGTAGCGGGATAATATCTACCTAGATTGGAGAGAAGTAGTATAGTATGGTCCATGATTATGAGTACTGATTAAGTTGCACTATATTATGGACTGTGAAAAGTAGAGATGTGTAACAGCTATGACCGTTACATGAGGTTTGTAAACCCCCATTTCTTAGCAAACCAAACTCGGTTTCAGAGACTGAAATCGGAAACCGAAACCTTAAAATAATACCTAAGGACTAGTTGAAACCTAGAAACCTAGAAACTTAGAAACCCTAAGTCCGGCAATACCGAGAACAAAACTTCAGAACAATAAAAATGAGTTAGCTTTAGAATATAGTCCCAAATAATATAAAAAAAAAACATAAAAAGATCATATTACAAAGAAATTTATCCGTTTTGAACCCGATCGGGATCTATTTTCAAAAACTGGTTCTCGATGCTAAAAAAAATAGAAAAATATTTCGTAAGACTCTTTAGAACCGAAATTTAATAAGGAATTCAAAAATGTAATTATGAGAATTCTTCGATTTATAAAAATTACAGTTATAGTAATTTTTATCGTATTTTCATTACTACCGGTAATTTAATTGTCCCATCTACTTTTTGATTTCTAATCACACTATTCATCAAGTACAACCAACCATACCCTATTCTTATATCCTTACATCATATTCCTTACAATTTACTTTTCCTGTACAATTTTATTACTTAAATTACTTAATTGAATTTGAAAAATTTCACAAAACAACACACATATCTCTCCTCTCCGCCTCCCTCCCCAAACCGACGTGATCTCCCCCCCCCCTCTTTATGCCTTCAATTTGTTTTATTTTTCTTATTTTATTTGTTAAGACGGAATATACTCAATTTTTATTGAGTAAAATATGTTAATTCTATTATTAATTTTATAGAAATCCAAAAGAATTGATACTTAATCGAGTTTAATGTCGTGTTTCAGGTTTTATAAAGTAAATAGAACGGTTTAGCGAAATTGGGCATGAGTTTGTAACAAGCTTCATGGATCAATATCACCTTCAATGGAATGCATAAGTACTCACAATTTCATTCCAAACTTGGGATGATTTGCTATCATTACTATTAGTTTTCTCATGAACTATAGCAATAGCAAACATATTTGGAGGATATACAAGGTTCAAAATTCGTCCAGAACACCCAAAGCCGCCAGCCATCATGGAATCGCCGCCAGCCATGAAGCCCAGCGGAGATCCCAGAAGCATCATGGCTGCCGGCCATCACGCGTGCACCACTTGTTTCGCGAATAATAGCTACCAGCCTTGTTGTGACATGTCTCCAGCCATCTTTTATGCGAAAAACACTCTTTATATCTGATGTTTATCTCACATATATAAAGAAGTAGGAGAGAGAAAGAGGATTCATTCATTATTCATTAATTGATTGTTCTTGTTCTATTTACTCTCAAGAAACCCTAGCTTTTATTTTCTTGATCATGAGTAACTAATTACTCACTCTAGCCAAGATTATTGCGGGATTGATTCGTCAAAGATTGTGAGATCTAATTGATTTATTGAGTTTATTCCATTTATGAATATTCATATTTCATCTTATTGAATTGCAATTTTTGTCTTGTTTGATCATTACGAATTAGGCCTATTTGTTTGATTGACAAGCAATTGAAGTTATTTAGAACGTCAAATCTGTAATTGTTTGATTGTTCTAATATCAGTAACACAATAACGTAATTGATTGCAGAATAGGTTGTTGATTTACGTTATGGTGATTTATGACCTAACTTAAATAGATCTAGCGTTGATCTATTGATTAGAATTGGTAGTCTCTCTAATTATTAATGCTATTGATAGATTAAATCTTAAGAGCTTATTTAGGGTTGTCTAATCAATAAGGGAATAATTAAAGATCGTATCTTGATTATCAATACTCTAAGGAGAGATAGATTTTCAGAGCTTATTGAAAGTCATAACCAATTTATTTATGAATGAGAATGACAATCTTTGCATCAATGATCATCTCTACGAATTGAACCGTGATAATTCTTTGGTTAGAACTTGTTGCTATTGAATTTACATTAATAAACGTATTTGTTAGTTTTAGAAATCAATTATTTTCTAAATAATCGTTTATACAAAACCCCCGATTTTTCTTCTCTTCTGCTGATTATTAAAATAGAGATAGATTTTCCCCAGTCCCTGTGGAGACGATCCTGCTCACTACTATTTATAAAATTTTAAGAGTAGGTTATTTAATTTTGTTGGATTCGACACCCACCATTATTTTACTACACAAACCCTAATTTCATTTTCTATATAAACCCTTTTATGCCTTTCACTTTACACCATTCTTTCTTTTTCACCAAATCAAACTTTTGAAAAAAATTTCTCTCCTCTCTCTCCCTCTCCCTTAGTGCCGTGAGCCCCCCTCCCTCTAACACATACACACAATTTTTCCTTCAAAGTTTTCTTATTCCAAATACTCAATAGGTAATAGATCTAGACCCTACCACAAATAAAACATGTAATGACAAAATCATACATATATAATTCCACTAAAATCCCCATGAGCTTTAGGCAAGAGATGTGGAAACACTTGGACATGAAATTCATGTCATCACAATGTTGTGGATCTTTTTATTTAAGTTGTTTGTTATATTCTTGCTATATTCTTGCTATATACTTTCATATCGATATTTTTGTGAATATATCTTGCTACTAACCTCATCTTCATAATGTTCATGTTGCATTTGCATCCATAACATGAATAACATCATAGATTTATTTTGTTTTTTAATATATAAATGCCATAAATATTTGTCTTGTGTAAATAAAAGACTTATAATATGATAGTATTAATGGGGATGTTGCCAAAAGCTCTAGATCTATTTTTGTTTCCATAAAAAAAAATTTAATTTGGATTTAAAAAGACCACTATTTTGAAAACCTACTTTCCAACTCCAAAATGAGTATTTTATATAAAATATAAAGGGCTTATAAAATAGGTATCATAAAGATATGATTTTGATGAGTTAAATCTAGTTTTACTAAGAGATATGTTCAAAATAAGAAAAGTTTGCAAAAGTTAAGATAGAACTTTGTCTCAACTCCAACAAGAACATAAAATTCGTCACTAGGAAGATTTTATAAGTAAACACCTATTTTCCAACCCCAAAACAAGAGTTTCATTAAGAAAATGGAGGCCTTAGGTAATAGGATTGATTTAAACCTAATTTTAGAAAGATCAAATGAGTTTTATTCAAGAAATAATCTCAAAATAAATTAACAAAATTTGGATTTGGACAATTTCAAACTCTAAAATGAGGATTTGAATTGAGAAATGAAAGCCTTTGGGAATAGGTATAGTAAAGATTTAATTGTTACAAAAACAAATGGATTTTATCAAAGAATATTTCTAAAACAAAGGAAAAGTTTCAACACATAAATCAAGCTCTATTTTCATCACCAACAATTCTTGTAAAATTCGTAATTAAGCAAGACCCCCATTTAAACATCTATTTTTCAACTTTTAAATGGAGAAGTTTACTAAATTAATGAGGGTATTAGGCATATAGGTCATCAAGGCTTTATTTTAATAAAAAAAAAAAAACGTGATTTTGCAAGAAACAAACTAGTTCTTCTAAATCAAGTATTGTTGAAGTTTTCTCAAAGTAAGAATTTATCTAAAATTTTCTTTTAACCAAATATTATCAAGAACATATACATAGATAGCTCATAACATGTCATTCATGATTTTAACTTATGGATATTGCATGTACGTTTAACATACATGATAGAAACAATGTAAATTTCATAAAACAATTTCAGAAACATGGTTTTTAACTACCGACCAGATCTTATCCAAAATTTTTGAGACCGAAAAGTTTTCAAAACTTAAGGATAACATTAGAATTTGATAGATCTTTCAAAGTATATAGAAATCGACTACTTATTTGCGAAATTTCGAGTTAAAATGACCAAGTTATTGCCATTTTAAGTTGGAATCTACACTAATAATGAAAATTACGAACTTGAAAGTTTTATTTAATAGGTTAGAATTAGTTATGGCTTGAAATACTCATTTGGGTATTTCTTTCATTTAGGTGATTTTGAATCGAAGGATTCTTTGCCCTCAGATTATTACGAATAGAGATCGGAGACCATGGCTGAGTGAGTCATACTTCCCATTTACGATTCTTTATTGTGTTTGTAAATTATAGTTGCACTAGAATGATAGGCAAAGATAAAAATGGAAATGCATGATGGGTAATTATGTATGCTATCTTGATGCATTGAGAAAAATATGCTAATTATATCGAAACCGGGTGATTGATGTATGTCCATATGCCACGATTATGAGTGTTTACAAATTGATTAGTCACCTATGAAATTGCATTAATGATTACTCGAATTAACAAGTAATATGGACATAATCACTTCACAATGGGGATGGTGCATTTAATCATGATTGGTTATCCGTGATCTATAAACGGGATGAATGAAATGGATTACTAATGAGCCATAAAACGGTATAGTTAATGGGTTGCCCGTGAGCCATAAAGTGGAACAATATATTCATAGTAGTACCATAGGATTCCTTTAATCTGCTAACCCCGAATGGAAGGCACAAATCCATTCAACATATTATTTCCAGTTGATCATATATCTTGTATGCCCATGTTATTGTTGCATTTCATATGAATGCTTAAATCGACTTGATTGTATGAAATTGTTGGATATGTAGATTTTGGAAGTATTTACTCACTAAGCTAGCGTATCTTATACCCCCACAGCTTCTTTTTGTTATAGTTTCCATATCTGTGGTTGAAGCCTAGGAGTTGGCCAACTCAGGTAAAGCAAGAATAGGAGTTTCCCTTAGAAGTTTATGTTTATCTTATGTATAGACTTCCATAGGAAATCTTAAATGCTCGAGTTGATGTTAAAAACTATTACCTGGACTTAATATTCTTTTGTGGGGGAATGATCCTTAGTTTTTGTAAATAATCCTGAATATCTGTGGTTTGTATTTTGATGATATTTCTATCAAATTAAACTATCTATCTGCGATTGCGTAATTATTCTATTGTCATAAGGGAACGTCTTGCATCTAATACTAAACTTCTGAATAACAGTGGTAGTGATTCTAAGTCTCTTGTAGTATGCGGCGAACTGTTACGTTTAGGGTATCCTTTGGAGCTTGATAAGGTTATTACTTGTAGAGATAGGAGATATAAGTATTATGGCTGCTTATATCAATCCCCTAGATAGTTGTTACTACCTAGGACCCCCAGCTTCCTAGCATATTGCCAGAGTGTGAGCGCTCCACTGTTGTTTTGCTACACTTTAATTTGAAAATATAAACTATTGATTGTTGTATTATATTTAGAACAGGTATGTATGCCTACCTCAAGCGTGTTTGTGTTGTTGTACTAAGTTTCGATTCATTCCTTTTTTTTTTTTCTAGGTGTTGATGATTTATGATGATGATATCTATGATTACATGGGGTATGACACTTTCAAGGAATTTCTCAATGAGTGGAGTGACTAGGATCTGCTAGATCATTATCTTATTTCTATCTTATAAACTCCATTATCAAACTTATGTTTTAATGAGGGTCTATCTGTGAACCCATGATTTGTATTATGAGATAATTGAAATTCTTTATTTTGGAATACCTGGTGGTATGGTACTGCGTTATATAAATATTGGTCTACTCTGTAGAGTAGCCTATTTGGAAAAACTTATTTGAAAAATTTATTTTCCGCTGTAAATTTTTAGTTGTTTCCATAATTTAATTCAACGATTTTATAATATGAAATTTGTCTAGCAACGATCACGACAAACTATAAACTAAGTTAGCCTAGCATATAATGCCTAATGTATATGCATGGTAGACTAAACGTGCCTTAAACCAATTTAGGGCGTGACAGCTATAAAGTTAGGAAAAATAACATTTTAACTCATGAAGTTTATATGGTAATCATTTATATTTTAATAGGCTCCCTGAATCTAAGATATCTTCTTCTTCAAAATTTCTAAAAGACTTTCATGTAGATCAATAGCTAAGTGAGGATCAATCCAACCTATTCGTCCTCGACTTCAAAACCATTGAAAAACCATTTTTTTTTTTTTTTATTTCTAGTTGAGTTTTTATATTAAATGGGTTATGAATTTAATAAGTCAAATTAAATAAATCTAAATTGAAAATTAAAATTCAAGTTTGACACTAAGTCTACTTGTGCACATGTATGATGTTCTATAAATTTAGCCAACGCGAGCTAAATTTCTAGTCGGGTGTTTCTATTAAATGGATTATGAATTTAATAAATCAAATTAAATAAATATAAATGAAATTAAAATTCAACTTTGACACTTAGCTTGCTCGCGCACATGTGGGACATTTTGTAAATTTAGCCAACACGAGGTACATGGCCCAGATGCAGAATAACCTGCAAACTCATCCTCTTAGTAAAATCTTATAGCACTATATTAGCATAAGTGTCCTTATCAATAACTTACTTACATGTTTTCCTACAACCAAACAATAGGTAATCTTTTTGCTTTGGATCTTCTATAACCTGCAAATTGGAATCCTGTTGTGCTATGAGTGTATGGGACATTCTCAGCAATAATCAATCCTTGATTTTTGTCATTATCTTGACTATTTCCTTTATTGCATCAACCCTACATTTCTCATCTAACTAATTCTTCACCCAACCCTTTAATGCTTCCACATCCTCTTGTACCTGCTACTTTGTCAAGGTGCCTTGATGAGTTTTCTTTCATTGGTGAATAAATAGTAACTCTTGTTAAGATTGTGAACCACATTACAATAAATTTTCTATGATTATCCTAAGTGTGCATAACAATCATGCATGTATGCGACATTGCATAAATCACCACCCTTCCCTCCATCCCCCGTGCCAATAACCCCCCCCACCCCCACCCCCGCCCTCCCCCACCCCCCCCCCCCCCCCCTCCCCCCCCTCCACACAACAATACACATAAGCAATAAAAATATAATAAAAACAAAAACACATATGCTTGTTTTGTCACTCGAATAGGTTGATTGTAATAAATCATGTCATATGGATATGGATAGTCCACTAGGGTTAAACCTAATTTCTTGACAACATATGCAAAAATCATCAATGATAACAAAGAGACATCCTATTCAGTTTCATACGTGTATGAAATTTGGTCCCCATCTATAACATTTAAGCGCAACCCCCAAAGAGCTCTTATATCAATTGATATGACTCGATCTTGCTTGATGTCAACTAATAAAGATTCGTATTCAACTCTAAAAAATTTAGGGTTGTAAATATAAAAAGAAGTATTTCAAGCATTTTTAAGCTTTTATGAATGACAGGCAAATAAAATGGATATAGATGAAAATACTTGATAGAGCCATGAATATTAAAGTCAAATTGGTTTGTAGATAAAATCACAAATTGACCACTATTTGCAAATCACCCACAAGTGTTGGAAGAATTAAAAACTTAATTAGCGACACCCACTGTTAAGAAAAAATATGAATAAAGATTAACAATAACTAATATTCAGTTTAAAGGCAATGCTTACAAGTCTCTCAAAAGAATAACCAAACTTATAGACTCATCACATTTTAACAACTTATAAAAATACTAGCGTATTTATAGGCACAATAAAACCTAAATATCGACTTAAGGCACAAATGGAAACTAACTAAATTAATATAACTTAAAATAGAAAAGACATTGGAAATATGACTCACTAACTAAAAATAAGAATTATATAATGGCATAAAATTGATAAATACTAACTTAACTAGTTGGTTTAGACAATCACAAATGATGGAAGGATTTGATCCTATGCGCCTTGCAACCTAGGTCAATTAGCACATGTTGGTTGACTCATTTCGATCAACCACTAACAATTTAGTAGGTTTTCTTTGGCCTGCCTTTTTGTGGCCCTGTACAATGTCCTTAGACTTATTTCACTGTTGTGAGTCTTTTGATGTATAGTTATGTCTCTATTTGTAGCTTGTTTCTATGCTCTTAATTCCCACATACTTGATTGTACCAAACTTGAATCATATTAAGAGATAACTAACACTTCTATATAACTTTGAAGACCAAGCACATACAACTTAACATATGTTAAATTGCGAAGTAAGACAAAACATTATATTAGAAGTGATTTATGTGTTGCTGTTATTTGAACATTACAGTAGATTTGATTTGAGTTTACAAAATTGGACATAAAAGAAGAAAGGGAAGAATGCAGGAAAAAATATGATGATGTGAGAGGTGTTTTAGTTAGCAAGATAAGAGTTTAGGGTTTTCAATATATGGGTCGACTCTATTTTAAAATTAAAAAACCTTTACAGCTTGAAAACAATAATACTATTATTTATTCTTCAATTATTAATATATTATTTAATAAATTTTTTACATGGTAGGTACTAGATACTGTAGAATCTATATGTCATACTTTAAGTTGGGTACAAAGTATAAAGAATTTATGCACGTAACCTACTTTATAAAAGCATGTTCCAAAAAATGTATAAGTAGTAGAACTTATCCTTTGACTCTCAAAACTTACTTAAATCTTATGTGGTTAGGTAACGTACAAATATGACATATTGTACGGTAAAGATTACCCACTTAACCTTAATTTTTAATAATCATATAATTTTATAACTTAAATAAAGAGTACAACATAAGTGTGGTGCAATCTAAAGTCAAAAGAACTTATATTATTTAATAATTGATTTAAAGATTTATCATGGGAGAGTTAACTTTTCTTCTGAAAAAGTCTTAAAGTATTTTATGATTTAGGTTAGGAAGCAAGAAAGTGTTTATAATACATTATCCAGCCAATTGACGGGTAGATTAGATTCTATAAAAGGGATGACAAAATCACATATAAGGATAAAAACAACATTAAAAAAATCTGCTTATTTTAAAAGCTACTAACAGAATGGTATATGCATGATCTTCACAATCTTCAAACCACATGAATCATTGATGATGTTGGAAATATTATATTACAACACAAATCTGATGTCAAAGGTTATAGATTTTTGAGACGATTAAGATTAGTTGCAAAAGATTTGCAGGATTATTGTGTTGAACAATGGAAAGAGATTTAGAAAAAAGGGCGGTCACAAGGGTTTGCAAAAATAAAACTCAAAGTAGAAGAAAACAAACCTAGTATAAATTTAATACTTTCTTCTATTATTTATGGAATTATCATAAACCATACAACAAAATTGATTGGTTGATAATAGTCATTCATAAAAACAAATAATACAATCCATAGGTATAATAATAGTCATGTCTAAGTATATTTATGTTTTTATATGCAATACATTATTTCTTTAGGTATGCTTGAATGATGATATGTAACTGTGTAGTTACAAATACTCTCTATTGAATATTTTTACCTAGATTAAAAAGTAAAAAAAAAAAAAATTGCTACTTGATTCAAAAACATCCACTTGTGTCATGTAACTGAGAAAATATTGATTAAGTGTGATAGGTCTTATACTTTATTATACGGATTCATCACTTATTTAAAATACATTAGTATTTACTTACTATTCACCCAGACACGTAAGATATCATGTTAACTTAATGTTGGGTTAATTACCAATAAGTGAATTTTCTTTTACAATGAAATGTAATTATCTCCATTTTGTTCTATCTAAATGTCTATTAAATCAGCCACATGTCAAACACATATGGCATGTGTAAAGTAGGGGAAAAAAAAAAAAGAAAAGACATCAACATCATCATTTCGACTTTAACCTATTTGAACGGAAAATTAACTTGTTCATTTCATACATGCGTTATTTTTCATAAAAAATTTTATCGTCACCCAATTTCACTCTATTTTTGGGAAAAAAATCAGTATCTTCTCTATTGGAAGGAAGGTCGGACCTCCATTCCTGGAGAAACCAAACTTTCCCTTATCTCACTTTCTCTCACTACCACCAAAAACAAACACAACAAAACCACAAAACCACCATCTCCTTCATCCAGCACAAGTACATCTTGCCTAAATGCCAAAACCATTCCATCAGATCACCGCCTCACCGAGTCATCAACATAGATAAACTCAGAAGCTTCGTCATTTTCTCACTTAAAAAAGAACGAAATATTCATATCTGATGAAATTTGAATTAATATTTTAGTTTGTCTATCACTAGGTGCAAGCTTGTCGCGAGGCACTTTCGGCCTAGTATCAAGAGGGTTTGCAGAGTAGGATTCTCCTCTCCCTTTTGCTCATTATTTGGACAATGATATTGCCTTTCCCCTGCCATCACGTAAGCGTTTTTCATCATAAAGTGAAAGCATCCTACCAATAAGTCCAAACAGCACAGTTGTTGAAACATTTGGCATATCTTCTTTTTGAACATTGGCTCGTGGAGAATTTCAAATCCAAAAAATTGTATTGTAACGTTAGGGTTTCTTCTTTGCAAAGAATGTGGGAAAGACGTAGATAGGTTGAAGTTGAAATGAAGATGCTGATTTCTTTTTGTTTTTTCACTTTACACGTGCAGTATATGTTTAACACGTGACTAATCTAACAAGCACTTAGATGAAACAAAACGAAGATAATTATAAATCAGTTCATTATAAATAAATTTCACCAGCCATGCCTTTATCAATGTGTGAAAACACAGAAAACTTATGTGTAATTAATCTTTTTTTTTTTTCCATCTTACCAGTATCCTATGACAAAATTATTTATTAAAAAAAAGGAAAGAAAAAAGAGTACCACTACCTAAAATCACTTTGGAGTTAGCACTTCCCAGCTCCCAGCAAGGCTGACTCAGAAAAGCCATACACGTGGCGGAAAACGACAACCTTTGCCGTCAAGAATATTGTTTGAAGATGACGTAAAGCGTGTCTTCCAGCCCCAAAGGCCAAAAAAGAGTAAACAACAAAAAGAAAAAGCCTATTGGGTGGGTGCGAAGTTGGACACAGCTGTGATTAGCCACACGTGAGCTTCTGGATGATTCTACTTCTACACGTTTACTCTTTCAACCTTCACTTCCGTCTGTGGGCTCTACCTCTTTTTGTCATTGCATCCCACTTTCCGACAGCACAGCCAGTGAACCTACCTTTATCCCCATTTCAAACCTTTGAATCATATATCTTTCTTGACCCACAAAACGAAAAAACAAAAAAAAAACAAAAAAAGAAAAAGGAAAACAAAAACTATCTATCTTCGAATAATTTACTTTTGATAATGGTCAAATTTTGCAAATAAATTTTATTTAATTTTATAATTAATAATTAGATAATGGTCCTTAGAGCATTTTTATCTCTAGGTTGTTTAAGAAGTTATTTAAAGTACCACGTGTAAAACAACTTTTCCTATTAAACTATCATTTACTTTATCCTAAAGCACTTCAAGTGAGTTAACTATTTTTTTTTTTTAATTTTTATAGGTCTTATTTTATTTTATTTTTTAGAATAATATTTATATTTTTTAATAAAAATTAAATAAATATGAACGAACCAATAAGAGGAGAAGTGAGACGGTTACTTTTTATAAAAATTAAATAAGTGTAAAATAATGAATATGAGGAGTGAGAGGGTTACTTGCCTAGGTAACTTCGCCGACTAAGCAACCCACAAGCAATTGTCTCATTACTTATATCCCTTGAAATTTTCACCAAGTACTCATGGATAAAAATATTCTAATTTTTTTGGCAAAAAAAAAACTTTAATTGATACTTGGAACTTTTTTTTATTTTCACAATTAACTACCAAATAAATAAATTTTACTTACTTTTACAAATGACTATCTAAACTTTACCAAATTTTGCAATAATTACTTAAATTTTATTCATATTTACAATTAACTATCTCATCTAGGTATTATAAATGGATTCAAAAAAATATAGGTTGTAGTTCTACATTTTTAAACTTTATGAAGTCAATAATACAAATTTGTAAAGTTCAAGTGCCAAGTATCACATTAAACCCTTAATAATTTTAAATTTAAAAGCATTGATTATTACCAAGATTTTAACAATTTTTACAATTAAATATTTAAATTTTGTCAAAATTTTATAACTAGCTACATAAACTTTATCTGTTTTTATAATTAACTATCTCACTTGAGTATCATAAAAGATATCGAAAAATTTATTAGTAAACCAATGCGTTAGATTTTAAGTAGCTAATTGTACAAATAAGCAAGATTTAAATAACAAATGTAACATTTAGCCTCTATTTTTTTATGACTTTTTAAATGAAATTACTTTATTTGCAAAATCTATTTTATCTTAAAATTCGTAAAATTCTTATTAAATAAATTTAGTTGGTTTCTAGGAACACTCGTTAGTAATATATTTAGAAAGAGTAAAAACGATTAGAAAAGAGCAGACACTGGAATGAAAAAAAGTTAGATGAATAAGAAAAGGGTAGAAAATAATTATTTCATCATAAGAAACTATTATCACGATTTTCCTGGTTGTTTCTAATCTTTTGTCCTTATTACTACGTTCACAAGTACCGAAACAATTATTTTAAGCTTACTTAATTGGAAGAAATCGTCCGTATTTACCAATTGATAATCTTTTTTAGTAACTTTTTCACGTGTTTTTTTTTTAAATTAGGTAAATTCAGAAAAGAGGAAAAGGGATGGGAATCTTATATTCTAAATACATAAAAATCTATATAAGAAACAAGATATAGTAAAACCTCTATAAATAATACTATTGGAACCAATAAAAAAATTATTTTACAGAGATAATTTATAGATAAATAAATAATCTATTAATTTTATCAATAAATGAATATTTATTAATTTAGGAATACTTTTTATATTTTTTACATTTTTTTCCAAATTTTATATATAACTTATTAATAAAAATTAAAAATAAATATGGACGAAATGCATATACATTGTATATATAAAAAATTTCAAAAGTCATAATGCTCAAATATAAGATGAAATAAGAAATTTTATAATACAAAAAACAATAAAATTATGGTAAATGCTGGAAATTATAATGGATGGATACATAGGAAAAAAAATTTCAAAGTTAATGCTTTAGAAAATAAAGGGTTGAGAAATATTTTAAGTAAATAGAGTATAAATTTTATTAAAATTTTATATATATGTTTTAGTAAAAAGTAAAATTTTAAAAGAATAGAAGTAGTCTAGAAAAACTTTATTATGAACGTTATATAAAAATGTTTAAATTTGATTAATTATTGATTTATATTTCCTTTGGGTTTTGAATATTTCTTTATAAATTATTATCTTATATATTTAGTGAGATTATTAATTTAGTATATGGAAAAATTATTATCTAATTAAGATTATTAATTTATTGAATATTTATTTATTAAGATCTAATTGTATAATGTGAAATTTTTATATATTTTTAACTTTACACTCGAAGTCCGAAGTTATTAGTAAGTGTTGTGCTCAACTAATTCTTTTCTTGTGCTGCTTATTATTTTATTTCCCATCATTTGTAGTTGTTGATGATGAGTATTGTAATACACAAAAAAATATTTTATAAAGAAGGGCAAAGGAATGTCATTTGTTAATTAAGGAGAGAGAAATTTTGGTTATTCCTAATAAATGAGATATATAATAATCATCCCTCACATTGATAATAGTCAACAAGTCCTTAAAAATAGTAAATCTTCAATAAATTATAATAAAAGGCAAAAGTTGTCATATGTTGAAAAATAAGAGGGTTTTATGGTCTACCTTAGTATTAACTTGATGTTTTTTTCTATTACCTAAAAATGTTTGAAGAATAGCTTTTGACAAAGGAAAATTGATCTCTAGGCCACCAGCCTACATGTGAAAGCCGCTGGCATAAAGCTCTTGGACTTTTATGAAATTTGTAAAAGTCGGCAAGAAGGCTGCCGGCGTAAGGACATAGGCCGCCGGCGTAAGTGTCAGCCTTTCCTATTCGAAGTTTTTCCTATATAAGAGATCCTAGGGTTCATGTTTTTCATTTGTAACCTCATTCCTTTAACCAAAGAGAGAGAGAATTGAGAGTTTTTGAGTATTTTTTAAGAACAAGATCAAGGGAGATCAGATTTGGATCAAGAGTAAGTAATCTTACTTTTATCTATCAAGATTCTTAGTATATAGTTTCGTTTCCTTAGGGTTTTGTTTGGATTTTGAAGGTATTTTTCTGGAAACCCTAGTTTTGATCAAGATCCAATCTTTCGGGAAAACAAGCAAGGATTAAGATTCAAATCAAGTAAATATATCATCTCAATCATAGATTTAAAATAAAGAGAATGATTTCGTGATTTGAGGCTTTGTCTGTTTATGAAACCTAGGGTTTGGGTTTTGAAAAGATCCTATCATTTGGCGAATTATCAGGAATTAAGATTAATCAAAGTAAGTTTCATCCTCTTTATCTTAGAATTAATAAGGGATTTACGATGATAATAGATTTTCTGAAATTGTTAATTTATAAATTAGGGTTTTGAGAAGAAAAGTTGTTCTTGTTGAATTTTGTGGAAGTCAATCAAAGAAGAAGTTCAGATTTGATGTTCTCATATAAGGAGATTTGGAGATTTTGTGTTGTTGCTCATAAGGGATTTGTGAATTTAGAGAGATTATTCCTGGAATTGAAAAAGGTACGACCAATCCCTGCTTGTTGTTTTTGCTTGTAAGATTTGTATTACTTGATTGGTTGTAGGGATAGAACTTTATAACGAACTTAATTCTATTCGGCTTAATAATTGTTTGCTTGGTTGTGTTTGGCTTTGCCCAGTAAAGACCTGGCAGACATTGATACTGGTAAGATACCCTGATGATCTATATGTGAGGTTGTCCCGAGTGGACTCGTGCATAGAGATGATTCCGATAGAATTAGGGAGAAATGGGGATGTTTGGGGAGTACCCACTCATCCATATATGTATATAATTACCTTATTTTCAAAGAGTTGGTTGTTTTTAAAGAGGAGTCTGAGTTACTTGGAGTTCGGGATTAGAGTATACATAGTTCTGAACTGTGTTGATTTGCTGACTATGAAAAGATAACAAACTGATTACTTGCATTAGACTAAGTGCATTTGATATATATATCTGTAGCGTGTGCATTTGCATTTGCATTTACTTTAAAGGATTGAAGTTATCGTACTGGGCTTCGTAACTCACTTTTTAAAATTTCAGGTACAGGTGATGTAGACATTGTGTATGATCTTTCGGGTTATGATTTGATCTTTGATCAAGAGGACGACGATAGTAGACCTGACTACCCAATTAAAAGTTAGACTTGCAGTTTACAAGTTCATGGAAAGAGATAAGTGTTTAGATATATTGAAGCTTAGAAATTATCTGTTTATGTTTTATGTGAAAGCTTTAGGATTTTATGTTGTAGGAAGTTCTAGGTTGTAAAGAAGGTTTTCATTATGAATTGGTGGTTTGGTTTAGTTGGCCTGGTATTGCCAACTTGTATGATTGTTTTAAATCAGAAGTTTGTTCAGAAGCTGTATTCCAAGTTATAGGTTGTGTTGAGTACCTCATGAGATACCTTATGTGTGTTTACAGATGATATTTCAAAATTTGTGGATATTAGAGCCTTAGCGTGTCTTATTCAAGAGAGGACACGTGGCGGGTTGTAATGCCTTATTTTAGGGTGTTACGAATATATTTAAATGTAGGATTTCTCAAGTAGGGATTCAGTTGTCGACACTCCTAGCTAAAATTGATCGTCCCTTAATTTCCTACGTTTACAGAATGCAGCTTTGTGATCTCTAGCTATTAAGCGTGTAACTTTTATGATCCTTCCTGCCTCCATGAACCAGTAACAACCACTTGTGGCAATCTATAAATATTCCTCCAATGTGTGCTTAAACCACAAGTCTGATAACCTTATTTTGTTTACTCTCTTATATATCCTACTAACTTGAGAGTCAAAATAACTATATTGAACAACATTTTGATATTCATTGACCCATTGCTGTTTCCCAAATCCACCGATATAGGGGTTTTTATCCAATATACTTTACTAGCAAATTAAGACATCAACAAGTATATTCTTTTATCATTATGCATATTTGTCTAACACTTTCTTAATATATAAACTATTTTGGAAAAAGAAATTGATCAAGTACGATGGTAAACAGTTCTAGCATAGATATAATTTTAAGTTGTTGTACATTCCAGTTTAATTGATAAATTTTAGAAGCTTACAAATTAATGAAAATTCGTGCATGAATTTTAGCTGTTTAAATGCTAGTTTCTGAATATAGGTTTGAAACGACCTGCATTATTTTCAAATTTGAAATTCTATCTTCAATTAGAACATATAGATCATATAAAATTGATAAAATCATAAACTCATAAATTATACATCTAAATTTATAATTTTACTTATATTTACACATCAAAGTGATTCTAAATCCATTATAATTGAATAAAAAAAAACTTTCATTTAATTATAAACTTATAAAATTATATAAATTGACGCATAATTTTGATTACTATACTGAAAGCATAAGCAAACATGCTTTAAAATTATAAATTTAAGTTAAATTTAATTTTAGTAGAAGATGCAAATAAAAGGTCATGCAGATCTTGTCTAAGCATGTCAAGCGACATTCCAAATCGTGTTGATGCCAGAAAAATCGAACTCGATCGAATTCCATGAATATTGTATTAAAATTTAAAATTTCAAAAATGACTAAGCTTGGATTTTAAAATTGGTACCCGAACTTTGTCAATTTGTGCAATAACCTACCTGAAGTTTAAAAGTATCAATTTACTACCTACGAACTTTTCATGTTCATTTATAATACCCATATGCGGTAGTTAATAGCAAAAATAAGTAAAATTCGAGTAACTAATTGCGAAATTTGGCAAAGTTTATATAGTTAATAACAAAAACAGACAAAGTTTAGGTATCAAATTAATGCTTTTGAACTTCAGGTAATTAATTATATAAATTGGCAAAGTTTAGATAGCAAATGTCATATTCACCTCTTAAAACCTCGAGTTGAATTGAGCTCAAGTGGATATTGTGTAATCTCGATTCGACTTGTTTCCAGTGGTGATTATAAGTATCATTTATATATGTATGTATTTATATGTATTTCTTCTAATAACTATTTATAGTTTGAATTAAAAGTAAATGAATTAATATTCTATGCAGTCCTCTTTAGGCCTCCCAAAGCTAAGGCTAACACTAAGAATCCAGGCATCCGAGTCATGCGATATTTGCATTTCTGGGCTCTAAGCAACGGGCCCAAACCCAAAACGAGAAGCCGGACGTCATAACACTAAAATGTCGGCCCCTTGCATCTCCAGGTACATATTATTTCATTCTAATTTGGTTCAGCCCTTTTTAAAAATTATTATTTTATGTCAATTTTTAATTACATATTAACTTTCAGATAAATATGTAAGAAATATGTTGGTATTTCAAATATTTCATGAATATTTTAAGCAATTTAACTAATAGAGCTTAAGATTTTAGTGCTTGGTTCAAATATGTAATGACGTTGTTTTCATATGAAAGGTACTGCATACCAATTTTTCATCATTTCATGGAGCATTATAACGACAGTGCCAGATTGTAAGATTGGCTGGTGGCAACTGAGATAAATTACTAAATCACTCCATTCATTGTAATAGTTATAATATCTATTATTGTTAAGCGAAATTTTTTTAATTCGTACAAAAAAAAAAATGAATTACTATAGTATGACAGATTCTTAATTTTACATATATATATATATATATATTTTGTATTTATGACATTGACAATTGCCCTACTCTCTCTATCTCTTCTCCATCTTTACACTCTCTCATCTCTTTGTCATCGTTGTTGCTTCTCTTGTTAGTGTTTCTATGTATATATGTTTTGGTTTTATTTAGATGAAATCTTGCAAAAATATGGATTTAACATTTAACTGGTCTAAGTTAAGAATAGCTTAATCATGTTGATTGAAATTCTCTCTCTCTCATTTGTTCAAGGAAAAAGTCTTATTATGTGAATTTTTTTAAAAATAATATGTTTTCATATGTTTGGTTGTTTTTACAAAAGTATGTCAAATTTTTTTCTTTTCTTTTTATATTTGACCTATTAATATTATGTAATACATCATCATATGTAAATAATTTATTGTTAGCAAGTTATTATACGTTGATGGTCTAATCTAGAACAAAGGCATTTTAAACCAAGTCCAGTCCATGAACTAATTAAGTTTACCACTTAAGCCGAGGGCCTATCCACATAGGCAATGGCCTAGGGACCCATCTAAACATCCTTTGTCATAGCTCAACAGGACCAACTCCTCCAACACTCAATCAAATCTCACCAAACATTATTTGGCAAATCTTCCTCAATCAGATGTGACATGTTAAAGAGTGGTGTTGTGGGCCTACACCACGAACACCACAATTGTTGCCAACCACCCACTCATCTACTATTTCATATTCCCATGATACACCTAACCATTAAGAATCATCGAACAATAAGTACTTCTCACCCTTCCACGGGACGAGTAATGTCGTAAATACTACCTCATACACGCATGATTTGCCTGCTTTTTAACATGAGCACTTACTTAAGCATCAAAATGGTCGCGTTGAGCCTAACCTCAACATACATTGGTCGAGTTTTTGTTTTGCGAGCCCATCACTACCGAAGTCCAAACCCAGATTATCTATACCTAGCCTCTACTGGATTCAAACTAGTAACATTATATAAGTACATTATGTAAAAGTAAAAATATAAAATATAATCTTTTATGATATTTATTTACAAACAATCAGTTGATATCTATAATTTTTTTCGTGGGTTTTCATTTTTTTTCCATTGAATTATCTTCGAGTATAAAATATAATTTATAAATCAATGATAATAAAAATCAAATAAATATGATATTTCCATTGAAAATAATTTAGAAAATGGCTTTCTATTTTAAAAAGAGTAGGTCATTTTCCTTAAAAAGAGTATGATATTTTCTTTATTGGGAAATCTTTTTCCTTTACAAGGAAAAATGTTTTCTACTTGAAAGATATTTTTTCAACGTAAAAAATAAGGAAATTGTTCTTCCAAAAGTATTTGTCTTGAAGCAAGCACGGCATTAATTCTACACATTGAGCTCTTTTATTCGAATTCTTCCCCCCTCCCCTTCTTCTTAAATTCTCAATACTAAGTAAGATTCTTTCAAATCTGCCAAGAGTAGGTGTGTATTTCTTCAAAAAATTTGCTATAATGAATAATTTAATAGCTTGACATTTTTTACGTCTACGTTTGAAAATATACATTATGATCAAAATGATGAAAACCACATGACACCAATCTCTAATTTTATATAATATTATATGGAAAGTAAAGATACTTCCATGACATATTCGCGCGAAATCGGTGATAGCTTTTTCTCACCTTGTACCATTTTAGATTGTGAAGATCAGCATATTTTTCACGTATGATGTTCTGTCAACTTTTTGTTACATTCCAAAACTCTAGATACAAGTATAGCACCTGATGCTGCTCCTTTTTGATACCAACCTTGCATACTTTTTTCACTTCAAACTTAGTCTTAAAACAACAAGAACATAACATCACCGCATTGAAGACAGAAAAAAAAATAATAATAAAAAGTAAAACCATCTCATGCAAGAAGAAAAGGGTGCTGTTAGGGACATTCCAATTCAATGGGAACCAAAACCAAATGGAGAGATTGAAGATGAAAACAATGTTGTTAGACCCGAAAAGGATTCCCAACGTCCCTTGTTGTCAACTTCAAGTGTGAAATCAGCGTTGGCTTATTATCCGAAGAAAATTAAAATTTCATTTAAGAAGATTGGAAAGAGCCGGAGCTTGAAAATGGTGCTTGAAGATGAACATGATCCTAAAGATGAGCAAATTGTGGAGTCTTTTCGCAAATTGCTCTTCGTCGAGGGTCATGTAATGGGGAAACAAAGACATGCTGATTTCCATACACTTTTAAGGTACATTTGTTATTGATCTATTAGCAACACGGATTGTATTAACAAATTCTAACAGGGTATAAGAGCTGGGTTTTGTTTCTTTGATACTATTAGCTTGTAAAATAAGAAAGGTTTGTATCATGATTTATTGTTTATTTTGCTTTATCAGGTTTCTGAAGATGAGAAACTTTGATCTGCCAAAAGCAAAAGAAGCATATCTCAACTATCTCAAGTGGCGTAAGGATTTTGGGGTTGAGACCATCGTCAGGGCAAGTTTCATTTATAATATCATAGAACTCTAAAGAATATTAGCTTAGTATAAATGTTAATCAGATTCCTAAACGTTCATTAAGTAATATGAGTATCATCCATAGCATTGTTATATCAGGATATTGGTGAGATATGTAATAGTGATTTATATGCAAACTGGTTCATTGTGAATTGCAGGAATTTAAGTTTGATGAGTACCAGGAGGTGAAAAAATGTTATCCTCATGGATATCATGGAGTCGATAGGTATGGTAGGCCCGTGTATATCGAAAGAATCGGGATGGTGGATCTTGAAACTCTTCTGCAACTGACTGATCTTGAAAGGTTAGTAAAATATCATGTGTTGGAACAAGAGAGGACACAGAGTCAGAGGTTTCCTGCCTGCTCCATTGCAGCAAAAAGGCGCATAGCGTCGGTTACAAGCATATTAGATGTGAAGGGAGTGGTAAGCATTTCTACTACTGCTATAGTAGCAATTTCCGTTACATACTTCTCATTGATTTGGCTCCTGAATTTTTGCTAGGGAACGTCCAACTTCTCGAAGCCAGCTAGGTATCTTTTCATGGAGATTCAGAAAATTGACAGTAGTTACTATCCAGAGGTATGATGTCCATGCCTAGCCAATAACCTTGTAGCTTACTATATCAGTCCTGATCTCTCGAATGAGAGTACTATATTCGAATCCCCTTTCTGTATTATAATGAACAAGAAAGAAAAATAAATTTTCATTCCTAGATGTTGTATTAAATTAAACGCATGATTGTTGCTCATGTTTTTGATAATTTACATTCGCAATTTCCCTGAATGCCTAAGAATTTGTGTTTCAATTAACTCACATTATGAACTATCGATCGGCTTATCCTCAGACGCTTCATCGTCTGTTCATCATCAATGCTGGATCAGGCTTCAAGATGCTATGGAAAGCGATCAAGGCTTTCCTTGATGCGCGCACACTAGCAAAAGTTCAAGTGAGTGTTCTGTTCCAACATCTACAGCAATAAAATCCACTAATAATTTGTGATATCATTCAGAAAACTCTTATTCCTGGAAATTTGTTTATCCAAGCTTGCTTGAGATTTTCAGGTTCTAGGAAACAATTATCAGAGCGAACTTCGGGAAGTAATTGATGCTAGGTAACTTCCTAGCTCCTAGTATGTTCCTAGTTATCAAAGAAACGAAGAACTACGTCTAGAATGATATTGTTCCGCCCGTGCATTTATCGATTTATTCGAAAGATAATATTGTCATTATTCTTCCATTATGCAGTAATTTGCCAAGTTTTTGGTGGAAACTGCACATGCCCTGATTATGGAGGTTGCTTATTGAGCGATAAAGGGCCATGGAATGATCCGGAAATTTTAACAATGCTTCAGGTCAATGAAAATTTTTGCATTATTACATGGTTATTGGTGGAAGCTTAAATTGCTGTTGACATTATTTACCAGACAGTTTCTGTCGGAGAGGATAGTGGCAATGAGGAAAACCCTGATGTGATTTCAGAAGATATTCGGGTCCTAATAATGTAAGCTATCATATCTATTTTTAAATTTGGATCATTGAAGATAGTACATCATATGTCATGATTAGTAGCATATGATATTCAGTAAAACTTTTTTATGTTAATGATTTTATAAAAACTATAAAGTATTTCTACCACTTATTTAAAATATATTGATACTTGGTGATCACACACCAAACAAGTGATGCATCATGCACATTAAATTTTCTTTCAAAATTTGCACGTATACTCACAATTTCACAAAACTAATCATGAGATTTAGATAGACGTTGTAATTTCTTAAAACTTATTTTCATCTTTTTATAAATTCTGATATTTATGATTTTTTTAAACTATAATTTAGGATTTTAGGGTTCATCCACGTCCATATTCATTAGTTGTTGTGTTTGGGTTTTATTATTTTCTGCAGGAAGAGAAAGCTACCCTGCAAAAAGTCCGAGCTTTAGAAGATTCCCTCAAAGAGGCAAAAAGTGTGAGTACTTGTTTTCTCTTTCGTTGCAAAAGATAAATGATAAATCTAGCCATAGGACCAACGTTTTAACCTGTATTATCAGCTTTTGTAGTGAAGGATCTCATGGAATATTGTCGCGTTTTTCTCAAATCAACCATGGAGGGGGTTGGAATAATGAGCTCTTAAGCCAGCTTTTGAGATTTTTTCCCAGACAAAATGAAAATTAAACAAATGGTCAAATAGCTATGGAGATGACACATGATTTAATAGCTTAGACATTATTTTAATTTAGACTTATTAAATTAGGTCATTTAATTAAATAGAGGTGAAATGAGTATGTTTCATCTTTTTTTAGTCGTTTTCAAATCTTATTTTTACTGTTTAAAATACCAATAAAAATTGCACAACCCAAATAGATCCAACTAAATGATCTAAAATTTAGAAATTATAGAGAAGATGATTGTGGCATTAAATTCATCATGACATTTCATATCAGAGAATAAGCTTGTTAGGTCTAGGGATGCAACCGCGTCAGTAATTAACGGGTTTTCGACCTGTTTAATCCAATCCTATAGGGTAATAAGGTCAGGTTTGAACTTATATAAAAACCTATAGGGTATTAAGGTCTGGTTTGGACATAAGTAAAAAACCTATAGGTAATAAGATTGGGTTTGGATACTACTAAAACTTGACAGATACCCACCTAACCCGTTAGTTCTAATAAAAAAAATTTTGTAATGTAAATACATTTACTAAATATAAACATTGTAATAGGCTAAATATAAAAACAGATTGGCAAAGAGGTGAATTACTATATTATTAGACTATTATTTTATTAGCTCAAGTCTGTTGAATCTATTAAAAAAAAAAAATAAGCAAGGCAGGTTTGAATTGATAATTGGCGATGGTCAGGCGGTAATCGGATAAATGTCAGGCAGTAATCGGATGGATGGCAGGTTTTAAAGTAAACCCTAAAGGCGGATTTGGATATAGAAGGAAAACCCTTTAGAGTTATAAGGTTAGGTTTGATATGCCCTTTAGTGTAGCAGGTTCAGATTTTGGTTCATATGACCCGTCCAAAACTCGACTCGATTGCATCCCTAGTTAGATCAACTATGGTTTTATGCCTATTAGTTATCAATTCCTTTATTTAGAACAATTCATACCCTTTTGTATGAAATAAAGATAAATTTTAAACTTAGACCGACAGACCTAAAAAGCTTATATGGTCTCACATGTTTATCAAGACCTTTTATTGAAAACACATCAAATGGAGAATTGATTTAATAGTGAGTTACATATCGATGCAAAGATATAAACTTACGATATTTTAGCTCTAATATAATAGTGAAATTTGGTTTCATAGTCATTAGATCTAAAAGTTAAAACGCCATAAAATTAATAGATTTGAACTTAATTAGCTGGTTATGGAGAGGGCAAACCCATCCATTCTAACACCTCTATATTTAATTATTTGTCATACTTCCAATCATAGTGCCAACTCATAAATCAGGAATAATTATAAGAAATACAAAACATAATAAGCTTAAGATTTAAGATGGCATACAACATTTCATTGTCCTTTACGCAACCATTCTCGGCCTCATATCAGAGAGAGAGATAGAGAGAGAGTCTGTTAGGTTTACCTCACATTAGTTTTTGAGAGCAAAGGAAGGGCATTGCTAGCCTAAACAACACATTTCCTATAAAATTTTGCGATCAAACAAGCACTCAAATTAACTGACAGTATTATGTGCAGAAAATTCAAGCACTGGAAGCAGCACTTAATAGTATAAAGACGGTAAATATAGAGTGAAATTTTTGTCCACTTACATGTTATCTTGATGGCTAACTTAGTATTTGACTGTGTTCACCTTTTCCATCCCTTTCTTCAGATCATTGAAGAACTTCTGCAGGAAATTGAAATCACGAGGATGTGAAGATGGACAACGCTTTCATGTGCCTATTTTCGTCTATTTAAAATATGCTAATGAAGCAACCCGGTTCTGGCCACTAGACTTGACAAAGGCTAATTTTTTTATAATTTTTTAAAATAAAATAATTAAATTATATATGTATATTTTGAAGAGCAAATAACATATAAAAATAAAAATAGTCTAGTGATTAAGTATTTAGTTTTACATTTATAAGTTCATGGATTCAAATCTCATGTTGTACTTTTACTTTTCATTATGCTTACATTCTCTATTTCTCTCTCCTTTTAAAAATTTTCCTTTCATGACCCAAAAAAAAATTTCCTTTCCCAATAATTAATAACATAAAATTCTTTTATTATAAATCACATTTAACAAGATATATATATATATATATATTCTTTTGTTTGACTGTTTTGAATTTGTAGTACACCAAAGATAATAATTATATTGTTTGAATTACAAATGTTTCATCTTATGACATAATGTATTACTAAATAACAATAATAATTATATAATTTCATTTAGTAACATATTTTTTTCTATAATTAATGTTATAAAAATAGACATAGTTATTGAATAGCTATCATATCTAAATAAATCCCATGATGTATTTTTACAAAAAGAAAAAACTTACACATATTTCATATATTGACTCTATTTTTTAATTAATAATTAATTTTCAAGTAATAGATATACAATCTCTTTTAGAATGTACTAATACTCTTAATTATTTATTGAATCCATTTTTTTATACTTATGAAATCTTAGAAAATACTACAATGATATTAGTAACAAAATTCTCATATATTTGTAAAATACAATATAACTATAATAGCAACCGAATATATATAATTTTAATTTTTATTTAATTAAGGTCAAGCCCTCGACTGTATAATCTTACTTCCGTCCTATATTTTAAAATCATTCTCTTATATATTATGTATATTATATATATATATATATAATTAGTTCTTTAGAGTATCTGGATTCATAAATTTCTTCACAGTGTCTTAAAGTGCTATATGACCCCATAAAAACTTTTTCCACAAAGACTTTTCACTTTCTCCATAAGTTTTGTCACATGAGTTCTTTTCTTCTTTTCATACTTTCATAGGTCATATTTACTTTTACAAAATACTCTAAATTTTACATAATAATAATAATAAAATAATAATAATAATAATAATAATAATAATAATAATAATAATATGTTGAAAGGACTCCAGAAAGTTGATGGACCTCGGATGTGGATGCTTGTATAATTTTATTATTTTTCATGTATATTAGTGTGATTGGTAGTTTAATATATAATCTTATAAAGAGTAGTCTTGTATATATATTAATTTTTATTAGGACATATTACGGTAGGAAGTTAATCTAGCATTTTTAAAAATCAAAGTCATTTCCTATTATTTGTTTGGATTGTTTGATTTTCATCTGTTTCTTATCTATATTTGGTTTGTGTAATTTGTTTATGAATAAAAATGTCTATTTTTCATTTGTATTTATTTCTTGACAAACAGTCTATTTGAAAACAATAAAAATAAAATATCAAAATAATAAAAATAAGATGAATCAAATAGACACTAATATACCTCCATTGTGGTGGTGTATCACTGTGTCTAAATATTTAATAGCCTTTTCAAATCAAAATCATTTCCTAATATAGCTTCTAGTTATCACTGTCTATTCATAATCCTTTTCGGATATGTCTTGAGTTTGAAGAACACGACATGAGTTAAATTTTAGACATTTTGGGTTGGTCGTTTTTCTGTTGACTGAAACGTACATTAAAAAAGAGAGGAAAAAAAAAAAAGAATATATGACCGTCGGTCAACTCACAAAGAGGTGTCATATCCCATTTGAAAATGTTGATCAAACATTCTTTTTCTTTCGTATTACGAGGAAAAGGATTCAAATCTAAAATTTCTCATTTAAGAGTCTGTAAATTATATCCTTAAGCCATAGGGTGTTTGCGTTGGTTGAACCTTCTAACATTGAATTAGTCACCAAAAATGCCTTAAGACTTTTGACCCTTTTTTTATTTTGGAACCTATGTATGCTTAGATATTATATGTATAGTTGTTTTATAGACTGTATTTTTATTAAGGAAAATCTCATATTATAAGTAAAAATATTTTTTTTAAATATTTAGTTATAATTTATAAAAATATGTGACAAGACATTTTGGTGTTTGAAATTAATTTTATGTACCTATATGTGTGAAGCTAAATTATTATTCATTACAAATATGGATTGAAATACAACTTTTTTTTTTAAAAGTATAAATCATTTTCTTAGATAGCATTAAGGTTTCTGTCATAAGGAAAAATGTTTTTCACTTATAGTATGTTTTGTATATGGGAATGAATTGAAATGTAATCGTGATTTTGTTTCATTCCCTTTTCCATATGTTTCGAAGCATTATTTATTTTATTTTATTTTTTGGCCAAAAGATGGATTTCATTCATTAGAAAGAAATTATATCGATTATAATAATAAATACAAGAGAAACAATAAACGAACAGTTGAGAGTACAGTTATCCAACCGTTTAAGTTTAAACTGACATATCTCTTTTATTGTCAAAGTGTTCCGCGTAAGGAATAAAAATTCTCCTAACAAAATAAAACTTAACTAACTAGCAAGTAGAATAAATCCCATAAAAGGAATGGCAAAATCCCATATAAAGGAAGAAAATAAATTAAAAGGCATAAATAACAAATATATAAAAAAAAAAAATCCACCCATAAAATATATTGTTTTATCTCCACGCTCTTTAAACCTCCCACATTATTGATGATGATGGAAATAATATCATACTATCAGGACCTAATGTTAAAGGTAGGGGTGAGCGGGAACAATATGGGTAGAGTATAAAGTATTACCCATGTCCCATTCTGTATGCTATAGGATATTAGATTTGGTACTCGGAATTTATCTTATAGCATCTTTTATCCACTTTATACTCTATACCATGTAAGTTTTATAGGGTATAAGGTACCTTATGGAACTTGTTGATTTACTTACGAAATATCTATTTTTTTTCTTATTTTCATAAATTTCAGGTTTATGGTATTTGATATTATGTAATATGTATAACTACCTTAATTTCATACATTTACTATAAATAAAATGTGGAAAGGAATTTTAAAAGTAATTTGTTAATATCACAAATTCTACAATGTGCAAAATCAATTTATGTAGGGAAGCTGAAACTTATAAGAAAAATCTATCGAACGTGTTTATATGATATTAAACAAAAATGTAGAAATTGCAGCAGATTCTAAAATTAAAAACTTTGGAATAATTTTCATAATAACTAGTCTTAGAAAATAAATAATGGATCTATATTATTTTGGAGCGCATATATATACATACAATTATAGGCAATCTAAATTAAAAATAATAAGTATTTTCAAAATAAATAGTACAAACTTTTCTATGGTAAAAATTTTTGGAAGATAATTTGCAACATAATAACCTTGAATAAAAAGTGGTCAAATAAAAAATAGAGTATTATTATTTATTTTATGTATATTAATATTGCTTTATAATATTTTAAAGGATATATAAAATATATCCTCATATATGTACCAGTACAGGTTCCATGGAAGGTACAGGGTATGAAAACCCCATACCCATACTCTATTCTGTGAAAGTAAGTTCCGTAAAATTTGTATCCAGATCCTACCCTGTAACCTTTAATACTCATTCGGACCCTACCCATTCGAGCAGGGTCCGCGTGGTACCCTATACGATAGGGTTAGCCGCTCACTCTTATTAAATATAGTAGATCTGAGGCTCGTTAAATTGGTAGTGAATGATCTATGGCTGGTAGTGATGGATATGTGAAAATACTATGATAAATAATAGAAAGAGATTTAGAAGAGAGAAGTGACGGCATGACTGCCCCCCTTTACACTTGCGTTTGTGGAAAAAAACTCATTTAGAAGCATTATTAGAAACTAAAATCGTGATCCTTAAAATTCTAGTCTTAGGTTGAATTCTTAAGGAAAATTCTATAGTCCCTCATTAATTTTGATAGAATCAATAACACTGACTATTTGACGCTCAGATCATATCCAATCGTGATTGCATCACTAAAATAATTAATATTCTAATCGCTATATTTATTTTAATTATTAGATTATTTATGAACGATCCAGATCAAACTCCCCATTCTCAAAGGCTGAATTGCAATTTCTTTCCACCTTATAGTAATTGTATCTACTCTAATTACATTTTTATCATATATAAAATTGTTATCTTATTTATTATTAAGAATGTTTTTTATAAATCTATTAGTTACCTATTTCTTTCCATTACATTCTGTCAATGTATTAAAACATAAGAAAAATTTTGTGGTTCTCTTGCTCATTCTAACGATTACATTTATTTGATTCCAATCAATTTTATTTCAAATAATCCGTGCATATAAAACATAACATTACATAACCATTTTGAGCCTAATGAACGAATAAAAATAAGAAAAAAAAATTCCGTAAAACAAAGGGAGGAAAATTCTTTAAATATATCTAGCCTTTCTTATCAAATCACTCAATTATTTACTCTATCTAATGGTGTAAATTGTAACGGTACTAGTCAAACAATTATTGGAAATCCTGCTTACAGTTCAATTTCATCAACCAAGCAAATTGAACCGAAAAAAACGAAAGTATGCTTTTCTTTTACCAATATGTTTTGGGAAATTTCCAAATTGAGCTGGGGGATAATTCACAATTTGCTACCTTGGAGGGATAAATCGAATTATACTGAAAATCATGAATAAAGATGTTTCCATAATAACATTCTATTTGTAACGAAAAGATTCTTTTTTATAATATAGTATTTTTAAAAAATTAAAGTTATATTCATCGAAATGTATTTGTGTTTGACTTTTACAACCATGGTTTATTAGAATATACAAACACCGACACACATATTATATATATATATAATATATAATATCAAAATTGTATCATTGCTAGTTTTAGAATAAAATTAGTTATCAAGACACTTCTGAAGTTTCTTAAATGTCTAAATTTTGATTTCCCTTATAAGGGATCGATTATAGTTCAAATCCTTGAACGGAATCAAGACCAACCAAAGTTTCATGGTTTGACGATAACTCCGTCCGATGCATGGTGAAAACTGAATTGTATTTTATGATTTGTTTAAGTTCCAAATCGAAGCAAATAAATACACACCCCATCCCTCGTATCAACACCTATATTTTAAGTGTATTCATCTGCAACAACGATTGCCTGCCTCCTACTATAAATATATGGATAATTTTTATTCAATTAAAAATTATGTCTTAGCTATTTGTTTGACTTCCTGCGACTTTTTTTTTTCTTTTTCCTCCTGAGACTCATTGCAATTTAGAAATTATGACATGATGGTTTTGATATAATCATCATGCTTGATTGTTTTTGAATGGTTGGTATAATTATAACAATAGATATTCAAGTTACGGATAATAAAAAAATAAAGAATGGTAAATTACATTAGAAGATATAGACATTTAGGAGGTAAGTTTAGGTAGTGGAAAAAAGATATCAATGTTTCATAAAGTGAATCACTGTTTTTTCAAAATTCATTTAAAGTATCAACATGTAAATTAATTTTCAGTTAAGTTTCTAGACTTTTTATTAATGGTTAATCATTAATACATTATTTGACTCACTTTACAAAATATTGATACATCTTCTATCATTTAAGTTGTCAACGTTTTAAGTGGTTAAAAAAATGTATCAATTGGGTCTGTTTGGCTAGCTTTTTTTCGATGAGATAGACATTTTTTTAAAACTTTTTTCTAATAAATTATTTATAAAAAATAAATACAGACAAAAAAAGTTGGCAATTCTCATAAAAAGATCAAATAGATCAAATATAGATAAAATATAAATGCAAATCGGATATATCTACATATATTGTTTCGATACAAATACAGATACAAATGAAAAACAGACCATCCAAATGAACCCATGTTTCATAAAATGAATCAAATGAGGTATCAACGTTTTATAAAATTTATTTAAAGTATTAACATTTCAATGAGTTTTCAACTAAGTCTCTAAACTTTTCATTAATAGTCAATTATCAATATATTATTTGATTCACTTTATAAAATATTGATACCTCTTTTTTGCTCTAAAGACTCATTGCAATTTAGAAATTATAACATGATGGTTTTGATATAATCATCATGCCTGATTGTTTTTGAACGGCTCATATAATTATAACAATAAATATTCAAGTTACAAGTAATAAAGAAAATAAAGAATGGTAAATTAATGTAAAGACCTGACATGCCCTAATTCTAAATTTGAGCAAGCCTAGTCCCCAACCACGTATAATACTCGTATTATGCGTCGGACTATCCAAAAAGAAGTTGTTTATGCTGAACATTTCTAGTTTAGCTAGATTATGGAGACAACTGGATTTGTGATGGAAAATAAATTCAATAAAAACATTTCTAGTTTCCACTCATACGAGAGGGATCAACATTTATAAAACAAAAAAATACTATCAGGTATCTCATATACCTCTCTTAATAGTATAACAAAGCTTTAAAGATCTTATTACCTTTAAAGAAAACAAAAGGCTGAAAAAGGTATAAATCCAGTTCTTTAAACAAAACAAATACAAATAATCCATTGACCCTACTTCACTGAACTCATCCTCTCAAACCTCCAGGATCACTCATAACTGTTACAAACATCATCATCATCATCTAAATCATCATCGACAATTCCTCAACATCATCCTCATAACATCATCATCACATCAAAAATACCTAGGAAGAAAACAACAACAATAATATTGAGTAGAAGCCCAATACATAGTAACACAAGCACACATGAGACAACGCGCAAGTTTAATCTAGTGCAATGCAGTAATAACAGCTTATTATCTTTAAATTAAAGTAAACAAATCAATAGTGGAGCAGTCACACTCTAAAATAATCCTGGAGGTTTGGGGTCCTGAGTAACAGTAGCTGCTCAGGAGGTTGATATAAGTAACTTGGTACCTATATCTCCTATATCTAATAAAAAAAAAAGAGAAAATAGCCTCATCTAGGGTTCACAGTCGTTACACACACTCTATCCATTGTAGTTCATAATATAATAGACCTTAATCGGTCCCATAAAAGTGAGCCTTACTATATTACTTTTCGCCGATCAAGATAAACGTTACACTGATACTGTTTGCCCCATCACTATTCTCTGAGCCACTTATGAATATCATTGCATCATGACGAAGGTAGCCTAAGCACCTAAACTACAGTGCTTGGCTCAGGACAAGATTGTTGCTTCCCGAACCAGATTCAACGACAAAAGAAGCAACACTCAATTATTAGGTCGTCTTTAATTTTTAGTTCATTTATAACATATGCTTATCCTAAACAACCAACAAGCACATCACTGCATACCTTATTAAATCGAAATCCAATCAGAGACTCAAAAGTCATCCCATAAGATATATCAGATATCCATATCTGTTTAAGGATTAAACTTATATAAGCATTTAATTTAATTATCCATTCATATCAAAATAATTTTAAAACCCTATTTTATCAAACATTAAGTAGAAACCCCGCCATGGCAATGAAAATTGCGCTGCCAAGATATGGACAGTTCTCCATTGTCTGTCGGATCATTTCTTCTCTTTGTTTATAGTCATTAGTTATAAAAGCATTATCATATCATTCATTTTCAAAACATTCAATTTCTTGACAAACAAAACATTTGAAACAACATATTCTCTATTTATGGTTTAAGCCTATACATTAATCTAAGCTAATTATAAATTATTAAGCTTATATTAACTTAATATTAACCAAGTTGATTAAACTTAACCAATCTAATCCATTTTAACCCATTAAGTCATGTTGATCTGGGTTTACTAATCAAGTTCATTTTGTATCTAATCTACATTTAAACTTAAGTTTGTTAGCTAGTTCACTTCATATTTAAAATATGTATCAAACCTAGATTAGTTATCAAACTCATCTATACCTTAACTTCTTTATCTAATCTAATTAGTTATTAATCTACAAATTCTTTTAACTCACTCCTAATTATATAAATCAACTATCATTCATTTATTTTATTTCATCTTTCTTTTTTTATATATAAATAGCACCAGGGGATAGATCACGCCTGTGATGGGGGGGTTATGATCCTCATCAATGACCTCTTCATGTCTATGATGGAGGCCGTGATGGTCATCACAAGCCTCATCACGTTTGTGACAAGGGATAATGCCCCTTATCACGGCCGTGATCTAGGCCATTACATATGAAAATCCATGATCATAGGAGATCATGGTCTTCATCACATCCATGATCACCCTATTGCTTTATTTCCGCTTCTACAACTGGCCATGGTACGGTCGTGATGCATAAGGGGATCAAGTTACTTTTTCCTTTGTCTTTTACTCTAATTTTAATTACTTGTCTTCAACATATATCAACAAAAAAAAAAAAATCTTATTATTAGTATACCCATGCATAATCTTAACCTATAAACACTTCTATATATACATCTATATCATATTTCCTTAAGTCATTTCATCAAACACTAAATCTACACATCAATATATGTCCATGTTTTAGCATATTTATGTTCATATATTACTAACTTATCAATTCTGTCATAAAATCTACATCTATCTAACTCTAATTCACATTTTCATACACAACCAACGATGAAAACAAGAAAATAAACAAACTTAATACTTGGGTTGATATGGTTTCTTCTAGTTCAATTCCATACTTCGATCTTGTTTTCCCTCTTCAATTTCCCCTATGATCTTATTGAATTTGAGATTTGTTGTTTGATTTTGAGAGAACAAAAGAGAAAAAAAGAAGAAGAAAGAAGAAATGTAAAGAAGAAGAGAGAAAAGGGAAGGCAGCAAAAATATAAGGAAAATTGAAGGAAAATTTAAGGTTAAAATAATTAAATATATTTTTAGAATATGTATTAGATTTAAACATTTCTAATAATTATATTAAGTATCAAAACTAATAAGAAAATAATTTGAGAATCTATATTAAGAAATTAATAACTTGATAGAAACATAATCTACAAGTTTAATTTACGAGAAATTGATATTTATTTTGAATTTGGATTTAAGAACAGATATTTTTAACAAGTACATGTATTCAAAATTCATGGGGATTAAGGATATAGAAATGAAACTAAAATTCAAAGATTTAGGGGGTTGCAAAACATTAAATTTACATGTTTAAAGATTTTAGGAATTGAAATAGACAAAAAGATTTAAAAGAATAAATGGTTATGGAAAATTTAATACTTTGGTTCTTTGAAAAAGGATCATCGAAACAAATCAACAATTTGAAAAAATATTTAAAATCTCAAATTTCAATTTGATCTATTTACTAATTTAATTATGCCTAGGTGTCTAATCATAACTCTTTTTTTGTTTTACTTAAACTATTTAAACTATCTAGTTTAAGTTTCTAAATTAATTCTTATCTAAATCTAAACTTAATTACCTATTGTATTTTCAATTATGGAAATTCTAACTTGACTAGGTGAGGATTTAGGATATTTCATTCTTTCCCCTTAAAAGAATTCCGTCCTTGAAGTTCACTTGACTATTTCCTAGTATCAAACATTACATATTACTTCAACTTTATTATTCTCAAGTTTTCAATCATTTTAAAAAGTTTATTATTCCATTAAGCTTCCGTATGCACTTTGATTATTTTTAAATCGAATTTTGTTTACTTTTCATATCTAAAGAAATTTTGAATTATTTATAAAAAATTTTTGTTGACATATATAATTGCATTATTTCTCTTCTTTTATCTTATGTGTTTGATAATTTTCATTTTCTTTCATAAATAATTTGGAATGTTATTCGGGTTTAGTGTTATTTATTGATAAAAATTTATTATTCATCATATATTCCTTTAATTTCATATTTCAAAATTTTAATCCTTTAGCTAGCTTTAGTATCATTTGTTATAATCATTGATATAATCATCACTTATTCGCAATTTCTTAATCTAAACACTTTTCTATACCAATATTCCATATAATAGAGCATATATAAATAATATGAACTAGTTTAGTGATTTTTTAACCTTCATTGCTCTACTGAACTAAACTCAACTCAACAAGATGACTGACGACTTCGACTCAAACTCGACACGACTCAACTTTTATATTAACTTACAAAGATGCATGGCAACGCGACACCTACTGACATAACACGACAAGATGATCCATTCTTGTTTGAATATATATGATGATGTGCATATGAACATACAGTAATCATGTTCTTTTAATTATCACAAACATTATATTTTATAGCCCCTGTTAGTATTATTACCATTGTTGTCAAAATCGGCTCGAACTGGCCAGTTCAACCCGTTTGATCGGAAACTGGCACTAATGTAGGGCCGGGTCTCTCCTAAGACTTGTTTTTGCATAGAACCATCAAGATCCGGATTAACCTGGTCGACTTGGGTTGAACCGGAAATGGGGAGGTCGAACCAGTTGACCTGGACAGAAAAACAAAAAATAAAAAACTAGAAATTCAAATAGTTATTCATACTTTATTATAAATTTATAAAATATAATCATTATATCATGTTTATTTAATAGTTAATTGATGGATTTGATTCAAATATAGATTTAATTGAGTGAAGTCATATATATTGGTCTTTTATAATTAAATTATCCCTTATATTTTTACTTTTTCGTGACCCTGGTTGAACACAGTTTGACCCCTGACCCCCAGCTTGTCCAGGTCAAACCCTGGTCCAGTTTTGACAACATTGATTTTTACAAAACAATTAAGATTTTCATTTTGAATTCTTATTTTAGTATGATTTTGATTTTTAATCATTCATAATAAATACTTCTTACTTTTAATACCTTTGAAATACTTTTCATTTATTTTATTTTATCATTATGTTTCTATTAATAACTTGTTTTTCTACTATAGAAGAATTTTAGATTTGATTTAGATAACTGATTTAAGATTTCTATTTAGTTAATTTGTTTGATTCTTAGGAAGATATATTTGACCTTTTATTATATTTGAGAATGCCAATTCAACTTTAAAATTTTAAGTTTTCTTTTCATTTGGCTCTTTTGCTTTTGTCAACATACCAACAAATTCAACTTAGAGGAAAGCTTTTATCATAGTCTATCAATTTTTTTAAAGAAAAACAAACACACCAAAACATAACACATAATCACTTAGAGTCTATTTTCATTTTTAAAGGTTTAGGGGAAAATCCTAATGTTTTTTCTGAATCATTTGTGCTCTACTTACAATTAACCAAAGTTGAATTTAATTTCATTCACAAGCAAACATCAAACTCACATTCACAATTACATTATAAACAAAACACATATCAAACATATACATATATTACACAAAACACACATACATATGTCACATGTTAAAACACATAAATATAACACACATAATGATATAACAAAACATCTCATAACCAAACATATATACATATGCATCACGTGATAGGGTATTAAATATAGCTTACAATAAGCAAAAATTATACCATCACACAAAATAAGATACATAACAAATCATACATTATTTCAGTTAATTTCATTTCAGATATCAACAAAAGATAAATTTAAGCCAAGTTGATTAATTAATTTTTACTAAATTTAACTAATGGTCTATCAAACAATACAAAACAACAAGCAAACAAATAAGTCGAATTCCCAAATTTTTCCCGCACTTAACTCACCAATATTAATGCATCCTAATTTATTATGCAAGAGCAAATGTCTGAGATAAACATTTGCTATGATATCATTTGTAAAGACCTGACATGCCCCAATTCTAAATTTAGGCAAGCCTATCCCCAACCACTATAATACTTAAGTATTATGCATGAGGTTTCAAAAAGAAGTTGTTTATGTTGAACATTTCTAGTCAATTTTAAATTTTAAATCATTTAGTTTGATTCTGGAGATAATTAGATTTGTGATGAGAAAACAAACTTAACAAATACATTTCTAGCTTCCACACATACAAGAGTGGATCAACTTTTATAAAACAAAACAATACCATTAGGTATCTCATATGCTTTTCTTAATGGTAAACAAAACATTAATGATCTCATTACAAAATTAACTGGCACCAATAGCCCTTAAAGAAAACTAAAGGCTAAAAAGTATAAATCCAATTCTTTAAACAAAACAACAACAAATATAAATAATCCATTGACCCTACTTCGCTTAACTCATCCTCTCAAATCTCCAGGATCACTCAAAATCGTTACCAACATTATCATCCTCCAAACAATCGCCGATAAATCCTCAACATCATCCTCATAACATCATCATCACATCAAAACAATTCCCGATAAAAGACAACAACAATAATAAGGAGTCGAAGCCTAGTACACAGTAACACAAGCACACATGAGACGACATGTAAGCTTAATCTAGTGCAATGCAGTAACAACAAGTTATTATCTTTAAATTAAAGTAAAAAAAATCAATGGTAAAGCACTCACACTCTGAAAAAATCCTGGAAACCCGGGGGTTCTGAGTAACAACAGCTGCTCAGGGGATTGATATAGGCAACTCAGATACCTATATATCTTATATCTAATCGAAAAAAGAGAAAATAGTCTCATATATGGTTCACAGCCGTTGCATATACTCTACCCATCACAATCCATAATATAATAGGGCTCAACCGATCGCATACACGTGAGTCCTATTATATTACTTCTTACCAATCAAGATAGATATTACATTGATATCGTTTGCCCCATCGGCTACCCACTAAGCCACTTATGAATGTCATTGCATCATGATGAGGGTGACCTAAGCACCTAAACTACCGTGTCCAGCTCTGGACAAGGTTGTCGCCATCCGAACCAAATTCAACGATACAAGCATAAGCAATAAGCACGTCATTGTGTACCTTATTGAATTGAAAACCTATCAGAGACTCAGAAGCCATCTCAGAAGATATATCAGATATCCATATTTATTTAAGGATTAAACTCATATAAGCATTTTATTTAATTATCCATTTATATCAAAATAATTTTAAAACCTTATTTTATCAAACATTAAGAAGAAACCCCACCATGGCTACAAAGATTGAGCTGTCAAGATACGGATAATTCTCCATTGTCTGCCAAATCATTTCTTTCTTCTTTGTTTATAGTCATTAGTTATAAAAACATTATCATATCATTCATTTTTAAAACATTCATATTTCTTGAAAAAACATTTGAAACAAAATATTCCCCTATGTTATTTATGGATTAAGCCTATACATTAATCTAAGCCAATTATAAATTATAAGCTTATATTAACTTAATCTTAACTAAGTTGATTAACTTAACCAATCTAATCCATTTTAACCCATTAAATGTTGATCCTAGGTTTACTAATTGAGTTCATTTTGTATCTAAGATTTATATTTAAACTTAAGTTTGTTAGCTAGTTCACTTCATATTCAAAATCTATGTATCAAACCTAGATTAGTTATCAAACTCATCTATACCTTAACTTCTTGTCTAATCCAATTAATTATTGATCTATATTTTTTTTACTCACTCCTAATTATATAAATTAACTATCATTCATTTATTTTATTCATCCTTCTTTATATATATATATAATATATATATATATATAGCACCAGGAGACATATCACACCTGTGATGGATACCATGATGGTCATCACGAGTCTCGTTACGCCCATGATAAGGAGATAACGCCCTTGTCACGACCATGATCTAAGCCGTTACATATGAAAATCTATGATCAAAGGAGATCACGGTCTTCATGACATACGTGATCACCCTATTTCTTTATTTTCGCTTCTATCATTGTCCATGGTACAACCGTGATGCACAGGATCAAGTTACATTTTTCTTTATCTTTTACTGTAATTTTAATTACTTGTTTTCAACATATATCAACAAAAATATCTTATTATTAGTATATCCATGTATAATCTTAACATAAACACTTATATATACATGTATATCATATTTCCTTAAATTATTTCATAAAACACTAAATCTACACATGCATATACATATCCATGTTTTAGCATATATGTTCATATATAAATAACTTATCGATTCTATCATAAGATCTACATCTATCTAACTTTAATTCACATTTTCATACATAACCAACGATTGAAACAAGAAAATAAACAAACTTACATGTAGCAAACTAAATCTTCACTACTACTGCTACTTGAGTTGATGTGACTTCTTCTAATTTAATTCCTTACTTTAATATTGTTTTCCATCTTCAATTTCGCCTATGATCTTATTTAATTTGATATTTATTGTAAAGACCCGACCCACTAAATCCGGAGATTTAGAGTACTGAGTTCCCAACCATATATAACATTTTCACATTATATGTAAGATTGTCTTAAAACTAATAGTTTATAAGAATTGTTTGATCAAATCTACTAAACTTTATAAACAACTTTAACAAAACAAGATCGCTAATAAAAGCAATCTATACATATATATACATCATATGTAAAAGTTTAGTGTCAATACAAAATTACAAAAAAATTACAAGTTTTTTTAGTACAAAAGATAATCTAAAGAGAATCTTAAGGTCTTTTACACTTAGGCTTATCTAACAAGCCTTCTAAGTGGAGAATTATGCTTTAAACAAAAGCTTCTCTAAAATCCAAGGTATTCGAGTCCTACTTGTCCCACTTGTCATGAATCGCTCAAAATTTGACCTATTCCAGATCATCATATAACTCATCTTCATTACCTACAAAGCAGCAAAAGTGAGCCAAAGGCCTAGTATGTAATAACAAATACAAGAAAAATTTATCAAGCAAACTTAAATCAAATGAAATGCATCAATGATCAAGTCATTAGCTTATTAAGTTTTCTTTTAACAAAACAACATGAGGGTGTTCAAACCCTGGAATCACGCTCTGGGAATTTAGGGGTCCTGAGTAACAGTAGCTGCTCAAGGGGTTGATATAAGCAATCCGAATACTTATATCTCCTATATCTATTCCATAAAGAAATGGCTTCATTTAGGATTCAAAAGTCGTTGTCCGACTCTACTTAAACTCAGTCTACAATATGAGCCTAGTTCACAAGTTCCCATAAACTTTGAAATAAACCATGGCATTTCCCCCTTAGTTTAAGTAAACATTACTCGGATACTATTCTCCCCATCGGCTACCCACTTAACAAAAAACAAATCGCTATTGCATCATAGCGTACCATTGCATCATGGTAAAGTCATTGCATCATGGCTTAGGTTAAGCGCTTAACTAACATGTCATTACATCATGACAAGTTTGCTACTCCTCGGACCAGATTAAACGGCGTAATAGACATCCAGTTCATCAAAGTATTAAGCCGAATTAAATTAAATCAATTTTAATAATGCCTAGTCCTAGCATACAACAAACAAGCTATCGCATACCTGAACCCGATAGTGTATTACTATATTCACTCGGAGGGAAAATAAACGAAGAACCTTTAACTGAAATAAGAATATCAAAACAAATCAATAATAGAACGTAGAATTTATATATATAACACAATCCTAAGTTAACTATACAAGGAGATTCAATAAACCTAACATATAGCTTTAACATCTAATTCATACATAAAACATGTTTATATAGCTTATAGATTCATTAGAAGACCATATATGAAGTAAAGAATGACAATTGAAGTAGATTGAATTTGTAAAACTCAGGGGATACGCAGCCTTTCTACACAAGCAAAATTGAGCTAAACATCAGCAGCGTTGAATTTATACGCTGGCGGCGTTAAGCCAGGTGTTAAAAATTTTGATTATGTTCGCATTCAACGCTGCCTATACGTCGGTAGCATTGGAACCCTAATGGTCGGCATACCCTTTGAAAAATAAACACTGGCAATTTTCCTTACAAAAGGCGGTGGCGTTTTATGCAGTTTTAAAAAAATCAGTTCTGATCACATTCAACGCCGCCTCTACGTTGGCGGTGTTGAAGTCCCAGATGTTGGCGTATGCTAAAAAACAAACCTATTCGAAAAGTGTTTTACTTCCCCTGTTTTACACTTTGAAAAATATAACATATAACACTTTTAGTCCTTCTTCAAACACATATTTAACTTTATACACTATCTTCTATCCACATTAACCAATCCTAGCAACTTTAAACTTCATAACAACACATCAAACTACTTCATTCACATCAAATCCTCTCCTACTCCTCACTTCAACTTCAACTTCAACTACTCAAGACAACTTCACCTCTCACTAACACCTCTCACTACTTCTATAATACATAACGAATTCACGCAATAACAACCTAACATATATCAATGCATAAAACCATACAATTCAAAAGACATTAACTCATCCTACCATAGATTTTATACTTATACTACAAGAAAGGAAATAACAAAGAGTTTATACTAGCTTTGACTTACATGTAGAGGCTTTAGCTTAAAGAGATTTTTTAATCCAAAAGCTTGATATTGGTTTTTGATTTGGGGCTTATAGTTGAATATAGAAGAAAAAGAGAAAGGAAAAAAAGAGGAAAAATCGTATGGGAAATGTGAGGCTGCCAAAAGAGACAATATTTGACCAAATTTGTCACTCATTAATATCCCAAGTTTGACTTTTGAGGCATATAAGACTTATGTTTAAATTTGGCTTAATTTGGAGCTAATTTGAGTTTAATTTAGGGCTTGAAAAATAGGTTTAACTTTTGAAAAAATCTATCAACAAATTCTTAGCATAACAAAAGTTTGTTTGGATGCTTTTAAACATAACACAAACATATTAATTTATAAAAGACACAAACATTAATTACACTATACACACATTAATATACATAAAACAATAACATTAATTTCATTACACATACACACATACATCAATAATTTACATTCATAAGCATGATATATCAAACCTATTTCTACACGTTCATTTTCATAAATCAAAATTACTTCAAACTTAATATCTATAACTAATATTGTATTCATATGCAAATTTTAATTATTGACTAATTTAGATTATTTCATTTATTGTTTGATTTTGAGAGAACAAAAGAGAGAAAGAGAAGAAGAAGGAAGAAACATAAAGAAGAGGAAAAAGAAAGGGAAGGCAACAAAAATATAAGGAAAGGCAAGGGAAAGGATAAGATTAAAATAATTAAAGATATTTTCAGAATAGGACATTAAATTTAACATTTCTGATAATTATATTAAGTATCAAAACTAATTAGAAAATAATTTGAGAATCTATATTATAGAAATTAATAACTTGATTTAGAAACATAATCTAGAAGTTTAGATTACAATAAACTGATATTTACTTTGAGTTTGAATTTAAGAATTGATATTTTAAAATAATTACATGTGCTCAAAATTCATGGGGATTAAATAGAAGTTAAACTAAAATCCAAAGGTTTAGGGATTTACTAAACATTAAATTTACATGTTTGAAGATTTTAGAAATTGAAATAGATGAAAAGATTTAAAAGAATGAATTATGGAAAGTTTATTACTATGGTTCTTTGAAAAAGGATCATCGAAACAAATCGACAATTTGAAAACATATTTAAAATCTTAAATTTCATTTTGATCTATTTATTAATTTAATTATGCTTAGTTATTTAATCTCAACTTGTTGTTACTTTTACTTGAACTATTTAAAATATGTAGTTTAAGTTTCTTAATTAAATTCTAATCTAAATCTAAACTTAGCTACTTATTATATTATTCAATTATGGAAATTCTAACTTAACTAAGTGAAAATTTAGGGTATTTCAATTGCACTATAAGATATCAACATTTGTGGTAAGTTCATTTAAGCTTATTGATGTTTTAAGTGGTTAAAAAGAGGTATCAATGTTTCGTAAATTGAATCAAATGAGTTATCAACATTTTGCAAAGTTCATTTAAAGTCAATGTTTCAATTAGTTTTTAATTAAGTTTCTAAACTTTTCATTAATGGTCTATTATTCATATACTATTTGACTCAATTTACAGAATGTCGATACCTTTTTTTAATCACTTAAAATGTTGATACCTTAAATAATTTTATTCTCAAACAGTAACTCTCTTTTGAATCACTTGATACGTTAATACCTTAAGTGAATTTATCCTTAAACGTTAAATTAATTTGATTAATTTACCTAAATAAAGAAACGTTCATCAGAAAATGTTACTTACTTTGTCTATTTTATTAGAACTTTAGAAAGCTTAAATATCATTATAGTATTATGATCTTGTTCCGTCAATAATCTGACCATTAGATTACATATAATAAATGATATATTACGTATTTCAGTGATGTGATCATAGTTAGATAGATATTTGAGTGTTAAATAATCAACGAAACTAGTGTGTGAAAAAAAAAAAAAGAAAAAGTAGGTTGTAAGCAAGTCAAGACAACTCACCAGCTACTTGAATTCAATTTGATAACTCAAATTCGATTCGACTATAACCGAGTTCAATTCAAGTTTGAGCTATTCAAGTAACTATCAAGTTCGAATTCTTAAAATATTTTGTTTAAGTAGCTTGCGGGTCTAATCGAGCATTTTTTATTTTTTATAGAAAAATTATAAACTTTATATTTTTCCCATTCTTAATGCCTATTTTTGTGTTTTTTTTTCCCTCATGTCCAATGGTTCACATTTATTATTTTTAAGAACAAGACAATTAAAAACCCTATTATATTATTGAATTACGACGTATCTTTTAGTATAATCAATTTTTATAGAAATAATTGAGTCTAATCACGTCAAGCTTGAGTGATACGAACAATTCACTCTATTTATTTAAGAATTATTTATACTAATTTTACACTCATATTTATCAATAATCTTAAGAACTGGTACATAATGTGCTTATTTGGTTGATTTTAGGTTAATTGGAGTTTACTTGGACACTTCATCACCAATTAATGAAGAAACAACACAAAAATCAACAAAGTGTTAGATATAGGGAGCTGCCTACGGCCATGTCTTAGTTAGTGCAAAGAAATCTTGTTCACAGTGTGTTTCAATGGCTAAGGGATGGGCATATCTGGAAAAGGATGAAGCCTATAAAGGATGCAATGGCCAAGATGCGATCGTGCCTATCAGTTACAAGAAGACGTACCTATGCATAAATATCTAACCATAGTTTAAACCACTAGCAATGACGCAGGCATACGTAGCATTCAAGAAAGTCCATAGTTGATATCGCCACCTTTAGCATGTTCGTGCAAAGAGTAGGATATGAGCAAAGAAGGAGGGCGTGGCCTAAGTTATGGGCATGCCAAAGGGGATGCCCAGTGACCTGATTGTTTTAATTATGTCAATATTTCACTTTTGCTACGTTAGCCTCTTCAAGAATATATATATATATATACATACATATATGTGCTTTTTGGTATGAAACCCTAAGATAAAATATACAAAATTTGACATAGAGTACAAAGACTTATAGGGTTTTAATAGAGAGGAACATTCATAACCTTGTCTCTTAGGGTTCTTGAGAAGAAAATCCGAGACCATTAACTGAGCCTTTACTCATCTAAATTGAAAGGACTATTAGACTTAATAGGCTTTCATCATGCTCTTATATTACTTCTCTAATTTTCTCATTTATATTTCAATACCAATGGAGAAGTAATTAAGTAACATAGATTTTGTGGAACCATAAGCCTGACCATGTAGCTCTTATTGCAATTTTAATGAAAGTATTATTGATTTCTTGAAATTGATAGCCTGCACTTGATTGTTCTTGAATTATATAGTACATGATATAGACTCTTAACTTATTTCAATAGATTGATTGAGAAATCATTCTATTAAATGATCAGGCTATTAATGAGAACTCATAATTTTAGAGATAAAGTGGTGAAGTTCTTTTGCAATTAATTGATTGATTTAATGAATTTTAGCATTTAATGCGATCTTAAATTGCTATTGATCTAGCAAGAATTCTAATTGACAAACTTAGGGTTAGAGCTTAGTGATATTGAGAATGACACTAACATACAATCAAGAATTTTATGGTTTAAGAAACTAATAAGAAGTCAATGAAGATTTATTGATAGGGTTTGATGTTGAAGCAAAGTGTAACTGCTCGTTCACTTCGCTGTAATTGCAATTCCATTACAGCCTTATTCTTTACGAATAGCTATTACGCCGTTTAGTTCACTGAATAGCGATTCCATAATAAATCTCTATTACACAAAATATTGAAAAGCCATTCCTTATTCAAACCTATGAATACCAATTTAATGCTGGAACTGTCTTTTTTTCAAAATGCCACCATTTAAATAAAAAATTAATAAAGAAAAATCCTATTACAGCTCTATTCCATTCCTCCATAATAGGAATTGCATTACAGCCATATTCATTCAGCGAAGTGAGCAAGCCATAAGTGTTCTTGCAATTGAATTAATCTTTAAGTGAATTGAGTTGTGAACTGACAGTAGTAAGTTGCAGTAATTAGTAGTAGATTAATTTTTATATCATTTTATTTTAATGGTTAAATAATAGGAAAAAGGTGAGTAATAGTACTTGCTAAGATCCATGAGGAAGATATACCTATACTTAATCGTTATACTACTGCATCGATGCACTTGCTTAAGTGTTGACCGTAGTTTGAATTTAGTGTATAGGTTAATTAATATTAAAATCGATCATATAAAACATGATCATCGAATATCAATTCAAGTCAGTTTAAGCTTAAAAAATAAAGCTCGATTGATTTTGAGTGCGAGCTTAATTTTAGTTTTTCACTTGAGTCAAGTTCGAGTGTAAGCTCAAGTTTTGAGTTTTTATTGAGTTGAGTTCGAGCTTAACACTATATCA